>OZ025192.1:10000-332500 GCA_964019065.1 Catostylus mosaicus
ACATTACCCACAGGGTCTTCTATTACTTAACGTAATGACCTTCAAACTAAAGCTTAATTAATGTTTTTTTGTGTAAAAACAACTAGGGGCCCTTCCTATTTTCCTTCTTAATGCTCCTGAGAAATACCATTAAAATTCTCTAAGAAAACCAGTGCTAGGGTGTCTTTTTTGGGAGTACGGTTAGGGTAAGGGCTAGGGAAGAGTTTGGCGGTCATTTTTGGGTGGAGGGTTTAGAATGAGGGCTTTTGCATTAAGTTAGGGTTAAGGGTCCATTATGGCTAAGAGGGCTTACTATAAGCATAGGATAAGACTATGGGTTATGTTTAAGTGATTAGGGTTAGGCTTGAAGTTAGTTTTTTTGTGATGAGATAATGATCATAGTTATGCGTAGGGGTCAAATTTTGGTGATGAAATTTAGTGTTCCGAAAAGGATAAGGGTAGGGTGAAGGGATTTGAGTTTCCTGTTAAGAGTCCTGTTTGGTTGAGAGGGTTAGTGTTATGGTTACAGGGTATGTTTGGTTGATTAGGTTTATCTTATGACTAGGGTAAGATTTTCGGTAGATGTTATTGTTTAGGAGGCTTAGTTAATTGCGTTTGGGCTAATGTAAGGACATTGATAAGAGTTGGGGTTATGGGGGATGGGAGTGGGGGTGAGAGTTAGGGCTAGGGTTAGGTTTAGGATGAGAATTTATGTTAAGGTTAGCTTTACTATTAGAGTAAGACTTTGGGTTTTAAATTGCATAGAAATTTTTTTTCTAAATCATTATTGCTTGTTTCTATTTTATCAATATCTTTAAGACCCTCTTTAATTTCTACGAACTAATATTTGATATAAATGTAACCTTTTGTTTTCTCTCCCCTGACTGTCTATGTAAACTTGAACACAAAAGCAGGAGATTAGCCGTAGAATATGAATTGAATATGAATAGAAAACTAGATTCAAATGCTTAGTATAGGATAATAGGTTGTGACCATAGAATGAAAAGCGTTGAATCTTTTTTGGGCTAAATTTCGGTCAACGGCTATTTGTAGATACGGATAACTTGTCGACGACATTGCAAGGAACCAAACTATCAGCCATCTCCGGAGAGCGTTTGGCACTCTAGACTAAAGCGACTCTTCAAAACATTGAAATACAGAAAGCTTCAATACATTTTAAGAGGCAGTCATAATAAAAGCTTAGCAGCATAATTTGGTTGAAGAACCAAAATGGTATATATTTCTTTTTTACATAGTAATAAATACTTTTTTCTGCACTCAGGTTTAATGACTATGGACAAAAAATGGCAAGCATTTTTGAAAGCGTACTAGTGTATCGTAAAAGCGTCTTGAATATTGACTTCGAAACATACAACTTGAATTTTATATAGCACCCTTAATTGGCTTGCACCGTTGTTTAATAAATCATCGGATTCTTGCAATCGGATCTTGTGCAATGCCAATACTGCTCTCATGTTCCACTTAGCAAGACTTCCAATGGCAGCGGAAGTTTTCATATCAAAGAGTTACGTACTGGAAAAAAGTTGAGCTATGAAGTCAAAATTATTCCTATGGTAACAATTTTCAAATCGAGACTTAAAACGCTTTTAAAAGATCAAAGTGGTCAATAAGCTAAATTCTAAATTAACGCTCAGCGATAATGATAATGATGATAATGATTTATTCTTTTGACTTCCGAGCCCCCACTTTTTGTGTTCATCTTTATTCTTTTATAAAGAATCTCCAATTTGATTCGTAAATTATCTTGTATAAACAGGGTGCATTGTAGCCACAGTTTATTTTTATTTCTAGAAAATGACCCTGTTGAAATAAATCAAATTGAATGAATTTAAATGAAAGAGGCCTTCTACGACGGTCCAAAGGGCGTGGTCTCAAAATGCTCTCAGGGGCCAACTTCCAGTGCCCCATCTCAACCCGCTTCACTCACCAGTCAGCCCCCCCACCCAATTTCAAAACGCTGCGCGGTCCATGGTTACATGTAACTGGTAATAGGTATTTCATAAGTTGACAATGGTACCATCAAACTGGTATGATTTTGTTGTAATATGTATGTAGTAATTTGACACCGGCAGCATGTAACCCGTGAGAAGAATCTTGTTGTAAGTAACTTGTAACAAGTAATTGGTAATCCTAACCCAAAGTTACTAGCCCTTACCCTAAGCCGATAACTCTAATTCAAAGTCATTAAGTTTAACCCCGAGTCACCAGTTTTGACATTCTTGATTTTTTTTACTAATCTTTCTCTGCCTAAATGGCAGTGATTTCCCATGTAAATAACTGTAAATAACATAGAAGAGTTAACTTTAAATTTCTTTCCAAGAACCTGTTGGTTTAAGATTTAAATTTCGGAAACTTATGCGAGTGCATGTTTTAAATTGCGTCTATAATACAGAACTATTGCATGCAAATAGCAGAGAACAATTCAGGTGGAAAGTTGCATGTAAAAAAAGGGAAAATGGACAAGGAAAGTATTTATTCAATAATCTTGAAAATTAGAGGCAAAGACTTCCTATTGAATTAGGACAAAGTATCCAGATTGAATGTCCAAATTTACTTTTGTAAGAGTCTATATAGAAATTGAAGAGTTTATTCAGTTTTGGCGAAAAAGGGTTCTCAATTTACAGAGTGAGACCTCAATTGAAATTGCAAGTTTTTTTCAGCATTTTAAATCTAACTCATTTAATGTTTGCGGGGTTGCTCAAACGGCTCTTGTTTCTTATAACATATTATTTATAACAAGTCGATCGATAAACTTCCATGATAAACCGCGAATGCGAAGAAAACACGAGCAGCGGAGACTACAATAGCTAAAGCGCTTTTAACAAAATACTTCGTTTACTAATACTTTTTACTTGTGTTAACAGAGGCTCTAGTCAAATTTTCAATGAATATCTTATCTATCATCAGTTCTACTCCCCATTGCCTCATAATGTTTATCTCAGGTTTTTCAAACAAAACCCTTCTGCAAGGCAACGCTTTGGACAAGTTTAGAGAACTATGCCATCAAAATATAAAATTGAAGCCGTCAAGGAACGTTGAGCAAATCGAGTCCTTAGATTTAATCGACTTGTGGTATTTGATCTGGTCCTGGGATTAAATTGAACAATGGGATTAAATTGAGGCCTGGGATTAAATTGAGTCCTGGGATTTTATCTGGTCCTGGGATAAAATTGAACAATGGGATTAAATTGAGGCCTGGGATTAAATTGAGTCCTGGGATTTTATCTGGTCCTGGGATAAAATTGAACAATGGAATGAAATTAAGTCCTGGGATTTAATGAGTCCTGGGATTTAATCCGGTCCTGGGCAATTTCCTGTTTGCCATCTCACCTTATTAGCATCATAACCAAAGAATGTTATCATTCAGGGTGGTCCGCGAACATGAGTTTGAAGTGACGACTAGATTATTTCTCCTCATTCCAAATGGCGTTGATTTTATTCTCGCATAGCAACGTGAGTATTACTTTCTGTAAACACCTTTATTGTACTTACCCTCTCTTTTATTACATCCACCCATATTATTTATTGCGTACTCTCGCTTAGTAAACTTCTCTTCCCTTGTTAAGAAAAGGAAAAAAAAATTTTATTGCAAATACATGGATTAATAGCGACGGTCATGAAACAATTCAACAATTTAGGACACAGCTAAAACACGATGCAAAATCTGCAAATGATCCATTATGCCAGCAAATGGTGATGAAGTTCATTAATGAAGCCCAGACTAATATCAGTCCCTTGAATGGTATTCAAAACAGAGAGCTTGCATGGTTCAAATCCTACCTGACTAATAGGAAACAGTTTGCACGAGTAAATGGTGCAGATTCAAAAATTGAGGAAATTGATATAGGAGTGCCTCAGGGTTCTTGTCTTGGCCCCCAGCTCTTCTTAGTCTACATAAATGACCTCTCTGTCGCAATTAAGAACTCAAAAACACCCATGTATGCTGATGATACCAGTATTTACTGCTGTTCCAAGGATATGCCTCAGCTAAACAAGGAAATAAATGAAGATATTGAAAAGCTAGATGAGTGGCTTATTGGCAACAAGTTGTCCTTGAATGTAGCTAAAACACATTCAATGCTAATTGCCTCTCAACAAAAAGACAAATCTCTTTCACATTCAGACATTAGATTTGAACCTAAAATAAGAGAGGAAAAAATTGAAATACGCAGCAAGGCTAAGTACTTGGGGGTTCAAACAGATGACCACCTTAATTGGAAAGAGCACACGAGGGCAGTTTCTGCTAAAGTCTCTCGTGCTATTGGGTTTTTGAAATATGCTAAACAGTACCTTCCAATTACGGCCGTGAAGACTCTTTACACTAGCAATGTAGAGCCTCATTTTCAATATTGCTGCTCAGTTTGGGGCTGCTGTAGTGCTGCTGAAATTCAGCATTAGCAGCGACTCCAGAACAGGGCAGCTAGGATTGTTACAAATAGTAGTTATGATGCTGCTATCAAGCCTATGTTTGAAAGTCTGGGGTGGAAAACCATACAGCAGCTGATAAATACACAGTCTAAGATTGTAACCTTCAAGTCTCTGAACAATCTTGCCCAAAATACCTTTGTGAACTTTTCACTAAAAATAGTGCATGTTCTTCCCGTAACCTCCGCAACACAAATACGGTGTGCGGCTGCCCAAGAAAAAGACAGGGCAAGGACAAAAAGCCTTTTCCTTTCGAAGTGCCAAGATATGGAACAGCATTTCTACTGAGGCCAAACTGGCACCCTCTCTGTACAAATTTAAAAAACATTTGGGTAAATGAGGTTTCTTGGATGATCTGGGATGATGATGATGATGCCTTTCGGTGGGTCTTTGGGTAGTCTGAGAGGACTCTCGGACAAACAAATGTAAGAGGAAATTACAGAGTACAATGTTGCCGGATGCATTTGTATGTAGCTCAAACACCACGGCAAGGAACATCCTGTGTTTGAGGATTTCCTTTTTCATAAACATTTCATTTTCAAATACATTTAACTGTATTAAGGGCCTGTTTATATGAGGCAAACAAGCACGGTCAACCAGGTTGGCTCTGGTAAGACGATGCGAACAAAGAAGTTCTTTGTTAAACGAAACGATGTTTATAATGTATAAGAAAAATCTATCACGGTTGACACAGATCTTTGTCACGGCTACCCGAGATCTGTGCGAAGTGGGATCATAAGATACTTCGGCTATTATGCGTGAATTGTTTCAAAAATCTTTCCAAAGCATAGCAAAGGTACTTTTACCAGGGCATCCGCCGACGGGGGGCCTTTGCAAACCCCCTCCCCACGTGTTTACAAACTATGCCTTTAAAAGGCAGCACATCAGATTTTGCAATGGTAATATTCTGACGTCGAAGCTTGGCCCCCCACTTTTTTGGTCTCGTCGGATGCACTGTTTACTCATGTTCTACAGCTTGATTTTTTTAAAGAGCCATGGAAAATTTGAATTTATCTTGGCCCTACTCAAATGCCAAGCCCTAAATTCAGGAAATTTTAACTTTGAACCCCCCCCCCTTCAAAAATTGTTACTGCAGCTCCACCACTGGTCCTGAAACAATGTAAAAATGAGCGCTTTTTTTATACTTCATATTTGTAGACAGATATGCCCATACCTTTTCACAAATTTTTGGGCATGTCCTTCAAAATCTCAAAGTTTTGTCCATTTATTGGTTCATCGCACTTTTTGTATTCTGTGCTCCTAATCTTAGGGGTGGGGGGAACTTCTATGACTCTGCAAACCTCATTTAACCAAATTTGAAAAAAAGATCACTTCTATTGGCTAAATTAAACAAAAACAGAAAAGGTAAAAGAATTAAAAAAGAGATGTAAACAGCAAAGAAATACAGCCAACAAATTGATCAAACGTAAGATATACTTCATGTGTCATAAAATTGTCATGAATGGATTAGAACGTCATATTATATGCGGGTACTAATATGTGGCGAAATGCGAAAATAGGGAGAAGGGTGGTAGAGTAAAAACATGAAAGAATGGACGAAGCAGAGGAGATTGGTTTCAGGTTGAAACAAAAAGATGATGCATCATCAACATTGGCTCAAGAAGGAATCATTTGTGATCGAATATTAGGCAAAGGATCGTATGCTAAAGTTTTATTAGCATATTATAAAAAATTGAAAAAAGGGTGTGGCTGTTAAAATTATAGGTTTCTTCAACGTGAAATCAATCAAATCCGTGAGCTGGAGCATCCAAATATTGTTAGTCAAATATTCTTTTTCTGCCTTCTTTTTAATTCATTATTTCTATTAATGTTCTGTCCATCCTGTTGCGTTTATTCTTTTCAATTTAGAATCTTTGTCAAAGCAAAATTAAAGAAATGAAATATTTACAATTTTAAAAAAACTCAAATGCTGATCGAATGATAATATATTTATGGTTATGGAATTTTGCTCGGTGATCTTTTTTATTTTGTAAATGAAAAAAAATATGAAACTGAGGAAGAAATACGGAGAAATTTTCAACAATTTTCATCAGCAATTTGTTGTTGTCATGATCACGGAATAGTACATCGTGATCTTAAATTAGAAAATCTCGTTTTTGGACTTTGATGGAAATGTTAAACTCACAGGTAATTATTTTACTTTCATTTAGATCTTTGAAAATATTTCTTTCAGATTTACAAAAATTAGTGGATGATTTATACTTTTTCTACATTCTAGACTTTGGATTTGCTCGTAATTCTTTACGTTGTGATATGGTTAAAACATTTTGCGGTTCCTATGCATATGCATGTCCAGAAATATTGCAAGGTGTATCTTATAATGGTTATGCAGCTGATATTTGGAGAATGGGAATCCCATTCTTTATGCCATGCTTACTTACAGATTACCATTGAATGAAACTGATTTAGCAATGCTCTCTAAAGACATATGATAAGATAAAAGATAAAAAAGAAAACTGCAGCGAGCATCAGACAACTGAATGCACTTTCAACATATCATGCCATGTTTATTAAAATTTTTAAATATTTATACTAGCTGCAAGAGATTTAATTCGTAAATTGCTGGAAGTAGATTCAAACGAAAGATTAAGAGCAAGAGAAATATTGAATCATCCATGGTTATGTGACCATTTCTCAAAACAGTGATTTCAAATAATTATCGCTGCAATGAACAACTTTTTGAATTGATGTACAGCATAGCAATGTTTCTTAATACAACTAATAAAAGTAAGCATATTGCAAACCAAGAATTTTAATAATTCAAAAAGCCCCTTAATGGTAATATCCCTCTAAAGGTCGGCTTAAAGACCTGTCTGTTTCAAGCTATAGTCAGCATAACACATTTATTTTTGCTTCTAGTTTTCCTCTTTATGCAAGATCTACTTGTAAATGGCACTAGTCTTTTGTCATACATATTTGACTGTCAAATTAGCAATAAAAATACAATTAAAGCTAAGAACAAACTGGTAGATAGGATAACTGTAACAGAACGAATCTATTAACGAGAACAACCCGTGGGGGATAAAACTACTATATTCTTACTCCAGCAACACTTAAATCAAAGTTGTTAACAAAGTGGCTGCAATTTTGAATATCCAACATGATGTACTGTTTTCAATCAATGTTACATGAATATATGCATGCCAAAGAATATCAACACCACATGTCATCATCATCATTAGCAACGTTTCCATTGGACTTGGTAGTGGCTGGTTGCATTCTTGATCCTGTAAAGTTTGCATTGTCTTTTTGAGGGACATGCTCGCCACCAAAAGTTGGGTTGTGTGACCTTCTATAAAGTTCATTTTTTTGGATATGATTGTTCTGAAAGTTCAAATCACACATCAAATCAAAATTAAAAATGACATTCATCATCCAAAGTTAAAAGAGTGCTTCAAACAAACAAATTCGGATTCAAGCCAAGGCAAAGTAAATTTTGTAACGTTTTTCAGAACTAAAGACGCTTTAGTTTTAGATGAACATATTAGTAAACGTATACTTGAGGAGCAACGTTATGTAAATGCTATTTCAATTAAATAAAATAGAGTTATTTCAACTAAATAACTGACAAATCTATCACTAAAATGTGATAGGCAGAATATTTATTCAGATCACATATACCAGTAATTAATCATTACGTGTAAACATCAGAAAGATTGTTCCTTGAACAAGATTTATAAAATATCTGTAAACAACTGTCACAGTGCACCTATTGCACTCCTGCAATAACTGAATAAAATCAGCCTTTTGATTTCAACTTCTCCTCTTTTTTAAGGGCACTGTCAGCATTTCAAACCTGTATATGGTAATCATTGGCTTGTAATGGTAAACATGGTGTAGATAATCTTATAATTTGTTACAGATGTCGACGTACAGTCTTTGGTATAAAAAGTAGGCGATTGAATCAATGAAGATTTATTTTAAGGATTACTTCTCGTCTATCCCTTGACGTAAACTGGCCACCTCCAGGTCCATAAGTAGTTCCAACTGCAGACATGGCTACTTCCTCAAGCCATTCAGGAACCACTTGATTTGACTGCAAAATAAGTTCAGATTCTGAGTTTCCGCATTCAAACTCTTGATGATCTATTTAACTTTTAACTTTTGTCAAGGGAGATTCAATTTTAAGACACAGGCAGAGGAAACGTACCCAAAATGATATTACCCATTATTATTATTATTATTCTCGAATATTTATACAGGATAATACTTCAGTAGTGATATGCATATATACATATTTACACTGTTTTCTAAGTAGTCCTGGTAAAGGGCCACTGACATATAGATGTTAAAGGACCACTGAAATAAAACTGCTTCAACATACAGTTAAATGCTGATAGGCTCAGTAAATATGTTGGCTAAATCTCCATTTCAACAATGAAGCCGAGACAGTGATAGAAAATATCACAAATTACCGGAGTTTCATTCCAAATAACTTCTACGTTTCAGTCACAGAGCTTTAATAACACCATAGAGGTTTGATTGCAAAAAATTTTGGTATATACAATCTTATAAGACGCAATAACAACCTATTGATGTTAAAAAAAATAAAGATAGTTATCTACCTGTGATAAAACTTTTACAAGTCCTCTAGCCAATTTTTGGTCCCTTAAACGATCAAAGAAGGCTATGGCTCTACCTTGGTTCCCAATTCGACCAGTTCTGCCAATTCTATGAACATATTCATCAACTTCTGACGGTAGATCATAATTAATCACTTGTTTTACATCAGCAATATCCAAACCACGAGCAGCTACTGCAGTTGCAATTAACACAGGCGCTTTTCCTGATCTAAAATCCCTCAAAGCGCACTCCCTTTCTTCCTGTGATCGATCGCTGTAAAATAAATAACAGGAATATGATGCGATGCCCTGAAGAAATAATTAAACTTTACTAACAAATAATTAATCTTGATTGGAAAATATTACACAAAATTAATACATGATACAGAAAATTAATAAAATATACATACAATACATAGGACCGGAGAAAATAGGTAAATTTATTGAGGAGAGATCCCCCCTATCCTTCAACAAATAAATCAAAATAAAAGATATATGTGGATTTCAATTTCATATTATCAAATGGAAATTCCATCAGAATAAGCTTAGAATTCTTCATTGTCCTTGTTAATAAGAACAGTTTCAAAAATAAGAGACAATGGGTGCAAACAATGAGGTGCAACTTATTAATTGTTAATACAAAGCTCACAAATTGTCACTTCAGCTAAGTTGAAACATCATGCAAGCTCGTCTTGTGCATGATCACTCCCTCTTTGCATCGCCAACAAAAAACTTTGATACTTTATAAATTCATCGATGGATTTTCCGTGCAACACCCAGCATTGCAGCAGTTTTCTGCTTTCAGAATTTGGAAGATTACAAGTTACTGACCTGCTTATACTTGTTGTTGGAAAGTTTCTTTGTGATAAAAAGCTTGCCAGAAAATCTGCACTTCTTTTTGTTTCAACAAAAACAAGAATTCTGTCTCCGCCTGGAAGACAAAATCATTTAAAACAAAAAAGATTGTCTAAAGAAAATTAAAGTCTACAATAGTCATCTTAAACTTGAAAAGCAACCCTATGGCCAAAAGTGATTAGCATGAACGGTATATTTTTTCTTTCTACTACAAACTAAAGAATAGCAGCAGTACCATGATGGCAATGATATAATAATAACCTACTTGGCAACTGCTGTATAATCACCATGCAAGATGAATGCATTATAAATAAATATCTATATATCGATTAACAATAAAACGCCATTGATACCTGATTCTAAAAGAATTTCTTCCAATTTTGAACGCTTCTCAGAACCCGGAATTTCCACAATAGTTTGCGTGATATCGGTACTTGCTCCTCCAACAAGACCAACAGTAACAAATATGTAATCATTAAGGTAATTTGCCGCAAGCACTTGGATACTCTCTGGGAATGTAGCACTTAGCATAAGTGTTTGTCTTTCAAATTTTGGTCTCATATTTTCCGATTCAATAATGTCTTTTATGGTCGGCCCAAATCCCATATCAAGCATTCGATCTGCCTCGTCTAGCACAAGATACTGAATTTGTGCCAATGATACCTAAAAAATTAGTATACAATACAAAGATACATCTTCGCACTTTCATTTTAAGCTAGGTCATTTTATCTTGGCAGTGAGAGAATAAGCAAAAAAACCAAAAAATCGCCCAACCATTATGGTAAAACAAAATCAATTTACAAATTGACAACTTACCCTTCCTCTACCAAGAAAGTCATTTAGTCTTCCAGGAGTAGCAACAAGTAGATCACAACCATCATAAAGTTTACCAAGCTGATGTGAAACACTTACTCCACCATAGATAACAACAGTCCTTAAATGGCTACCATATGCAAATTTACGCGCCTCAAGAAATATTTGAACGGCCAGTTCTCTAGTTGGAGCGATGATGAGTGCTCTGGGGAAAGCTGTTTCGCCAACAGCCACCTCAGTCAGACTATTTGCTAAGATATTTGAGATGATGGGTAAAAGATAGGCGGCCTAAAAAGGAAATGAAACGAAATTAAAATAAGAAAGCAATCGCGTGAATAACATGCACTGTCTTGTAATCTAAAACAAAATATGTAACTATGTCACACAAAATATGTCACAACGTCATCAACACTGTGAACAAACGGGCAGATCCAGGCAGATGATTTAATTGTCTATGATAAATAACAGAAACAGCAAAAAGTGGAAGCAGCACAAAAAGACAGGAAATTGAGGTAAGGGGGCCTTTGGTGAAGCTAAATAATACAAATTTTTTCTATCAAATCTAAAACAATTAATACAATTTAACTGTGCCAATCATAATGGAAAGAGACACAAGATCATCAGGCTTCCACTGTGAATGACACTTACATTATAAATTAGTTTTAAAACAAATGAATAATACAAATGAAGTGAAACTACCGTTTTTCCAGATCCTGTTTGAGCACATGCCATTACGTCACGACCATGGAGAATGACAGGCAATGCATGTTTTTGAATGGGCGTTGGTACTGCATAATTTGCTCGCTTAATATTATGCATACAGATTGGATGCAAATTTGCCTCTTCAAATGAAACAATTTTCTTTGGTGGATCTCTACCAGTGACTTCAACAGGAATATTTTCATAATTCTGGAAATTGATCCCCTGATGTGACGTATCTTTGAATATCTCTGACTCTTCCTCTGGTGGGGGTGGTGGAACATAAATGACTGGCGCTCTTGCTGATAATAAGAATTATGGGTTCGTCAAAACTAAAAATAATATAAATGCAGGGAAAAGTGAAACAATTTCCTTTTGATCGCAAAATTGCACAAAGAAATAGCCAAATAGCAAAAATTACAATAACAATGGATATAGATATATACCTGGTTTGAGTGAAAAATCCTGATTCATTTCACCTTCTTTTATAAAAATTCCTCCATCATATTGTTCCCTGTAAAACAGAAGAATCATGAAAATAAGATAAGGAGCTATCAACCAATAAACATTTTATGTTAAATACCTTGACATAGCAGCTGAATGAAAGAAATGAGAGAGCAACTAAATGACCCCATTTATTTATTGTTAAGGACTACACTAATTAATAATCAATTAATTAGTTCATCATTAACATTGTTGAAAACAATTTCTCATCACATTTTGAAACACCACATTTTGGCACCACAATTATTAATCCAGGTTGAGGGATTTTTAAACAGTTTTATCTTTATTATTTGGATCTTGGACCGCTTTAAAAAACATGATGATAATCATTTTGCATAATTATTTCTGATTCAATGCTTTTTACAATAAATAGTCATGAGCCATATATATTCAATATTAACCTAACATTTATCTCATTTCATACTTAGGGTTCTAGCTATTATGCTTGTCAAATATTGCCACAATAATTCAACTGTAAATTTTATGTGTGAGATAAAGTACATAAATTTCAATAATAAAATTAAATTTAATGCACAGATTACGATACTTACTTTTCAATTCTATCTTCAACTGGCAAAGTGGACCCTGATGATAAAAGATTGAGCCAATAGCTAAGATGATCAAATGAAAAGCATGCAAATTCCTCAGCATTCTTGAAAAGACTGGTAGTTTAGCAGATTCTCCTCCAGAATGTTTATGATGCCACACATTTAAATGAATCACATCAAGAGCAAAGCAATGAAAAACAATAAGCTAAAACAAGACAACTTTACTACCAGCATTGTAAACAAAATTCTCAGAATCCAGTGTGGTCATTTTTCTATCAAGGATTGCTTCCTTCTTGTTCTTATTTGTGGTTTATTTCTTGATGTGAGGAAATATGGAGCAAAAATTAAGATGTTTGCTTTGACTTAAAGATTTAAACACTGTCTTTGAAATTCAACTAAACACATATTAGATAAAGTTATAGTACTGGGGGACTACAGTAAACATTCATAGAATCTGTTTATTTTTAAGAATTACCTTTGCAATTCCATGGTTTAAGTGTGTTTGTACCCCAAGGCTTTACATTCGTTGTCATATCTCCACTTGATTGTGATTCATTTTGAATTTGAGGACAGCTTTGCTGTGTTGCACCACTCTGATCATTTACAGCCACCTTCAGTTTCATTCCCATCAATTCATAACCATCAAATTTCTCAGCTGCAGAAGTAGCTTCTGAATTTGAACCAAACGTAACAAATCTGCAAGAAAAAATAAACAGACACCTTTCTCTTAAAAATCATACCAAGATCTGAAGCCAAATATTCAATAATTGCATTTCAAAATCATACAGCAGGCTTTCATGGGCATAAGCATAAAAGGTATGCAAACAATTACACACCTGAAGTCAACCAGGTGCGCAATGGGGTGTGACTATTTCTTAGCAATGATATTTTCTCCATCAAATTCATATACATGATGTCCAATGACATTGCTTTTTCCCCATCTTAGAAAGGTTGCAAGGTCTTTGATATGCCTTTCTTCCTTCAAGGGGCCATTGCCATAATGCTAAACAATTAATTGCTAGTTTTCTATTGCTATCTTTCTATTAGGACTGTGCCTGTTTACAGTTTGATTCCAACTTTGAATTAAAAATACTCAATGCGGCTGGAGAGCGGCAGGTGTGTGCCACAAAAGCCTGATAAGGCAATTAGTATACTATAGAGAATGATAAACAACATGCAAGAAATCGATTGCCTTAGTATCCAAGTTGAGTGATCGTTTTCCATCTGTCTCTTCATTTTTCAGCCAACTGAATACAATCAACTGACAAAAAGCCAAAAAAATAGATTCCAAAGCATAGTAAAAATTAGTCAGTTTAAACCTTTAAATATCATAAGATAAATCCAATGATTTAAATAAAAAAGCCAAATCTAGTGTCAAAAGTAATAAATAATACTTACGCCAATGTAATATCTCTTCCTTCCCTGGCAGGAAGGATTTTTACTCTCTCGATGGAGCCAGATGCAGTGAACACCTCCTTCAATTCATCCTTGGATTAAGAAAGAGAAATTAAAGAGAAAAATTCAAATTAGGAAAAAGAAGCTAACCACTTGGAATCTCAAATATCAGATTTAAGAGCAAAATATTTTAATACTAATAATCAAATTTAATTACCATAAGTAAACAATAAACCATGGATATAATAAATCTATTTAAATATTGAAATATATAAATCTAAAAGATACTGAGAGCATTTTTGTCTGACACTCAAAAAAGTATGACGCATCAACTAACTAATAACTAAAGTGAAAACCATGTGAGGGAATGATCAACTAATTTGCTTCATATCTATATTGACCAAACATGATTAAAATGCATTTTCAGTGTCATTATGCTCTTCAATTATTCATTGGCATAGTCAAATTCTCATAAGTAATACTTTTTACTTTCAATGAAGCCTTTCTTTCATCTAATTACATATCAGGGAGTATAGTAGAAGAGTTTGAAAGATGAACAAACTAACAAAATAAAGCAAAGGAATTGCATTATTGTTCAATTGAAATACCTCTGTAGCACATGTCGGACAACAAAGAATTTTGATTTGATTTGCATTGCTGGTCCTACTGGTTCCAGAATTTGCTTCTCTCTTTTCTTGATATTGCATGGTGGATGATGACAAACCTTTGTCATCTACTTGTACTTTCAACCTTTTGCCTTCAATCTCATGCCCATTGAGCATGTTAGCTGCAGTTTTGGAGCTTTGTGCAGATGTGAATGTCACAAATCTAAAACCAATATTGGTTAATGAAACAAAGCTATAGTGAAAACACAGATAAAAATAGTTTTGTGAAGAATTAATGTTCAAATTAAAAATGAAAATTGATTTTTTCAATAACTTACGCTAACGTAATATCTCGGCCTTCTCTCGCGGGCAAAATACGAACTCTTTCAATTTCACCAGCACTTGAAAATAAGGTCTTTAGGTCCTCCTAAAAATCACCAAATGAGAAAAAATATCAGTTCTAGAGAATTGAACTTAAACGAAATATTATATGGTCAAGATAAAATAAGAGAATCCAAACAATCGAGTTGAAGATAAATCAAGATAACATACATTTTTTAACAAGATAGAACAAAAATTCCATAAATTTTATAAAATGTTTTACAACCAAAACCATTTGACAAATATCAATTCAAAAAGAAAAGCTTAGCACACCAAATTTTGAAGAATTCCGGTACCACTGATGCATAAAATAAATTTCTGAATTGTATACCTCATTCAACGATGCTGGCCAGGATAATATTTTTATTTGATTTGAATAACTTTTATTTGAGGATACTTGACCCTCTCTTTGTTTTACACTGCCTTCCTTGGAATCATTTTCTACTCTGATTCTCCTTCCATTTACTTCATGATTATTCAATTCTCTAATTGCAGCTTCTGCTTCATCAGTATTTGAAAAAGTAACAAAACTAAAATGTGTAAATGGAATAAATGTAAATGGAACATGCCACTCTACAACTTCAAAGTACCTGCAAAGTCAACAAATCAGGGAATCTCATGTTGACTCTGCGACGGGCATAAATGGTTGTGCATGTTGAAAACTGCTAAGGTTACCTTGATCTTGATGAGAAATTTCATAGCTATTACATCCCTCTACCACTGTCAATAACTTTCACTTGGTTTGAATAATATATTCTAATATTGTCACATTTCAAACGACTCCAAATGTAGACTCTGTGACCCTATTACTAATAATCAAGATTGCCAATAAGTTGAGTCCAAGCAGTCATTCTCTCTATGTTGTTTTCAACAAACAATTCAAGACATGTTTCTATAATTGTAAATAGTAGATGTTGTAATTAGGCTTGAGGTTGTAAAAAGGTTTTAAGTTAGGTTTTTTTGAAGATTTAATATTTTTTTTGTAATCAAGTTTTAATTTCATATTATGGGAGGGCCCCTTGAAAACTGACCTCAGTGTAGAAGCGCTACCCTCACCCTAGACAGATAAATGAAATGAAATAAAATAAAGAAAACTTAAAAGTAATATATATCGAACAGGGTTAAACAATGTTTTTGTTTTATACTGAAAATTATGAGGATTTTATCTGATAACATCTTATAATGAGTGAAGCTTATTCCTTCATTAGATTATCTATTTACAAAGTTCCTTCTTTTAGTGATTTCGTGCTTCCAATTTAATTAATAATAATAAAGGAACATTTATTGCACTGTATCTCCTCAGAGCTCATAGGTGCATCACATACTTGCAACAAAGAGAGTATATATGATAAAAAACATTATACATTGTGTAAGCTAAAATGTTTTTGAAATAAAAATGTTTTCAAAAGTGATTTAATATTTTCCACTGAATTTGTTGGCTTTATTTGTATTTGTAGACTGTATTAACTTTGCTGTTTCAAGTGTAATTTAGTTAGTTCATTGGGCGGCTCAGGTCATAAATTGTATGTATACAAGATATAAAACTGAAACTGAAAATGAGATATGTGCATGAGATGTTTTCTACATCTTTGAGAAAGGTAGAAGCCATTTCTACTATGGCTTATCTTTATTTCATTAAAGAAAGGTAGAAGCCATTTCTATAATAAAGTATATACAATTGTAAACTAGCCTTCTTAATATTGCAAAAATCTTATGAATATTAATAGCGATTTTTCTGTTCCTGATAAGACCATTGTAATGATGAAAAAACTAACCCTTGTAAGAACTAAACTATCCCTATAAAGAAATGAATTCCTGTTATTTCGTTGTCAATACTAGTAATAATACAAAGAGCCAGAGTTTAGAGCAAAAAGCCTCAAGGTGATTAAGACAAAAACACATTGCAATTTTTGCAAGAAACAAAAAATTATGCACAAGAAAAGACAATGACCATGGATGCATACCTTAAGTATATCACCTAGTCAAATATTTGTACATTTGAAAAATTTCATTTTATAGACATTACATACACAAATATTGCAAACACATATCATGCAAAAACTTACCACAATGTGATATCTCTCCCATCTCTAGGTGGTAAGACTCTAGCTCTAGTAATTTCACCAACAGTTGAAAACACATTCCTTAATTCATCCTCAAAAGAAAATAAATAAAGATTCAATCATTTGAACATTAAAGAATTTTCATTGGATACCATTTGAAATAAAAAATTTAGGAGTTATGCTCTTAGCATCCTATTGCAATATGAAATCACAGCATTCAGATACATTGAGACTAACACAGTTCTAATGAGACTCTCCCAACTCTCAAAGAACATGGATAATTTGGAGCAGACAAAATGGCTAATTTACAACTCACTTCTGTTGCATCACATGGCCAAAATGATACTTTAATTTGTCCTCCGTCAACTTTCACTGCAGTATTATTGTGAGAGATTTTTGTTTCCAAATTTTTCATAAATGATGTCACATGAGAAGAACCATTTATAGCACTGTCTGCAGAACAATCATTTGCTGCAGCTGCTCCATTGCTAATGTCAAAACAATGAATAAAATGTCTGAAGGTACAACAGTTTACCTTGTTTCATAAGCTAAAAATGAAAGATCTTCTGGAAGATCTTACTCAATTATGTTCACTACTACTCATCACTATTTTTCACCTGATGTCTTCTTATATTAATCACAGTATTTTATCAGATGAAGTTGAGCAGATCGTTCTAATAAGATATTAATTGCATCTAGTGGTTCATTTATTTTTAAGCCAACAAAGTGTGGTTTTAATCTGAGTCAAATATCACATATTTGAGGTAGAATTGTTGTTGTTTAAAGACAGTACCCTTGGAGAAGTTGTTAAAACAAAAATATTGCATCTCTCTACCTAGGAGTAAAAAATGGGGCTGGATGTAACCTGAGTGTAGCATGCTGGTCTCATAGTTTTTTCATGCATGGTTTATAATAACTGTTGACAAATTATTTCAAAGTATTTCAATTAGTTCTTCCATAAGTATGATGTACAAAACTTAACTTCAGTTGGCATTTTGATATTTAGCTGCTATTTCATGGACAATCCATAAAATGCAAGGTGTTTATCATAATATAGAATTTATGATACTTGAATCAAGAAATAATAAAAGAGAGAAACAATTACCCATTAACTTCACTTGCTGACCCATTTAACATTTTCCACGGTGGAGGCATGTTGATAGTCTGTCAGAAACAAGTAACAAAAGCATTACTTAACACAGTGAAGGTATTCAACAACACAATTGGCCTAATCAAATAGTTACCATTCATTAGAAAAAAATGTTAGAAAAATGCTCATATACCTATCATCAAAAGTTTAATATTTCATCATGGGTGTGTCTTCTTTGTTATCATTATATTTTAAAGACTGTGCTTTTTCAAAACTCTTTATTCGATTCAATCTTTTCGGCAGACAATGCATTTCAAGTTATGATTAGAAATATCTTACAGTTCCAAGCCATTTGGGGGGAATGTGGGTGGATGTTAACATTTGTAGAAGCAAGGGGACAGAACAACAGCAGGGGCAGAACAACAACAGGGTGCAGTGGGGTCATTACCCCTTTCACCCTAAAAAAACCTTAATCTTCCTTTTGCTATTGTTTTGCCCTAACTTTCTGTGGTTTCGTCTTGCTTCGGAGGGCAGCAGGCATCGTTGACATGCAATCTGTGGTAGCGGCAAGCGATCCTCAAATTTTTAGACCATCAGCCAAACTTATATGCAAAGTATTTGCATACATTTTATTCTCACACCCACTTTGATATCATATCTTTTAGCAATATGTACCAAAACTCACCTTTGTTTTTATCCTCAACGTTTGGCAGACTCAATGCAAACAATTTTTTCAAAACAATCTGTGAACCATGTGCTGAACGATTCTCACATGCAGCATGGAAGAAGTAAATTTTGGTCCCAGTCTCTTTGCATCGCAGCTGAGGCCACTGTGCGGCATGGTTGCTGTAGCAACAAAAAAGTAGCTACTTCCAAGATGGTGTTGAATTTGAAAACATCAATAGTCTAAAGAAGTTACGAATGAGAGACACTAAAGCAAGGAATAAATGATGCCAGAGAGTTTAAGTAACTTAAGCGGGAGAGAGATTATTGAAAAGGGTGAAGATGAAGACGAAACTCTACCAGAATTTGTATTTCCTTTATTTCTCACGTCAAAAACACAAGAAATATTTGGCTGTAAAGTAGATGAAGACGTGACGTCAGATTCAACATTCAAATTGATTCAAAAAGAAGTTATCCTACAGGATTATAAAGACAGAGCTGCAATATCTGATTTCCATCCGGCAAAGCACATTGTTCAGGTGACAGACAGACTTGAATAAACTGAACAACGCACATTCATTACTTTACATCTGCCAGTATAGCTTTTTTGTAATTTTTGCAGCTTTATTAGTTTATTCAATAGTGACCTTGCCTTTAGCTAATTTACTGACTATTGTAGCTATTGACATAAAGATAAAAAGCAATATTCCTAAGGTAAATTAATGAACTATTGAGGTAAGCCAGTCTGGGAATCCAGAATGCATCACACTCGAAATCAGATTTCAGAGCAGCTTCGGCGCTCCTGGATGTAAAAATTATGCAACCACATCCTTTTGCACAAAACCTTTTTGTAGTAGAGATGCCCTATATTGCACAGCTTTAACATTTGCACAAATAATATCTTTAATGATGACAAAATGAATTTCTCCATAGTGGATTAATGATGGAATCAAAATCTGTATTATAGAATTATCCTGCAGATGAATTGCTGTTGGTATATGACCCACTCTTTAAATATGGCCAAAATTTTTTTCTGGTCACATCAGAAGATGGAAAAGAGTTGATTTTGAATGTAAGTTTAACATTGTATAAATGCATTTTGTGCCTGATCTGAACTTAACTGATATCAACCTTAACTAGATTTTTTATATGGATTATATTACATTATTGTTATCATTGATGACAAATGCAAATACGAATAATTTTCAGCCTTGCAATTGATACATTTATAATTTCTTATATTTAGTCCTTGCTTGTGATAAATGAATATTGCATTTATTTTTCCTCAGCCTCCTTTACAAGAAATTGAAGAAGAGGAAGCAACTGATTCATTTATTCCAGTCACTGCTGTCAAGCCTCCAAAACCATGGGTTTCCTTGGGAAGTGAACAAGAAATTTCAAATGAAAATGTTTATGATATAAGAGGAAAGGTAAAATGAACTGCATTTTAATCATGCAATAATCACCTGATCGTTTTAGTACCAATTATTGTAAATTTTACTCATGTCTTTTGGTCTTTGTTGTAGGCATCTTTTTCAATTCTCCGGAAAAGAAAGGAGTTTGGTTGCCCTCTTACATTTTCAGACAGAAACTCAAATGATGTTAAAGATAGTTCAGTTGATTGTCCTGGATATGAAGATGAAAATTATGAACTTGAAAAAGTTGAACTAGATAAGGCTATTCAGGTGACCTAGAACCGCCTTTTCTCTGCCTTTCTTTATGCTACCGATGATTTGAGCAAAGCATTTCGTATGATAGCACATGCAAATATGCATTGTCTTTGACAAGGCATTTGAAACAATCTTTCCTGAAAAATCCCATGATGTTAACCATGTTATCTCATTAATAACATTTTTGTTACATTAGAGGAGCTTATAAATGTTTATTTGTAATTTTGTAAAAGTTGAAAACTAATATGTAATTGTTTTTCTGTTTTGCAGAATGTTTCATCATATGAAAGTGGTTCTTGTCAAACAAACTGGTATAATTTTCTGCTTCCTTTACCACTTTCTTCTTTTTTTGCAGGTTGCATTTGTTTAAAGTATTGTCTCATAACGCATTGCTGTATGAATTAAAACATGCTTGTTATCTCAATCAGAGAATTAGCATTTTCATACTTCCTTGTGATGATATTTTATTCCTCATTGATTTTTTATTTAGGCCAAGGCCTAAAAATGCAAATGTTCAATATGAACCAAGGATGTTGCCTAAGAAAGAGTTAGATGTGTTGGAAAACTCTGAAGATTTAGTGAAATTTCTCAGAAATGTCATTGACAGGTGAAGATAATCTAAATACTGTTTTCTCTGACAACTTGTTTTATAAATGAGAAAGTAATGGATGACGTTGATATGAATATTTTGATTCGATATCTTTTAAGTGGTGTTTTATCTTCTATTAGAAGCTTACACACCTTTTTTTCAATTGCTTTATTTGATAGAATTGAACTTGGTCTTCAGCATAACGAAACGATTGACATTTTCACTGATGACTATTTTGTTTTAATTGATGAAGATAGTTCATTTGGTTCTAAATCTGACAATCATTTGAAGGTACAATGAGTTTTCATTTAACTCTAATTTTCTTCATATTTTAATGAAGGTATTATCTTTAACTATTATTCTTGTTGGTAAAGTATTAATTCTGATGGTACATTGAGTTTTGTGACTGTGATCAACCGCGGACTGGCCTACCAGCCCTCCTTCAAAAGGGCCCCTTTTGAAATAAAAAAAACAGGCCCCTTGGGAATCACTTTCCACATTCAGAGAAAATGAATAAAACTTTCTTGCAAGAAAATGAAATTGGAAAGGTTATCAAGAAACTGGCTTGGACAAAATAGTTACCATTTTACATGCAAAGCAAATGTAAGTTTGGTTTGTAATCAAGTTAACTGCTACAGTATTTTAGAAAGATATCAAGAATCTCAGTGACTCTGATGACCACACCCCAACTTCAAGCCACACCCAAAAGGGCCCAACTAAGTTCTCCATGACTCTGCCACTGACTGTGATAGAATTTTCATTGTAGGAGTATCAGTCCTTTACAGATCTTAAGTTCAGTAAAAATAAAGCAGTTACAAAAATACAGTGGCATCCAACAATAAGAGGTATGATTGAATTTTTTGCCATCTAGTCAATCAGACATTATGTTATGTACCTTAATATAACCTCTTTAAAAAGCCTTGGTATTTGAGAGAAATCCTTAAATTAATACCATTTGGCATGGTTACCATTTTTTGGTATTGTGGTGAGACCTGAAAATATTGCTAAATAATCCAACAAAACAAACTTTCGAAATTTTGACAAATATTCTGACAAACACCTTTTTGGAAGCTTGTGGGGGAGGCATATTGCCCTGTCCTTGCCCAAATGAGGAAAGTATTTTAATTTATAATTGCCATTAGAGAACAAAGTTTTTTGTTCCATATTTGCAAGCTTTAGCAATTATTGCAGATGATCTAATTTTTTCCATTGCAGCAATTTTGAACCCTCTGTAAGGGATGAAAATGATTAGAGAAATCACTACTTTCTGAAAATGGACCTTGGTGTAAGGAGCTTTCATAAGACCTTACAGTTTTTAATTCTTGCTTAATTTCTACACAAAATCTTCTTTTGTATCCTGTCCATAACAGATTAGTATATTCAAGTTCAATTTCAAACATACTTTGCTTCGACAAAAGCTGAAAGACTTTAACAAGGCTTTTTTTCTTAGGTCTCATTGCAGTTTCGTGTGCAGAACAAATGTCATTTGATGAAAGAATTGACAATTACTCACGAGTACTCATGAATCCAAGTTTTGTACTCATTTGGAGTTTTGCAGATCCTATCCATCCATTGGTAATTCATTTTAAACCTCACTATTTTTCTGTGATGAAAATAGTTTTAAAATGCATCAATTTGTTATCAATTTGCTGCCTACTTGTAGCAGTTATCTATAAAGTCCGAAAAGTCTGGTCTATTTGGGCTGGAGTCTTCCAAAGGATTCATGTTAAACAGCTTTCCACCTGTAATTTGGAAACTTTTTCTCCCATATTCTGCTCTAATCTAAGGCAGTAATACCATCTTTGCATTATTCCACAAGATCAATTGACGTTAAAAGTAAGTAGAGTAGAGTAGAGTAGAGTAGAGTAGAGTAGAGTAGAGTAGAGTAGAGTAGAGTAGAGTAGAGTAGAGTAGAGTAGAGTAGAGTAGAGTAGAGTAGAGTAGAGTAGAGTAGAGTAGAGTAGAGCAGAGCAGAGCAGAGCAGAGCAGAGCAGAGTAGAGTAGAGTAGAGTAGAGTAGAGTAGAGTAGAGTAGAGTAGAGTAGAGTAGAGTAGAGTAGAGTAAAGTTGATTAGAGTAGAGTAATACAAAGATTTCAATATTTATTTTGCTTTTTTATCTATCTGATAGCTGCTACTTGAGGCTCCAGATGACATTCTCTGTTTTCAATTTAATCCATCAAATCCAAATATCATCGCTGGAGGTTGCATAAATGGTCAGGTGAGTCATCTGTAAGCAAAGCAAATTGTCGAATGATTTGAAATTGTTTCAGACATTTCTAAAAATCTAATGAATACTATGATTTTGCTGAAAAAGTCAGTTTGTGACAATTTCAATTCATTTGACAATTTTTTAGAACAAGCATTCTTGGAGATTCTCATATTTACTTCAGATAAAGGCTATTGTAAAATACATTGAGCAAAAGTAAAAAGTTAGTATTAGTCTATTATTAAGCTAAAATATGTATAATTCCAGCATAAAGTATGCTGCAAAATAATCGTATGATAAATGCATACACGGTTGTATTGTGTTGGTCGTAATTGTTTAATAGATGCAACGAAACGAGGGTATATAATGAAAATTATTTAGCACTAAAGTGAAATGGAGCTTTTCGTTTTTAGATTGTGATTTGGGAAATAAGCAGTTATTCTGATAGACTAATTAACCATCGAAGTCAAGCGCAAGGACAAAGTAAACAATCAAGAACTACATTGGTATGCATTTCAAATGTTTCTCCTTTTTTATATGAAATCATCATTGTTATCACTAAACAGTTATTCAATTGCATTTTTAGGCTAATAAAGATTCGAATCATATTGTACCATTTAAAGGTTAATGTCTAAATAAAAGTTTTAAGGTACTATAATTGTTTTTACTAGCCATCATTTTTGAATTTAAACAAGCAAGAATTGTCACCAGTTGTGCGTTATTGTGCTGTATCTAACATTGAGCATAGTCACAAAATGGCAATCACTGATATCCAATGGGTTCCTGACCATCTTGAGGTAACAATATTGTGTTTCGTAATGTACTTCACTAAGCAAATATTTAATGAGATTCAAATGATTATCAGATGAGTTTTCCTTATTTAGTTTTCTTCCTTTACCATATCTAGCTTGAAACTGGATTTGCAACTCGAGATTTTACCATGTATACAGAAAGCAAGTTTGTTTTATATTATTGCTTATCATTTAGATTGGAAGAATGGGAGTTGCCTTGGAAAATAAAACCATGTATTGCAACCAACTGATTTCAGTAGCCTCAGATGGGTAATCTCACGCCAATTTTTACATTTGTGTTTTGGTTTAAGCCTTAGCTTGACAAAAATAGAATTTTGAATAGTGTTTTTGAAAATTCTTTCTCAAATATTTTACCATTGGACTCGCTCCTTCCTGTTTGAATATTTTTGATATTGTTGATTATTCAAATTCCTCAGATTTTTCTTCGGTACCCAAACCATTGTGATATTAATACATGTAACATCTGATTATCAATATATTTTCAGTCAGATTCTTTTTTGGGATATTCGACCAAGCAAGTCAACAGTTCCAACTCAGAATCAACAAATGAATCCAGATGTATCTCAATTTAAACATCTTGATCTCACCTGGAAACCATTTCTAAAGGTAACTCTACACCCAACCCATTTCTTGTTGTTTCTTTTCATAGTATTCTCATTAATCTTTTGTATTTTATGCTTTTATAAGAATCCATTGTATTAAGCTATTAATCATAATGTTCCTCTACATTTTATTATCAAGGTCCAAGCTAGGCAATTGAAAGGTTCGGTTGATATGAGCGCTGTAAAATTCTCAATTTCTGAACGACAAGGAGAAAGAGGAGAAGGTTTCTTTTTCTAAATGTTTCCAATTATCTTAGTTGTTTATTCATTTCTTAGTATTTGTATTTTATTTGTATTTATGTATTTTTCTATCCGAATGGTATGTTTAAAACTACCATTATGCTGGATGATATATTTATAACAGCAAATTTACAATTGCGTAATAAACTGAATGTGCATTTGATTTGCTCTTTTAACTTGCTAAACTAATTGCTTAATTAACTACTTCTTACCTTCCTTAGTCTTTTTTAACATAGTCGTAATGTTTTTCTTAAGTTAAATCAAAAGCAGATGATGTTAATGAGGAGTCAATGCAGCAGTTGGATCGAAGGTCATCCACAGGCATCGGAATTGGAAGGAAAAAAGAAGAAGGGAAAATTCTTGAAAATATAAACACAAAATTTTACGTTGCAACTGAGGTACTATCTTATCCTTTTACTCATATGAATAATTTTAATCATGGTCAATAAATGGTTGAAATTGCAAATCTAATCATTTTTATGTAGATTGATCTGCAGAAATATAATTTCAAGTCAATTTTGTTATATAGATAGTGTGTTATTTTAGTTCAGCATCTTTAATTGCTATATGATGTTTAGTTTTGATCTTGAAACGCTGATCGATTGTTAGACTTAATTGCATTTGCTTACTTTTATAATATTTTGTGTAAGTGTATTTTTATGGAGATTCAATGTTGTCGATTATAATGATTTCATTTTTTTCGTTTTGTTTGATATTTCATTTAGCCATTTTTGTTGAAAATATTGATTTCAGTTTCATAGTTTGTTTCCTTCAGGATGGCGAACTTCTTTATATGGATTGGAAACTGAGCAAAGATATTGATACTGGCAAAGTAATATGTAGGTGTTATAAATATATTAACAACCCTATAGTGCGAAACTTCGCTTCATCTAACAGCGCATTGTATTCTTAATGATATCCTGAATATGAACATGTCAGCCCTCTCAAACCATATACATTTCTGAATATTATGAATATAATCGGATGAGAAAAACAAGAATAAAAAGAAAACGTGGCATTTGTTGCAAAATACGAAGTATGTTGATCTGGTGACTGTCATTCGTAGAATCAAATAATTTTGATAATATTTGTTCATCCAGGTGCCTGTCAGCATTTCAAAGAACTAAAGAAAATGAAATAAGACACCTCATTTTATGATTAACATGTTTATAACTTGTTGGAATTGAAGACTTCTCCATCGTCATGAGAATAATATAGTTTGCCTCAAATTTATAATTAAGATAGAATAATTCGTCTTTTGATTAATTTATTGATTTAGGATCTAAGATATTTATTTCAAATGAATTGTAAACAATTTTATTGTTGCAGCTCCCAGACCAGAGGTGATCCTCGAGGCACATGACGGACCGATCAACACATTGGAGCGATCTCCCTTTTTTAAAGACATCATTCTCACTGCTGGTGGATGGGCATTTGCTATTTGGAAGGAAAACAATATTGTAAATACAATACTTTCATACCTTTTACTTTTATAGTTTTGTCATTGAAATTGGTCTAACTGAAATGTCATCAAAAGTCATTTCTAAAATCGTGTCAGTGTAAAAAGCTCTTTATATAAATGCATTATTCGAACACATTTACTACTTATTTAAAATATACGTATTTACGTATTGAATTGCAATTTGATCAAATCTTATTTTATTTTTTCTCGCAGAAAGGTCCATTGCTACTTTCTAGCAGCCATGCGGTGAAGCTTACATCAGCTTACTGGAGTCCTTCACGTCCAGGTGACTTAAATTTATATTCTTACCTCTTTAGTCAATTAATTTTTGATTATTTATTTTTGTGGTTTTTTTTTGATAATTTCTAATCTCAATTTGATTTTAGGTGTTTTTTTCATTGGTAAATCTGATGGGAGTGTTGATATTTGGGACATGCTCGATAAGTAAGAAAACTATTTTTTGAGACAATCAAACAATTTATGTATGACTGGTGCAACATCTTCAATCATCTTCAAATTCGATAACTTTGCTGGTTTTGTGCTACTTGCCCCTTTATAATTATAACCATGGTTAACACGATAAGCCCAAATCATTTCTTTCTAATCATTTCATTTCTCGTAGATGTACATGTATTTAAAAATCTTCGTAGCAATTTGGGGTTATGCTATTATATTTATATTTATAACTTGACATAGAAACTCAAAAAGTCCCTATAAAACATGTTTAAAAATTGAGAATGATGGCTTTCTTGGACCGTTTTAAAAAAGGATGTATATAAACAAAGCCTTGTGTACTTTGCTGTAAAAGCAAAACGCAAGATTCTACTACAGGTCGTAAAGAATGTGTCAGACCCGTGCCGTTGTTAGTCATTGTTTGACGTTATGGTCTGTGCTGTTGTTAGTCATGTTATAACTTATAATTAGAGATCTAACCTTAAAAACAGCTTTTTTACTATGGAAGGAAACTTAATCCTAACGTGAAAAACATAAGGGTTTTCCTTTCCACTACTTGTTTAACTTTATAGGTTTTGATATGCCTTAAAATGATTGTTAGTGCTATTTTAATTAAAAAACGATTTATTTGGTTATTTAACGTGGTTGATTTTAGAACCCATGAGCCCTTTCTCACTCAAAACGTGACTCCTGTTCCCATCCAGACAATATTTCCATACCAAGTCTCAAGTAAGAATTTCATTCTTGAAAAATATTTTATCAGAATCTTCAACGTTCTACCTATTGATTAATGCCATGTTTTTCTTTAAATCTATTTATCAAATTTTTCTAAATTTTTTGCAAATTTTGGTCAATGCTTGCTCATAACTTAACCTTTTATGTAAAAACAAATCATAGGGCAGAAATTCATGAAATCGAGTTTTCTCACATTTCGCATTAATTGAAATAGGTAAGCAGCAATTACTTGCTATTGGTGACAAGATTGGCACACTTCACATATTCGAGGTACCATGGAATCTGAGGCAACCTTCCATCAATGAGGTTCACTTTACTTTTAAAATGAATGAAATACTTCCTGTTTTTGAAAAATAGATCATGAGAATCACTATTTTTTACGCCATCAAAAGTCTGAAATGAATAGGAGCATTATCAACTTTCATCACAACGTTAAACATTGACAGTAAATAGTTTTCATGAATATAAAGACAATAATAATAATAATGATAATGACAATGTTTACACAGGGGTAGCCTCTTCAACACATGAAGTGCTGTTATCAACGAAGCCCTGTATCTAAATATATAAGATATATATAAACATATAAGAGATACATTACAGCAAAATTTTATAGCAAAGAAATATGATAAGTAGGTAACAATTATCAATTGTTTGAAAAACATTATTTTAATCGTTATTCCTGTATTCTTAAATATCTGTTTTGATGAAGGTCTTCTCCGATCTATAGATCACAAGTGTCGAAAACTACTTTGAAAGAGAGGGCAAAAGATTGGCATATCTTGAAGAGAGAGAGCATGACAAAGAGAAAAAAGCCGAAATGGTGAAAAAGGTATTATTTTTAATATTCCTGCGGTAATATAAATTGTGAAACTATCAGCGTCTCTTGATAGTAAAATCTATGCCCTCGAACGCCGAGCCCAGAAAATGATTGGTATACGTCCATCAATACCATCATCAAAACAAATAAAAACGAAACGAGTTGTTACCTTCGTCCATCGATGCATAAATGGAAAAAAGATTAAAAACGTTGAAAACTATTTAGAAATTTTGGAATCAAGAATAAAAACACACAAAACAATGGAAATATGATACAAATACAAAAAGTGGAGCTTGAGGCAGCTCGCTCATCCTTCTACTTTCAAGGAGCCCTAGCCTTTAACAACTTGCAAAGAGATCCTTGAGCTGAAAATAGTCTTTCAATATTTAAAACTTTTCTAAAAAACTTTAATAAAGAAGACCTTACTAGCCAGCTAAAGATATTATCAATTTATTTGTATTTATATTTTTATGTTTCTATATATTTCTATATTTTTATATCTTATTTATATATATATACATGATCTGTATTTTGAATTTTTAACTATCTTACTTATAACTTACTTATTTATTTATCTTTTGTTTTACAGGACTAATTTTGACAACAGTGTAAATATTTGTAACATATTGTACAACTGACTGTATTATCCTTTATTAATATTTGAGAATAATAATAATGGAAACTATTATTCAAAACAATTTAAAATACAATGAAAAATACAATATTGATAATAATAATAATAATAATAATAATAATGATAACAGTAATAAAAAAGGCTCTTTGAATGGGTTAGGACTGGTGATAATAAAAAATAATGTTAACTGCCATGCGAGCTACTAAAAATGATTTTGTTACGTTTTGCCTGTTTTCAGATAACCTTGGCCAATTTATCAATTTTCATATATATTATATTCAAAAACATTTGATATTATGTTTAGATATAATAATTTTGAAATAATTTATGCCAAGAGCATGCAGTTAATTGCCTTTAATTCACCCCGTTCAAATTAACTTTGCTGAAGACATTCTGCCATCTTTGATAGGAAATCAGAATTGAAGAGGACGCTGAATGGGAATCAAAAGCAAGGATGGTAAGAGCACTTTGATTACGAAATACGTTCAAATCACAGTTTCAGTTTTACTATATCAATTCTAACGCTAGCTGTAAACCCAGAAAAATAGATATTGTTCTCGATTACATAAGATAATAACACAACACATCACCATAAGATTTCAATATTTGCATAGTTTCTGCTCAAGACTATCGTTAATAATGATAATAAAGACGATCATTATAAAAATTCAATTTTTTACAATGGTCATAGTTTTTATTTTAACTTACATAATTACATGGCATTTTCCTTCTGGCATTCAAATTATTCTTTTTAGAAATTTTTCAACCATACTCTAATGTGTTTTAGGCTTATCAAGAATACTTAGATGTTGAAAGAAAAATCCTTGAAGAGCTTGGCATTAAACAAAATTCTGATGACTAGAAAGTGTTTCTTCGTCTTTAATTACTTTGTTCCATCAATTTTATCTATTCGATCAGTTGTACAAATTGACACTCAGTCTTATCATTATTTATACGTTTCTAGATATGGAATACATTTTAAAGACTTACATCTTCTAACTTGTGACGTGTTAACGTGCTAACATGTTTTTTTAACTTCATGGTACTAGATGGGTTGGAGATGGTTTCTATAATCTATCAAAACTACAGTTAATTGATTCTTTGTTTGTTCTTTATCACTCTTATTGGTTTTTATGCTAATTTCTCATAACTTTTTTTTGAGCTTCAATGTATTTTCTAATATTCAATACTATCTTTAACAGAACATTTTTTCATATGATAGAGTGAGTTTCAAGATGTTCTTGACATCTTTGCAACATTGGATCTATCTCCTGCACTTTTATCAAACCATTTTTTAAATCTTCAATTCCATATCTGCATTGTTTTTCATGAATTAAAGCCAAATGTCCAATATATGTTGTTGCATATCTTAGGGTTTTTATCTTCGATAGACTTCGGTCTTCGTTTCCATATGTGGGTACCATTTTACGTAACCTATCAAATGCATCATTTAACTCTGCAACGCGCTTCCTCTCCAGCCAATTTGCAAGTGCTCTGCTTTTTTTCCCTGTATCTTTTTCCTTTAATTGTCTCATTATGATCTTTTTTTCCTTAACTCGAGTATTCTGATGACCTTTTCTGCTAAATAGAAATCCTTCTTCAATTGAATTTTCTTCAAGTTTCGCGCTGTGGTCGTCTTCGTCTTTATTTGGTTCTAGTGAAATCAATTTTGTCGCTTCTACTTTGATTTTTGTCTCATCTTTAAAATCATTGATATCCATCGCTTTCTCTTTTTTCAAGACGTTTTTAATTCTTCTGTTCATATCCACAAATCTTTTATCTATATTTTTTGACCAAATGTTCCTTTCAATGCTTTCACAATCTTCACTGTCGGACTCTTGATAGCATTTAATTCTATACATTTTTTCTGGTTCCATCTTCGACGTTGTGATCCATGGTTTACAAATTTCCTCATGAAAATCTATTTCTATTTTTTCTTCTTTTACTTTTAGTATCGGTTTTTTTGTGTCATTTACTTCAGGATATTTTTTCATCGACCATTCTCCATATTCTTGATCATAAGTAGCAAATGTATTTGAACATTCACTGCATCTGCAAATTCTTCTTAAATCATCAAATTCCGAACAGTCTCCTCCCACACTGCAATTTAATTCTTTAGCAGAATCTTCATCGTATAATCCAATCTGCCTCACAGGTTGACGATAACGCAACAAATTTTGTTTATCAAAAGTTGGCTGTATTTTTTCCGCGATGCTATCTTGCTTTTCTTCCTTTTTGGACTTTAACAATTTACTCTTTGTTTGATATTGTCCATTCACTAATTTTGAATCAGCGATTTGTTTGTTATTTCTTGCTTCACTATCACTTGCTTCATAAAAGGATTCAGTGCTTCTGTTCCCCCTACGAAGAGGACACAAATGGCTGTTGTATCGCTCATCTCGTTCTCGGATTTTCTCAAATTTGCCAGCATCATAAGATCTTTCCATTATCAACTGATTTATGGCATATGAACCGTCTCTATTTTGCTCATTTTTTAAAAAACAGTTAATCTCTTGGTTTTGCTGTTCATCCTTCGTCACAATGCCTCTTTTTTGTAGAAATAGATTTGGGCCAGCAACTCGGTACTTTTCAAAATTAGAGTAATAGAAGTTGTCTTTAATTTGGCAGTCTTTGCATGCACACCTTTCCGGCAATAATGCAACCGGTCTCTTAACCTCTTGCCTTCCAACCTTATCATGTCCTTTGTTTACCCTTGAACCGTTTAGTTCTAAAACATCTGTGTTGATGCTGCTATTTTCTCCTTTTGTCAAGCAGTCTTGCTTTGAAGTTGTTTTCTCCTGATGCCTTTCCTTTATCTCATGCATTTTTGAACACTTTTTAATCTGCATTGGATTTAACAATACGTTCACCCCTTCTGTATTTGCTATGACTGATTCACTATTTCTTGTTGCTAATTTTAATTTTTTCATATCTTGTAATTCATTCTCGGCAATGAAGGAGTCTTTGTTCCTATTTGGCATAAATATAGCTGTTCTTTTTCGAATGCTGATCAAGGGATTTTCTAAAAAAACCATTATGAATTGTTACAAGTGTTACCTCCCAGCATGTTAGAGCTTAATTCAAAGGTAAATGGCTATCATTCTAAGGCAACATTGGAACTCAATTTGAGTACTCAAAAATTCCTTAGCATTTCCTTGACATCATTTCATCAAAAGCAAATAAAAATTAGCTTACGCGTTTTTAAAATAGGGTGCAAAGATTTCTAGAACTATGTAATAATTGATACTTGAAAAAATTGAAACCCAGATGTATTTAAACCTAGAGTATGAATAGAAAGTCGAAAACAATTACAAATAAATCTGATTTAAACTGCACTAAGGCATGATGAAAAATACATATTCTTTTAAATGCCTTAGTTAAAACAACAGGTTATGAAAAATGTGTGTTCCCTGCTTAATGCTAATTATACTTTACCATATTAATACAATAAGGTATGGCATCCTTCCAAAACGCAACATTAGGCTATATCTATAATCCGCAATGGGCTCGAGTAAGCGTTTTGAATTATGCTTGCTTGCAATAAAACATCTCTTTGATAGTTTTCAGAAACAATTTGCTGATTGCAACCCCCGTCTCTGTGTGCATCTGCACAAGGGCTTAACCACAAAAGTCCTGGGCACTAGTTACATAGGCAGGTCAATTGACAAAGTTGGATTTGCGGCGATTTAGATGCACAGTGGGAAATCTTTATGGGACTGGCAACAGATGTTTTAAGATTCACAGCTGCCAACCAGATGGCTTTCATCTTTTAATGCTATAAAATTGTCAATATTAACAATAGAGAAAATCATAGAATTGTTCAACATGAACTGTCTTTTGTTTTAATACAAAAGAGTAACCAAAGTGATCAAAAGACACACATGAGATAAGTTATCATTGTTTGAACTGAACAGAAGAATAAAGAAAGACAGACAACAAAATCCTATTTCTATTTGCAATTCAAAGCAACAAAACACATACAGCTGGCTCTGATCAAATTTCCATAATATTCTGTGTTTATCAACCATTCTGGCAACCAATAAGAGTTGGCGAAGAAATAATAAGAAAAGCAAACAATAAAAGCGGTGAATTCAGTCTTTTTGTAAGTTTAAAAGACTGATTTAATAGCATGTCAGGTTTCACCCTGAGTAACTTCTTTCCAGATTAAAAAGGCACGTCATCGTCTTATCAAATTTGAAAAAAACGAAGTACAAAATATTTCCAATTAAACTGTGGTCTTTTTATATCATAAACGTGGAAAAAGCAATCAATGAAATTACTTCGAAACCTCAAAGTAGCATTCAGGAAATGAATTAATCGATCGACCAGCAACTGAGAATAAGGGGAAAAGATTTCAGCTGTGCAAGAATTGGGAACTTGACTTGACATGTATTAACTTAGGGTTGCATTATCCTATTTCAAGAACTGTTAAAACACCCCGCCACTGACCAGCCGAACGCAGTTTGCTGTGAAGCTGATTAGCATTCAAAGCATAAAGTCAAGCTTTGCGCAACAGAATATTTAAGAACACGTGGTCTTAAATTCATAGCCTTCATTTAACAACGGGTAATCAGAATATTAAAATCAGCCTTTTGTGAATGCGTTATAATCCCAGTTTTGTTTTGCAGCAAAAAACAGTTGATTCTTTTCTCGAAATTTACCTTGCTTGATTTTTGTTGAAAGGGCTTATGGCGGGAGCCGTGGGTTCGTTTTTGAAGAATGTAGAAGGTTCCGAATTCGCACAATTATGCAAAAATATTACAGAATGAATGATTAAATTTTTATCATTAATTTTTTTGCAGGTCATATGCATATCATCAAATTGTATCATTAATGAAGTGACCAGCGTTTGTTGTTTATCCAATCATTGTTGTGAATATATGGCCATATTCAAACAACTAACTTTTATGTATACGGTTAAGAGAGATTCGGATTATTATTCTCGCAAAGTAAGCATTCTTAAGTTGTAAGCTTTGATTGCAAGGGGGTGCGTATATGTGGCATGATCCACTACTATGATTTATACTACATTTAGGACCTACATATACTGAATATTATTTAATGCTTCATGTTAACAGATTATGGTTTTATGATACTAGTGATACCTCATGGCTTGAATCAACTATTATACTACCGTTCATTAAATTGCCAAGTGTGGTTTTCTTGCATCTAACATCCGTTGAAAATATTTTACAGCACATTCTATCAAATGTAATATTTATTTTGATTTATGATAATATACCTTGGTTAGTTTGCGTCAATTTCCCGCATGTTTTCCCTTCGTCTTCTCTCTCGGAACAATATTTGAAGTCTTCGAACTTTGTTGATGCATGCTTTTTAAATCTTCTCTCTTCCCTTTCTTCTTTTCCTGATTTGTAAATCGGTATTCCAGATGACCCATCTCGCTTTTTGAATTTTTTTACAAGAAACGTTCTAGGCATGGCAGTCGTTATTCTCAGAAAGAATACTCTTTAAAACGCACTGTTGATACGTTATTATTAGGTCGTTTTCTCTAGACTTGAGAGTGGTACCAATGAAAAGAGCAAGAATGCTATACCTTGAGATTTCTCATAGAGTTTATTAGTCAATCGCTTTCATCTAACTTTGCTTTCTGAGCAGGCCAGTGTACAATTAATGCTCAACGAATGTATGTTGTTGTTGAATTAATGTTGGCGGTGCTTTTACAGAGCAGTTTGCCAGCTGGTTTCTTATTTGAAAACCATCTGTGGTTTGTGATCGTTCACCTGAATCTTATCAATCAATCTAATCATTTATCGCCGATCCACTTAGCTTGCGTTCAAACAACTTCTTTTTAATACTTTAAACCGGGGGTTGTACATTTAACAAACAGATTGAAAACTATTATAGATTAATAACACTAAATCCTATAATTTTTCTTCACAGTATTGTGTATCTATGCTTTTCTATGTATTCTAAGCCTAGTGTAAAAAATTCAACGCTAAGTTAGAACATATGTAAGGAAAAGGTTTGCAACATGTCTATGAAAATAACAGCTTTTTGCTTGATTTTGCGTTAGGCACGTTTTTAAATACAAAGTTTAATAATTAGGACATTATCAATGAAACGAACAGAGCGAAAAATACACTGAACGAAAACCATCAAACAGAATGGTACTTGAATTTTTAAGTGTCATGTGTGATTTCTGTTGGGTCTTTATAGAGTTTAGAGTAATGTGACAATATCGCCTTCAGCTATTTCGATATTTACGTTTGATGGGTCTTCCTCAATGCTTGGCAAATTATGTTTATTGAAATATTTGATTGCGTTTTATAACTAAAAGCTAGACAGCGAAATTTATGCACTTTTCACAGGAAAATTTGAACTTGGTTAGAGACTTGCTGTCTGTGCAACAACCATTGCCTAGCTTAAAAACCTGATGCGAAACCAAATCAAATAGTTATTAGCATGTATAAAACAACAGAAAGACTGAGAGACCTGCGTAAAGGGAGCTTTCCTGGAATTTTTACCATACCTGGTTCTCAAATAGTGTTTCTCATGGGGGTGATATGCCACTTGTACCTACTTCAAACTATCTTTTGCAATCTTTGGTCATATCTTTGGCAATTTTAATTTATTAAAAGATCTATTTTAACATCTTTGAATTAGTTCAATGCCTATATTCGACATTACCTTTAAATTCCATCTTTAAGTCACAATGTTTTTACAATTTCTTTCAATACCCAAGGTCAGGAAAGTATTTATTTTCCTGATTATCTCACTTTTATGATGTATATTGTTCTCCTCATAACCCACATTTTGCTTGCATTTCTTTGACCACTGATTTACACTTGCACACCTTCTTCTATTGTGTAATGCTATTTACTTCATTTTGCACAGTTGCTAAACCAAAAAATATGAAGCCACATTATTAATTACTGATTGACACTTTCACAGGCATCAATCCAATCACTGTACACATCAACTGGTTCTGAGAGATCTGGCCAAAGTTAAGGCATTTGCTATACATCTATTTTATTGATTTTCTTTTAAATTTTGTTGTGAGGACTATGAATTTAACATCTTTTTCTTAGCAGAAAATAGAATATTACATTGCTACATGCTTAGATGTGTTATTCAATTTCAAGATTGATGGTTTGATTTTAGGATGGGGCTTATAAAAACTAACTGACAATCATATGTGAATAAGCTTGTTTTCAAAGTGCTATATTTTGTTATATTGTTATATTTTTGGCTCAATATATGATTTATCGTGACCCAAAGCATGCATCTTTCTGTACTGCACATTAACTATGTTTCCACAGGGTTAATAAAGCCACAAAAAAATTGACATGCTAGGTTTGTAATTTCCAGGGCTTTGTTTCACACCCCTTCATGCAAGGAAATGGCTATTTTGGAAGCCATACCCTCATGTTCATCCTATATTAGTAGTTAAAAATCCATAATCCAAGTTTAAACAAAGCAGACTAGTGAAATTTGTGGAGAACACTTCTAAATTTTGAAAAACACAAAGCTTGATTCCAGTTTTTTGGCTGTTCTTATTTAATGAATCTTCCAAAATTCAGATGTCTCTTAGCGTCAGATGCATTAGCACTATTGATCAAAGACAATGTCATTTCATATCTTTGAAAAAACCTTTTTCTACTTTTGAAAAAAGTGGGGTGGCTATAGCCCCCCAGCCCCCCCCCCCTGTTCTGTGGTGCCTGATTTCAAGTGAGGGTTCATAATGTAATAGAAAAATTGGTAACTGATCAACACTGCCCTAGTTTATACTAATTATGTAAATATATGTTATCTATGTTAAACTTGAGAATTAATCAGTTCATGTCCATCCCACAACGATAAGCACACTTTGCTTTAGCTTACTAAAATTGTGGTAATAGGAAAATGAAAAGATACATGTAATAGATGTCTGGTAATCCTCTGCACAAACTCTGCATGCAATACTTCCTATATTTCTTGGTCTGTCCCTTTAAAATAGGCGAATAAACCATAATTTTAGTTTTTCTAAATGCTGTATCGAATCAGGAAGAAATATTTTAGCTGCATTAGAGGATGCAGTGCTTTTTGGTACCCTTTATGACTTTCATATTCCACCTGCACGAATGTACAAAAGTAGCCTACATCACTACGCAACTACTGCCCAGGGAAAATTTAAGTTCCTATTGTTTTAAAACTTTCTTACATTTTGACGTCGCATGATTTTTCGTGGTTGCAAAACGGACAATTGAATTGAGTTTCCAGGGTACCAACGAGTTTCTTCTTTGGAGGTGCTTTTCTTTTAGACCTTCTCCTTCCCATTGTTGTACAGCTACGCCTTTGCAAATCACAACCACACAGGAAAAATCTATGTTTTTATTGCTATTTCTTTCCCTCGTAAATCTGCTTGTTTGACTAAATCGAATCTGCGGTTGTTGACATTGAAGAAAGGTGTATGGTTTGGGCAAGGCTGTGTATGGTCGCAGTCACGTTGGTATCAGTGGTACCATCCGATACCATTATGAATCAGCCTCCTTTTGAAACAGACCCTTGGTCACTTGGTTACAAGGTTGTTGGATCATTTCTGATCTGCGCAGGGTTGATTTCCTCCGCTGCCTCCCCTGCTGTAGGTGTCCCTGCAAAACTTGTTAAAAAATCCAATTTCAGGTTTTATAACAATCATTCAAATGCTTAGTTAAAACTTCAAATTAACAATTGCATTTAACATATGAAAACAGACACCAGCAATTCTTTAGAGTTCTACTGCATACTTGCTTTAAATACTTAATTGTTTGCTGAGAAAATTAATTGAGTTTCAGCTTAACAATTTTCAAAACACAACTTGGAAGTAAATATGAGTGGAAGAATGTATCATTGTATTTTGTTTTCATTTTGCTTCTTTAGCTTTATTTCGGGTTCATATGGAAGAAAGGTGGCCTTGCAGATATTCGAGACTTCAATACGCAAAGCAGAGGACTTAAAGTTGTTGAACGTTTCAAAAATAGATGCAAGCAGTTTATCACCAACCTGTGCAGCTGAAAAGTTTTTGAATGAAAATAAAAACCATAGCTTAACGGTAACAAATTCTACCTTCTCTGTATTCAAATGTGAAAAAAAATTAAAAGGATGCAAAATATTTTAGAATTGGAGTAAGTACTGACATTTATTGAAAGACAGCGACAATACAGAGGGAAACTTGGAATTAGATATTTCATGAAATTCTTTGAATTTCTCAAGCGTCTTTTTTTTTATTTTAGGAGAATAGTATCACAATTGAGGAAATAACATTTGACAATGCAACAATCAAGCGAGCCAAGTAACTTAATTAGATTTGTTAAATTTTGAATACAATTTCTCATTTTTTGCATTTGTTCAAAAACTGGTGACGTTGACTTCAATCAGATGAAGTGAATTGTTACCCAGATCTCAATCTTACTGCAAACGACACTATTGATATTTGAGTAAATTTGATTTGGTTTGAATACTTATTCTTTCATTTTGTCATGACACAATGTTTTCAAATCGTTCTTACTATGTGAAATATTATGCTCCATATGATTAAATATCATTTCATCTTTTTTAAGGGAAAATTCAAGTCTTATCCAACTGGAACTAAACATGACTTTTCCATTAAGGCGATACGAGGAATCATTTTCAATTTATATGCCACAAGCTCTTACTATGAAAATCAGTTTGTTCATTATCCACAATTATACAAGAGGTATGCTAACAAGCCAAAATTTTGTCGTTTAGCATTCTATATTGCAGCATCTAGATATCTTTCAACATGAATAAAACTTAATTTACTTCCATTCCTCAAATATAACAATAGCATAACACAGATAAAGTTGTTGCACCTATTTTCCATCATTAAAACCCAAAAATGTGTTAATCAATGCAAAACAGAATTCAAAACAGTGTGAAATAAGTTGTGGGAAGTTCTTATTTTCGTCCATGTTAAATTTTTATTGTAGACTTCTGCAATGAGATTCAATGTCCCAAGGACCCGCTTTGCTTGAGTAAGATGGACCCAATCAAAGTCGAGAATAATATAAAGAAGTGGATAATGGCAGAAAGAAAGAAGTCGAATATGTCATGTAAATATGCAACATTGATGGTCAGTTCGAGAAAATATTTGTCTAGTTCACATTTACTGTTTATCTAAGCATATAAGTTTCTTTAAAAAGGTGAATTGGTCGTCGAAAATTGACTGTTGATATAAGAAGATGTGATTTCCTTTTGCAAATAGACCAATAAGAGTTTCTGCTGTCTATCCAAAATAGCTTATTCTTTCTCATCTATGGAAACAGGGTTGGTTAAGATGAGAATGAAAAAATCTCTCCTTTCAAAAATATTTTATTACTTTACAGGGAATCTTTGCAGTTCATGAAGGAAAGGGGAACATCAGTGTCATAAAAGTAGCAAGAAAAGAGTTAGTTGCTTTTCTCTAAATTTGTCGATTTTTCAAAATATCTAACATATGAAAAAGACAAAAAGGGAGCAATAAGTAGTAACAACCATTTAATTGCGTTGATTTTGTACAAGAATGACATCAATGGATTGAAGAAGCCTCAGATTCCTGGCTCAATTGGCAATAGAAACAAATTTGGATTTCTGTAGTTATTCGTGATTAGAAAGTTTCTCCACGTCAGCCTATCTCATCTCAAATATATGCAGGTAAATAAATTCATTTTGAAAACAAATTAAAGATATATTATATGTATTTGCTTGCTTTTCAAATGATTGCATTGATTCACTTTCAGGAACAAAGTTGCGTTGGATGCTATTCTTGAATTAAATGAATGGTCTTCTGCTTTGCCTGAAACTTTCTTTAAAGGCTTTGCTAATGCAAATATGACATTCGGTGGTACCTCCCTGGTTGCCACTTATACATACGGTTAGTTTTTAAAAATTACAACCTTAGCACATTATTGCCATAATATAATGAGATGATTTGAAATAGAAGGGAAATGCAACTACAATCGACTCCGGTTATTGTCACATCAAATATTTTCAAGAAAAGTGTGACTTTAAGCGGAGTGTGACTTTAAGCGGAGTTGCCCAAAATAGCGAGTTAGATTAAAGAGAAATGTATGACGGTAGTTTTGCACTTGGACAGAAGCTATTTCCAAGTACTTTTTCCTTGATAAATGTTCTTAAAGGCACATATATCAAATAGCTACTTATAATTATTTTTGCGTGAGACTGGATGGAACTAAGGAATGGAGCGATAATAGTTGCAAAAGAAAACACAAATGTTGTAATACTGTGTGTAAGGAGAGTGCAGAATAAAAAACGTAGCCCTAAAACGCTTCGCTGTCTACAACAGCGAAGCAATCGAGAAAAGACGCCCTATCCACATTTTTTATGCATCCCGTTCAGGGAAGAAGGAAGCACCACGTTAGGGGGCATGACATTTCGAAGGGCACTCTTCATCCTTTGCTGATAGAAGTGACACCGCAGCGTATATTAAAGTTTTTGGTTCAGCGGCAGTTGGTTATGGCTGTGGAGAAGCCAGGGGCAGCGCACCGAGAGAAGCTTTGCAATGGCAACCTTTTTATACTACAATACCACCTGTGCCCCCCGGTTCCTACGTCTCTGATCTCGCTCAGTAATTTCCTACATTTTGGCCAGCGGCATCTCTCCAAAATCCTCATAGTTTTTCTCCAAAAGCGTCTGAACTTGCGCATTGTTTCATTTCCCCAGCGCATTTTTGTAAACAATCAACATCTTTATTTTCGTCTTCATCCTGATTTTCATCATCAACTGACATCTACTACGCAGACCAAAATGAACGAGACGAGTGAGAAAATTGTTTGCGGAAATGTTTACTGCGACGATTCACCAATTTTTTCCCCAAATGTGACTGTAAAAAGGGTATTTTTGTTTGGGGAGGGAAAAAGTAGTGATTATAAGCGGAGTGTGACACAAAGCGGAGTGACTATAAGCGGAGTTCGTATGTATGGGTTTGACCAGAGTTAAATTTGGGAAACAGCAGAATTGTGATAATATCCGGAGTATGACTATAAGCGGAGTGACTGTATTACCGTTTATTATCCGATTTCTTTTATAGAGGTGAGCAAAGAAACCAGCTGGTTTCTAACAACTGATGGGATCGCTAATCTCGTTCTGATGGGCATACTGGGTTTCAATCTCATCGTCATTTTATTTGCATTGTTATTTTGGGCATGTAATCGTTCCAGAAGAGCCTTTGATATGGATATTTGGAGTTTTGCATTGTCTTCTAAAAAGAAAGATAATACGGAAGAATTTTGAATTTTGCATTTCAACACTTTATATACTTTTTTATTGTTGCATATTTTGAAAATGTTGTAACATAAAAGCATTTGAGAATTTGTAACTTGCACATTTTATAAAAATGGAAAAGACCAGTTTGTTTGGAAGAATGCTCCATGAGAGTCCAATAGGCATCCTTCTTTAACAGTAATGAGATAGGCCACTATTCTATCATTTCGACCTCATTTTCAAATCAAAAGTGAAGTGGTTTGTAAATAATTTACCGATTAAGTTTTTCATGTAGCATAACCAAATCTTTGTCTACATGTTGAAAATACAAGATTATAATTTGATGCTGTTTTGAGTCAATACTAGAATACTGCTTGAGCTACATTGTACAGCCTCTCTTAATATGCTACCTGAATGATCAATTGCCTTTCCAATCCCCTCTTAGCTATGTAGCGTTTACAATAGGCCTATAGTCGCCTTTAACCGAAAAAAGGGCTTGCCCGTCCAGTTCTGGTCTCCTTAAAGAAAGGTTAAAGCACTGAGTGACTCTATGAAGTAGCTCTTGACAACAATGCGATGTTACACTGTATTTCGATAATATCAGATAAATACACTTTTTAAAAGAACACACTTTATAAGAAGATTGAGGCTCGATTTCCCAAAAAATTAAGAACAAGTTTAGAACATGCTCAGCCTTGGATGAGAAATTAAAAAAGAAACAAGAAAAAAACAAAGTGCTTTTTGAATTTTTTCACTTCAGCAAAACGAAACCATGCAATTCCTAAACAAATGTCATTCATAAGACAACGTGTTATGCCGTAGTAAAGTAGCTGAGCACATGTATAGCATGTAATGTAAATCATCATCATCTATACATATTTAACGGTTAACCGTCATAATGTCCTTCACTATTTTTCGCCACTTGCTTCTGTCTTCAGTAAATCCCTCAAGTACAGTAATTTTTTCTTCGGGTGTTCTCTTGTCTTTTAAGTCTAGTTTGATGTCTCCTAATTCAAGATCTTTCTCTATTAACATCATCCACGTTAATCTAGGTCTACCCCTCTTTCTTCTTCATGGTTGCAATAATTCAACTAGAGCTAGCCTAACTGGAGTGTGCCTATCAAGTCTCATTGAATGACCAAGCCAATTCAGGCTTTTCTTTCTTATTATGACACTCCATTTTGTTGCTTCTGTAATGTATGTATAAATGCATTAAGCTATACTGTACAGTATTGTATATTGTACTGCATGTAGTTTCCAATAAAGTTTAGGAAATGTTGTTTATGAAAAAATTATGAAAATATTAAGAACATCGCACCTCGGCAAAAAATTATGAAGACCGTGTGTAATATCACTTTAGACTTTAGCTTCTTGGAAGCAATTCAAAGTCAGAGCCGTAAAGTTAAATACCTTTTTGTCTAACATTCTTCAAATTATTACATGTCAAAATAATGGCCAGAAGTTCAGTAGAAGTGATAACTCGATCCTTGCCGAACACCACTTGAAAAAAGGAACAGTTCACGTGATTGGTTGCTTGTTTTTCCACACGCCCAATTACTCCAAGCTTGATTGCAGTGTCCAAGTGCGAAAAGGAACGCCTATTGTTTACATCCACTTTGTGCTTTGACATAGAACAATCTAACTCATTAGTAAAAGTGGCAGTAAAAAATGCGACTGGTATGGCCTCTGTGGGGTTCGGTAGCATGCGGAGGAATTTAGTATTACCTCAGCACATTATTATTGGGCGTTTTTGCTATAATGATGCTCGGTAATGCGCGCAAAAACGCGGGACATGACGTAATAACCATAAGTGAGCCAAGCCGCGTGTTGATCGCTTCTCTTTGGTGTTCCTGCCTAACAGTGCAGATGAAAGCGTTGTGACGCTATTTTTGTAAAGAAAAAAGCAAGTTCTCATCAATTGAAGGTAAAATTGTTCTAATAATTGTTCAAATCTACTTAAGGATTTGATTATTTTTCCATAAAATCCATTATGGTTTTCAAACCAACAGTATCGCCTGGAATGTGGGCCTAGGCACCTAATCCTGAAACTGAAAAACCCATGCCATGCTTATTGACAGGCTAAATACATGTAAAAATAAAACTTAACAAAGGAATGAAGCTTAGAATAAATCAATGAATTTAGACTGCTCAAACCCCATAGCAGCTTCTGCCTGTCGAGGAGGTAACAAGTATGAAATGTTTGAAGAATTAAAAATTATTCGACTCTTTTGAGACAATCTTCCGAGATGCAAAAGCAATCTGTTCGGAACCTGGGTTATAAATAGTGTCGTGCTTTGGAAAATTCCGCTTGGATAAATATGTAGATAGTCCTTAAGACCAGTAGGATGGGGATACTAACCTAAATAGAAATTTACCTTTATGTTTGCATTGCCCTTAATTTAAAAATTGGTTAAATACTGTGTATGTATGAGTAATGCTGTCTCTATTTTTCCTGGTAACAAAAATATGCATAATTTTCATATAGAATCATGAATCAAGAAAAGATAGGAAAGTTGCAGTCATTGCAGACGCAAGTGCGCATTGGTGGAAAGGTTTGATGGAATTAAATCTTTGACATATGTTTCTCTGATCTTATCTCTTTAATGCCACACATTACCCCTCCTATTTCTTTCACATCAACGTAGATGCATTTGTCCATGTTCACTTGGACTCCTCTGTTATTATCAGACTGTCTTGATGGCCCAATGGCTCATCCTTCATGTTTTCCATTTCAAAGATGAAAAATAATTACTTCTAGGCTCCTTTTTATGATAAATTATAGTCAGGCCCAGAGGTGACTGCCCCTCCCCCCCCCCCCCCCACGTGTCTGCAGTGTGTAGAAGATTATTGATGTTCTAGGGATCTGCAAGAAGAAAAAAGAAGGTTGTCCATCGTACAGCTACAACAGATGATAAAAAATTGCTTGTAAGTTCCAAGTAAATTATTGTATTTAAATTGATTGATGAATGAGGTGCATATTTCCAGCTATCTTAAAATCAAGAATGAATGTGCAAGTCTCTCCCCCAACTAAACCATGACAAGGTTCTTTAAAGTATTTTGCCCTAATTGGCACCATTAATATTGACCCATGATTCATAACATCCTTCTCATTTTTAAAGCAAGTGAAGCATTCCACACATGCATTTTCAAAGTAAAACCTTTTGCTTAGTCTCCTTGGGTATTCCACATGGAGCATACCCATCAATTAAATTTATGTAATTCATTGCTTACTTTAAAAAAAAAATCCTTATGAAAACATATACCTTATGAAGACTATTGATATTTTGCAGGGATCTCTGAAGAAACTTTCTGTTAACAATATTCCTGGCATTGAAGAAGTATAGCATATATATACTTTTGTAAACTATAAAAATATACTGTAAATTGCATCAGGACAATGAACAACAACAATCTACTAGTTGTTTGGTGGTATTTAGTTTCTTAATCATTGAATTCAATGAAGACAAATGAATAGCAGATTAGCTGGAACAAAATATAAAAGATTTTGCAAAGATGGTATCATTGGACACACCATTGATAAAATTCAGCTTTTAGTATCAGTTCATTAAATTATGTTATTTTCATATCTACCCTTAAGGTGAACATGATAAAGGATGATGGAAATGTTTTGCATTTTACCAACCCAAAAGGTTTGTGCTATTACACACATCTTTAAAAACCTTTTTCTATTTGTTGAATCATACATTTGTAAAAATGTCTCAGAATGCCCATTTATACTTCTTGCTTGAGTCTGAGTTTTCATCTTATTCAAAACATAAACTACTAATTGTAGTTTCTAATATGGTAATACATTATCCTTGTTTCAACAGTGCAAGCTTCATTGGCTGCAAATACCTTTGCTATAACTGGCCATGCAGAAAATAAACGTAAGTTTGATTCCTTTTCTTTGGGTAAAAGGATTACAAATTTACCTAAAGGGTATTTGATGAAGCATAATTCCACAGTTGATATACTTAGTTCAAATTGATTAAATTTTTTTGACTTGAATAAAAACAATGGTTTTTTAAACTATTGCATAAGTTGAAGCAAAAATTGATGTGTAGATTTATTTTGCTGTATGATTTAATCTCATATCTCACATCATGCTACTATTTGAAGTTTCTTTTCATTTTCCATTAATGTGATGTTTTGCTTGAATGAGTATAACACTGCAAAGTCACTTAGTTTAAATCTCCCATGGTATTTTTTTATAGAATTGACTGAAATGTTACCTGGTATATTAAATCAATTGGTGAGATTTTTCTACTTCGTAATCAGTTATTAAATGATATCATTTTTGGCTAAGCAGATCATTTTGAGCAATGAACTTGCCATTTCACATTTATGATGTATTTTTATTGTCTCTGTTCCCTTGCAAACTTTTAAAGTGGGAAACCCTTTCAACACTCATCAAACATGCATTTTATCAGTCACTCCTTTGAACAGTCATTCATCCTCAAGAATTTATACTTTGAATTGGCAGTGTATTGTACCTACCTGAACTATTATTCTTTCATTTCAGGGACCTGAAGGATTTTCAAACCTAAAACGATTGGCTGAAAGGTCCCCCCAAGGTATGCAATTGTTTGCTAACAAAAGCAGAAACTTTTTTATTTCTGTGTAAATAACTGGAGAGTCTTGCTTATCTTGATTGTCAGCCTTACCTTGTTCACAAATATGCATTTTTTATTCATGTTTTTTGATTTTTGTTGCTAAAGGAATCAGTGCTTGTCTGTTTTTGTATCTGTGGAAAATAGCAACAATGTTGATGATCATGGTTTTGTATATTGAAGAACTTATTAGTCAGTGTAAATTGCAGAGTAAAGTTGTTATCATAATCTTTCAAATTGTTGTCCATATTTTGGAATAGGCCGTTTTGATGATACAAAGGAAATGGAAATTGAAAACGAAGAAGATGAAGTACCAGGTAAATTTCATGTTTACGGCATTAAGTGGTATTGAGTGAGCAATGAAATTTGATTATGGTGGTTCACTTACCTCTATATCTAGATTGCTTTATTTTTTAATAATGTGAGAGTTTTTAGTTGAACCCTAACATAAGTCACTTTGCTTTGAGTGACATAATCGCTAACATTTTTGCACTTAAGTATCAAGTCATAAGATTTCTTTTTTATATTTCTTAATGATAGAACTCGTTGGAAATTTCGAATCAGCCTCAAAAGGAGAAGATCCATAGAAGAAAGTGGAAAGCAAAAAGTTAATTTTGCTCTTGGTAGATAAAAGTAATTACGTTTCATAACAAAAAGTGACATGACATTTGTTTATAATCTCTTCTTGTATTCAATGCTTAATTTGAATGCACAAAACAGTTACTTAACAAAAGAATTGCCTCATGCTTTTTTACTTCATCTGTTTATTTTGATGGTCTTTCATAGAGAAATATTGATCAATGATTTGGTCTTCATGATCACAAACTTGATTTTGGTTTTTGAGTGTCATCTACATAAATAAGTTTCACATTTCAATGTTCCAAAGGATTTCATCCACATTGTAAATGAACATATTTGAAGTAGTTTAATGATAAACCTACCACTAAGTGAAAGTTAATTTCTACCCACATATCCGAGAAAATTTTTTTACAATTTCAGTAAATAGGAGGATGTTGACTCATAATATGTTGGGTAGAGGAGAGCTGTGTAGCTGTTTAATACCATGTTCTCTTAATGAAAACCATAAGTTAAAGGGAGAAAATTATGAAAGCAATATTTTAAGAAAATCACTTTGATTTTACACCCAAAAAAGCCTTTTAAATGATTGATTAGTTCATACTTGTATTTAAACTATTTATTCAATATTTACAAAGGGCAGACATTACAAATTTCGGTGAATAAATTTCTTACAAATCAAAGTTTGTTCACATCTTTTTACATTTTCCCATCTTCAGCATAATAAGGTACACATGTCAATCTTAGTTTCTTATGAACAACTTTAGCAATTGCACTAAGTCCATCATCATCAACTGCATTTAATAATATGTTTACTGCATTTAGTATATGACTTGGTTTTCTTTTCGCTTCCGTTTGAGTAATCGTGTTATTTTTTATTATATCTTCCTCAAATTTAAATCTTTCAAAGTCATCTTTATAATCTTCAACTTTAGTTCTAGATTTATTACTGCCAATCTTTTTCATGATATTTGGGTATTTTTCTGTACTTTGTAGCCAATTAATGCCTCTTCTCCATGCACGTAAATCAATCTCCCCGTCACCAATGACATTTATTCTTGCCCTTGCAACCCATTTGCTGCCACTGTTAACTGCACAGTGCCCATAAAGACTGTCATTATCTTGCAAACCCAACATTCCTGTTTCGAAATCAGTTTCGTGATTGTACCAAAAAACCGCCTTTCCTTTCATGGGTTTGATCGCTAATGGCGATTTTGTGCAAAAATCATGGTGGTTGCATTTTGCATTTGATGTTTTTAGTAAAATCTACGGAAAAGAATTTCTGGTTAAAATAAGATAAATAAGATGGAATTTTCTACGTGGAAAGTACATTCCCCCACAAATTATAAAATTTGATTTGATTTAATGGTGGTTATCATTGTCACCTGAATAGAAATTAAAAACCCATATTGCTATCTTTGCAATAACACAGTTTGATTACTAACCTCATAATCTTTGTTCCACATGAAGAAAGTTCCAAACAATCTTTTTTTTCCTGGAACCCACCAGTTTCCCATTATTCTAGAACCTGATAAAATTTTTCCTGAATAATGTATAGCGCCGTCTCTTGATGGTGAGGATCTGTAATGCTTTTTGAACTTGACCATATTGTCTTAAAAAGATGGACGTAACATAAAAAACATTGCTGTTAGATAAAATTTTTGGTTTATTAGTTGTTTTATTAGAATTGAAAAATTAAATTTTGTTAACTTGTTGCAAGTACATAATTACATACCGAGTATGATTCCATCTTCAATATCAAATTCTCCACTTGAGTCCCGTCCTTCTCCTGACAAAAGTTTATTTGGGCCACTGTTTGCAATTTCCAAATTCATTGTGAATAGATTTTTACTTCCAGTTGTCATTGCATAAGTGAAGTAACCATGCCATTTGCCAGTACCGTTCATAATATCCTGTTTAATTGACATACAATTTTTTGTTATAACTGTTTACATACTTAAATAAATATCTTGAAAATGTAGGAAATGTCTCATTCGTCATTTCGCACATAGGGCCTTTTTATTATCAGATTTTACTACTGTATCAAGAACAATTATTTTAAAATTTCAAGAATGATCCAAAAACCGAAGTAGCAATTTGATAATTCTGAATGAGATTACATTATTTACTCACACTATGTGGATGATTAGCCATTGGGAAGACATTATTTACTCACACTATGTGGATGATTAGCCATTGGGAAGACAAGTTCTCCTCCATCATCAACATCGCTTAAGAATATTTCCATGGTAACATACCTAACAAGAAATTAATGGTTCGATTATTCATTGCTGCTTGAAGACTGCAAGAATACACTTTAAAACATCTGATGTCATTGTCTTTCTATTATGGAAAAATTTTCAATTTACCTGCAATTTCTACAGTCTGTCGCTTCTCCATACAAGCAACATGGCAAATCGCTTACTTCGTCTGAATCTTTTCTACATCGTGAAAATTGATTTCTTTCAAAATGTTGAACCTGTTATAAAAAAAATAATGGCTAGGCAGAAAATCCTAAAATGTAATAGCATTGGATTTGAAATGCAGTTGAGTATAACTGGCAAGGGCCCTAATACAGTGCAGTAAAAGACATAATACAGTTAAACTGATAAAATAACATAACATAAACATGACTTTTTTTTACCAGAATTGGCTCACTTTCTTCAATTATTTCTTCAGGAAGACCAGTTAAGGACGTAAATCTAAAATTTGAAGAATCGTTTAGCTCGTGACTGAAGATTTGTGGCATTGCAGGTTCACATGATATGAATGCAATTGAAAAATGGCAAATTCTTAACAAAATGTGTAACAAAGCTTTTAGAAAATTGTTTTTGTTTGTTACCTCGAATGATATCCATAAAAATAATCATTCTGAAATCGAAGTAGTTCATCTTCATCATGCCAAACCCAAGCACTTTCACTTTTCATTTCACGTGGATTGTCTTGCTTGTCTCTTAATTCTTTGATATAATTCTTTATTTTCAACAGGTCCGTATTCATCATCTCCTTTAGATCAACTTTGCCTAAAATGGTTCAAAGTTCAAGTTTTAAATTTCAAAGTTGATGCATAACATTAAGAGCTTTTCATTTGCGATAGAAGATACCATCCACCTATTCAATTTTTTAAAGTTTCAGGCATTTGCTACAAATTCATTCCAAATAATATTTTCCCTCTAACTATGAAGTAAAAGGAATTTGAAATGTTTTACCATCGTTGTTTGTATCCATTTTCAGCATGAATACCCTAAAATTTGAAATTACGTCAGTGAACAAAATGCAGTTTGATGACGATGTTATTCAATTTAATGCAAGTAGACCTGTGATACCTGGAACATTAATCAAAAATGTAAGTATGAATTAAATCAGTATTGCAGCAAAAAGCTTTATTTAAGAAATCCATCCTTGACAACAATTGGAATAATATCCACTGAATAACGTGTGTTTTGAGTTTTGTCTTTATGTTTTTGTTGTTTTTGACGTTTTTTTGAACAAAAAGCCAATATACATTATGGAATTATTTGCATTGATTGTTAACAATTGTTTAGGAAAAAGCAGTGAAAATTATTTACATATCATCAGCATCTTCAAGCGACATTTTTACAGTTTTGCCAGGAACAAGTGCCACCTAAAATTACAACATTAATTGAATTATTTTCAGAATTATTGATGTTGAAGTAAAGTCAAAATGTATTGAGATGGCAAGCTTTTGTGACGTTGAAATGAAAAGAAGGGGAGAGTTTAATTTATTGCACACTTTTACAACAAATCAACGAACCTCTTCATTGTCAATAAAACCATCGTCATTCAAATCCCATGCATGGAATGTATTTTCAGGTCCATCTTGTATAACATTATCAGTGCTTCTATCAGAATTTTCTCTCAACTTTTTACGTTTTGCCAACTCAATTAGGAGATCACATTCATCTTCGTCCAAAAAATCTTCAATTTCTGATAGAGCGAAGCAGAGTTTAGAAACTCAAGAATATGCATTTTGTGACGAAAAAAAATAATGAATTTTGAAGCTTTTTTTACGATCTTAGGCTTTAAGTTTTGCAAAACTAAATTACAAAAAGTTAGCTAATCTTAAAATCAATGTGAATAACTTTCCTTTTTGTAAACATTTCAACAAAACTTACCAAATATTTTTGGTACAACACTCAAGGTTTTTATTGTTCTGTTTATGCCTGGAAGGACTTCGATTTCCTTTTCAGATCCAACCTAAGATCAAAGAAAAATACATAAAATGGTTAGAGAAGAATTTTTAAATCTACAGTGATGTTTTTTTGATCACTTCTACCACTCGTGAAAAGACAAATTATCGCCAACGCATATGTCATCCATACAAAGATCTGTATGTAAAAACTATTCATGGTTATATAGGTAAACGAAAATGCAAATTGTACTAGATATTTTTAAAACCTTTTTTCTCAAACAAGGTTTTGTTTAGCTGACTGTAAAAACCTACAAACCCATTAGTCTTTGATTGAATTTGTTTATGAACCATAAATGAAAATTGATGATGCTTCACTACCTGAATCTCGCCTATGTTTGGTAATCTGATGTACTGGGGTACAATTTCAATCTCTTCTTTTAAAGTGTTTATATTGATTCCTCGATCTTGTCTTATTTTGGGCGGTATGGGCAATTCCAATCCGCTTAATACATCATCTTCTTCAAACTTGTTTGATTTGATAGAGTTTGTCTTGTCATTGATGTGATTTTCATGAAGTGAATGCGATTCAATGCTTAATGATAACCATAAAAATAGAGTGAACAATGCAGTGTCCAGCTTTATGCGATGATAATTAATTTCCATTATTCTTTCAATTCTATTCTATCATACTCTTTTATATTCTATCACATTCTATCCGTTGCATTTACAAATGAAATATATTAATATACTTTTTTAATGTTTCCTGTCTCTTAATTTAAAACTACCAGTGTGTCTTTACCGATCTTCTGACCCCAAGCAGGTCAATGGATGTTATTCTTCTATGCGCTAAATACAGCTTCGGTCAGTTCATAAAAGCTCTGAATTCACTTTCTCTTTAAACATGACCTTTTTCAAAACCTTCAAAGTTGAGTTGCCAGAATATTATCAAAAATCAAACGTATTACTGCCAGTAATTGATTTTTACATGGCAAAATAACCTTTGAAAATTTTTCTCGAAATTTTCAGTAATTTTTATAGCACTTATTCTTATTGGTTGACTAAAAACTGAAATAGCTTTGTTGAAAAAGAGGCTTCATATTTCCCATAGTTCCTTTTAAAATTTAATTATGATTACCTCACTGGGCTGGTGATTAAATACAACAATGCATTAGACTTTGTGCAGCCGTGTGCATCTAAGCTGCATCAAAGCAGGACGCTTTATGCATATATTTATTTTCACAAATAACATAACTGTACCTACAGGAAAATTATACTTTCGTAATATGAAATATTGCATTTTTGATGAAGCAACACAACTTTTAGTCGATTAATTGAAACTTTTTAAAGAATGCCTAAACAAATATTTTTTAAAATGCGAAAGCTTATTATTACAATTCGGGCTGTTATTGTAAATGGTTTGTTTCATTGATCGCCCGTTTTCAGCTAAAATAATTTTCATTCTCCTTGATTTCATGGTTATTGTCCGTTTCATGGTAATCAGAAACTTTTCTAGGCAACTTGCAAGATAATTGAATGAAGCGGTTGTGATCATTTGACCGTGAACCTGTTTGCGCACAATCATTGGTTTTCATGGAAAAGAAGCGTTTTGATCATGCATATTAAATGATTTAATGAAATCATAATGGCTGAAAAAGGAAAAGTGCTGCGGCTTAAAAATATAATAGCAAGTCCTTGGAAAGTAATGTGAGGAAAGAAGGAGCAAAAATTTCAAATTTTGGCAAAAAGAATAATGGAAATTGTTCATGTTATTGAATTTATTGTTGTGTTCTTGATCAGTTGTAAAGTTTCAGCGTTTAATCCTGAAAACAGCGAGAATGTAGCGACAATAAGCAAACTGTTTAATGCAAACAAAAATGATAAATGTGCTGTGGATGGCATGAATGTCAATTGTAATAACGAAGGCCAATCAAATGCTAAATCCAAGGAGAGTAATCAGATAAAGGTTGGACCAAAGTTTCAAAAAGTGCATTTAGAATTACCAAGAATAAATCCAATACGAGTAGGTTTTATTTTGCTATTTTCCTATACATTGGAATATAATAATTTTTAAATCTATCATCATCTGCAATCATCATTTACAAAGGATGTTTACTATATTTATCATTTAGTAATTCCTTGTTGTTTTACAGAAAGGTCATGTTAGAAAGATAAATATAATTGAAGAAAAAGTTCATAAGATGGAAACATTATCAATATATCCTCCAATATTTGGTAAGTAGAATAGTCATTTCTTTTTAATTGGCACCCCCCCCCCCATAGTATATTAGATGCTTTGAAATCTGATAAAGATGATGACTATGATGATCAACATTATGATGATGATTATTATTTGCATTATCAATGTTGTTATCATAATCACGATTATCAATGTTGTAACTACCACAATTTGAATTTCAGAAATTAAAAATTTTTTGAGTCCGGATGAATGCGATGCAATTATTGAGTTGGCAGAAGAGAAAGGAATGCGAAAACCAGCAGCAGCAATTAAGGAATTGAATTTACCAGATGAAAACAAACATTCAGCATTTGATAAATGGGATCATGATTTGGATGGTGCACTATCTCTAGCAGAGGTATCTAAACTTTTGCATATTAACCATTTTTTTCAAATTTATGTTTATTACTTCACTTTTTATTGCAATTTTTTCATTTTGTGATTTGATGATTGTTATATTCAATATTTTCAGGTGTCAGCAATTGATGAAATAAAGCATCTCTTACTAACAAATGATGACATCATAAAAATGTTAGTTGAAATTTTAAAACAGTGATAATATATTTCATTTTACTTGTTACTTGCTAAGTAAAGAAATCAGCAGTCAGCACTTTCAAGTGAGTCAGCTATTGCCTAAAAATAGCGTAAAACAGGACATGAGAGGTTGATAAAATACTTATCAAATTCATTTATTTTAAAGAGCTATTAGCTGCAGATAATTCTTGATAATAATTTTTAATTCGATATACACAAGAAATAATGCAAAGCAGCCAGGCACCGCGGAGCAGGGGGGGGGGAGCTGAGGGACCCCACTTTTTTCAAATGTTGGAAAAAATTTTCAAAGCTATGGAATGTCTTTGTCTTTGATCAAAAGTGCCAATGCACTTGTCGCGAGAGACAACATGCACCTCAATTTTGGAAGATTCGTTAAATTAGAACAGCCAAAAAACTGAAAGCAAGCTTCGCTTTTTTCAAAATGTATACTATTTTCTTCAACACTTCTTCAAATATTTCATGTGGCCTGCTTCGTTTAAACTTGTACTGGGAATTTTCAACTGCTAATATAGGATGCAGAGGAGGGTTTGGCTTCCATAATAGCCATTTTCTTGCTTCTAAAAGGGATGAGAATTAACACTTTTTCTGGAAAGAAGGAGAGAAGCCCCAATACCCCCCATTCCTTTTCCCTTTGTCCGATTTTAGCCCTCCAACATTCGCTCCGCGGTCCCTAAAAGCAGCAGGAACACAATAAAAGCCTGATAAAGTAATTGTTTACACCTAATATTTGGCCCAAGCATAAGGGACTTTTTCAGACCATTTTTCAGAACTTTTGAGTTGCTTTTGTTTCTTATGAAGTCTTAATCCAAGCAATGTTTTTCACCAACGTTTAGGTACCAAGAACTGGGGATAAGATCAGATACAAATGGTAAAAAATTTTGCATATATTTATAAACATGAATAGGATACGTAAATAAGAAAATAATTAGCCACGAAGCACTAGCAACTCTCCCTCCTTAAGTGAGAGTATAACTATCAGTCATTGGTGCAAGATGAAAAGGGATTTTAAACAATACAGTCCATGTTCACAGCGAGGAAAAAACCTTTTAACAATTTAACAATTGGAAGAGTCCAATTTACACCAAGAAAGCATTAAACAATACGAAGCATGTCAGTTTTTGAATAAAATTGAACAAAAACATATATAAGGTCTCTTTTCATGTGTTTTTCCATATTGGCTTCTCTATTACCATGAATATTGTTCATTTTTATGTTCATTATGTTTAAAATGTGGCTACTAGCATGCATTGCAAAAACTGCGCTGTACGAAAATTTCATCATAAATTTATTTTCATAAATACTGCACAATTATTTTTAAATGCACGTGTAACTAATTCAACATTATGGCCCTTAGATTTTCATGGTGTTGAAGATCATTAAAATTATTAAATTCTTCTGGTTTTAGGCAAAATTAGTTATGGTGAACTGGAAAAACTGACATTTTCAAAATTCAAGGATCATTTAAAAAAGTTGAATGAAATAAAAGCAAATTTTGCAGTGAATCAAATTGAGCAAACATGGTTGTGGCATGATGAGGATGAACTTCTCGTTTTTGATGATGTCTTTCAAAATTACCACCAAAGGTTCCTTATTCCTATGCTAATCTACTGTTTTCTAACGATTTTTTTGTAGGTCGGAGACACTAAATATAATATTCTTATTTTCTATTACATTTAACATGAGACTTACAATGTTGCATCGAAATTAAACATGAAATTTATTTGACACCGTTGCAAATTTTTCTTTATAGATTATCAAATTTGACTCGAATTCCAACGAAAATTATTGAACAAAGTGAACCTTTGCAGGTAACTGAATATTTATCATTCACTCCTTTTTTCTATTATTTTGCGCGATTGCTAGTTTTATTGCCTGTTTTGTATAGGTTTAACGTAATAAAATGGTAAATTCACTTTCTTTAAAAGATTTCTTGAGGAAAATATACATATCATATATATGAGATATTTTGTATGTCAGATTCTGCTAAAAGTCTAGTTATTCGGTTTTAAAACCATAATTACCAATTCATCTTTTTATAGTTTTATCTGTAATTCAGTCAGTCAATCTATACAAGCAATCAATCTGCCAAGAAAACTATCCATTCAAAAACAGCCGTCACTAAACGAAATTACTTGATCTATAATTAGATATAATTGTATTCATTTATCTAGATAACGAAGTTCAAAAACGGATCATTTGCTGAATGTAGACATGATTCGGATCAATTTTATCCTGATAGCCCATGCTGTGTTTTTGGTTCAACAGCAAAATGCAGAATGTGCAGGTAATGAGCAACTTGATTGTTGTGATTTTGGCCAGTTGATCAATCAGTCACAATCAGTCTTCCAATCAATCAATCAATCAATCAATCAATAAATCAATCAATCAATCAATCAATCAGTCAGTCAATAAATCAATCAATCAATCAGTCATTCAATCAATCAATCAATTTATCAATCAATCAGTCAATCAATCAATTTTTATCCAAACATACACTGATAGCTTTATCAGATGCTCAACTATTTTGTGAACATATGAAGTTAATGCCTTGCTATATCTATTACAGCAATTTCAACCACATCAGAGTTACTTACATCAGAGTTACCGCATCATATTAATCATTGGCATTTGTCTTAATTGTTTTAATTTTGTAGATTCATTTCTGTAATGTACTTCCTCAATGATGTGGCCGATGGCGAATTGCTGTTCCCATTAGCTGATAATAAAACTTACCATTGGGACGTAAGTTTAACGAGGGTTTTTTTTATTTTTGCCAATTCAATGAACTACTTCATTCACTACCTTATGAAGAAACTTATGTTCCATTTCATGTGAAATTTTATGTACTTATTGAACAGTTGTAGGTACCTCGATCTGTGAAATTTTTGAAATCTGTGAAATATACCTGGCAGAATTCCAACAAGATTTCTAAATTTTACCATTATGCTTCCTTTGATCAATACTAGATATAAATTTATAAAATTATGTTTTGTTACGCATCAATGAAATCTTGAAGAGCCAAAATAGTCTAATACTTTGTGATGAAATTTATCGATTTTGTTATGTTTTAATGACATTCTTTTCTCCATTTCTTGATTAATCAAATAGATCATCTCAATTCCTTTGCTGTAGGATCTACATAGACACACCTCACAAGTCTGTTCAAAGGCTCCGAATATCTCCTTATCAAATTTGGTGATAAAACCAGAAAAAGGCAAAGCAATTATGTGGTATAATCATTACATTGGTCGAGACACAGGGTGGATGTCAAGTCTTGATCCACTGTCATTTTATGGTTCAAATAAGGTGGGTAATACTGACAAATGGGTAGCAACCACTTGGATTAACATAATAGGAGATGGTGTCAATGAACTGAGACCATGGAGAATGGGGAGTAACTGGCTGTCTGAAAATAACAAAAATAAAGAAGTCATCGACAAGATGAGAAATGACGATTTTATTGAGGGTGAACCATACTTACACGACGCGAAATTGACAGCTATTGAAGAGGATGATATTGATTATTTTGCAATGAAAGAAGATGCTGCTATAGATAGAGGCACAATAGATATTGAAAAAGAATTTATAGAAAATAATACAACTGTAAAGGTAGTAGCATCTGAAAATATGGAGACAAGCGGTGAAAATTTGAGAAAAAGAGTTGAAGATGAAAAAATACTAGATCAGCAGCGGGAAAAAAATAAAAATGGCAATAATTCTAATACAACAAAAAGTGACCAAAGTGGAAATGAAAATGGAAGAAAAAAAGAGTTAAAAAGGAAAAGTTCCAAGGATGTAATTCAAATTCGAAGCATCCAGTCAAATGAATTGGAGAATCATGACACAAAACAAAACATTGATGCAAAACAAGAAGACAGCAACAAAAAGTCTGACGAAAAAAATCGCTTCCCTGATAAAGGAGAAGGTCCACTTGGTCCGCCTGTAAGAAATTTGTTCAAAAATGTTGGAGAAGGTCCCTTTGCAAAAACTGATACAAATGAACTTCGATATTTTTTACCTTCAGGAAAAATGATTGAAAACAAAGTTGTAATGTCAATTTTAATGCTAGTGGAAGAATTAAGTAGAGATGAATTGGAAATAATTGCAAGAACTTTACATGAAAAATTACAACTAGCGTGCATTCCAATTATGGTGAATCCAATTGGACCATTGTAAACAAACATTACCCTTCAAGTTCGAACTGTACTATCCTTATCTGCATCACAAAAAATTTGATGAATGTTTTTAATCAGAAGAAAGCTCGTTATTTGTTCATATTGTAAATTTGTTACTTGTAATTATCTTGTATCAAATCATAAAAAAAACAAAGTTGCATCCTTATTTCACTTGCTGTATCTAATGCTTGATTCTAAAATCCAATTCCTATTAAATTGCCAATTATTTTTCCTTCTATTCAAGCTTCAAGTAGAAAAGTGATATACAAAATGAGATTCAGGTGCAAAATTAAGGTCAAAGTTCAGTTGATCTCAGTTCACTCCAGTTCAGTTCAGTCTATTAGATATACGAATTAGGTTCAGTTCATTTTAATTCATAAACTCATCTATCTTTGGCTTTTGTTTTCGTTGATACATGCAGATTCTCTGGCCTCGGTATCAAGGCTGGACGATCATTTGTAGCCACCAGTAGCGAAAACACTGCGCATGCGTGACTGGGCAGGTACCCAAAGATTGAGACCATACCAGGTTGTTTTTAACGAAATTTAAAAAGATCAAAGACTAGAATTATGTTTGTAGCATATTTCGCTGAATAAACCAAGAACTACACTATAATTCTACTCCCTTGTAGGGCAGAAATAGCGTAATGGTTAATAACATAGGAGATTGTTGTCTGGGAAATTAGAAAAAGAAGGAAAATACGAGAAAAAGCTAAAGCAAAAAGTCGAAATCAATTTAAAAAATAATTTTGATTAACGGAGGCAAAGGAATGGAGTTGAATGAAAACATGAAGAAATTAGAGCGAATTGACATGGAACATGAAGAAGACGGTAACAGAAATAAACTATCGGAAATTATTATGAATTTCGGCGAATGTGGTTTCAAATGTATAAAATTAACATTTATTTGTTTCAACCTTATTTTCTGGATGGCTGGAATCGTTATCTTAATCGTTGGAATTTGGCTTCACAGTCAAAAAGATGAAGCTGCAAAAGATTATGCACATCTCTCAGGGAATATCAATTACATAAATGGACCAACGTTTTGCATCGCAGTCGGCGTAATAACAATTCTTGTGTCATTTTTGGCATGCTGTGGGGCTAAAACAGAAAATATGTGCATGCTTGGATGTTATGCAGGTTTACTTATGGTAATATTGACTATTGAAATCGTATCGATTACGATAACCTACGTCTATAGAGAGAGGATTGAGACGTCATTGAAGAACGATTTTCAGAAAACACTGAATAAGTACGGGCAAGCGGATTGGGAACGCCTCACAAGATCTATCGATGAACTGCAAAAAGATTTTCACTGTTGTGGTAACAATAAGTATTCAGATTGGTTTGAGACTTCTTGGGGAAATAATAATACAAATAGTGTTCCAAGAAGCTGTTGTAGAAAGGCAAATGAAAAAGATTGCAATATACACCTTAGCAAAGACTCCCAAAAGATATACAAATGTGGATGCTATAATCATGTCAAAAAGTATTTACTAGAAAACCTTCATATAATCAGTGGTTTTGGGGTTTGGATTGCAATGATCGAAATTCTTGGAATTGTGTTTTCAACTTGTTTGATATGTAGACTGAGACAAAGATATAATGCATATGCATGAAAATTATCATTTTACTGAAATGGACTGAATACAATGTCATTATAGACCAAATTAAGATCATAGAATTTGAGTCAAACAAAGGACATTGAATAAGAATAAAAATAATTCTTGGCCTTACTCAAAACAAAATGTGATATATTATGTATGATCATTTAAGTACCTTTGATTAAATTTTTCTACCTTTGATTTGCTCGACAAACACTCAAGCCATTATTCATTTCAAAAATTGCAAGTTTGCAATGGAACAAAATAATTGAATTGTGAAGAATTGTTGGAAACTCTTAATATTTTTGCTTAAAATTGTAACAAATCATAATTGCTTAAATCAATAACATCTTGGTTGCTTCTTTTCAAAGGCTGCTGATATTTCCTACATTGCCAATTCTACCTTTGTATACCATGAAATACTTCACTTCCGATGATTAGCTAGTTGGATAAAGTATTACAGGAGCAAAACTACAAGGAAAAATTAAAATATAGATAATAAACTAAGCACCATTTTTTGAATTATCACAAATTTGATCATCAATATTATCTATTTATATTTACAAATTTTGAAAAAAACTCATGGATATATGTTTAATTTCTCTAATCAATAAAGAAAACGTTGTTGAAACTAGTTGACATTAATCTTTTTACTTCTTCATTTATATCCACTAAACTAGCATTTTTCTGATTAAGTATCACAAAAAACTCTCGCTTGTCTGACCGGCGTCCAACAATCCAGCAGTCTGATAAATTTTTCATTATCATTTCCCTGTCCCCTGACATTCCATTCAAGTCACTTCGTATATCAACAATAAGCTTCATCATGTCACTTGTCACACTTGTTAGAGGAGATGCTTTCTTGCTATGGATTGTTGTCTTGATTGCAAGATTCATTTGATTGAAATACAAAAATCTGTATTGTTGATCTGTTTGGTTTACTTGTATCTTTGATGATTGTTCATAAATCTTGTAAGAAAGATGTGCTAACTGAGCACCAATGAATGCATGCAATTTCAAATAAAAATCAGCAGTTGGAAATGGTTGAGTGTTAACCAACATGCAAACTATTGCATTAACAGACTTGTACACAACAAGATAATATTCTTTTAATTCTCCATTAGTTGATATGAATAATCTTGGTGCACGTTTTGCTGAACCTTTAAGCCCTTCAATTGTTTCAATTGATGCAGTTAAAAATCGTCCTGGGTTTGGATTGTTCTGTTGATTCCCTGTTTTATTTTCAAGATCATTTTCTGCAGTTGCTGGAAACAAGCTTGTTGTTAAGTATTTGAAAAGTATTCTCATATCATCTTGTTCTAAGGATGTCCATAGAAGCTGGTCATTGTAAAGAAAGCTGCTATGCATGACGGAAGGAAATGATGTTTCAACAAGATTGAGAAAACTTTGCACCCTGAGAAAAGTGCTTTGATCAACAGGTAAAAATGAAACCCCATGATAAATATCAAGGATATCAAATTGCCCAAAATTTAATGTTTGTAGATAGCGTGAATAAAAATACGCAAGTTTCTCTTTCAGTATGTCTAATCCAGACTTTTTCAAAATTCCAGTGAACGGTCCGTTAAATAATCTAAACATTGAATATGCTTGCTTCAAAACTGCCAGTAAAGTTTCATCTTGTACTTCTTCCTCAAAATACTCAACAGCTCGTTTGCCATCTTTCAAAATTCTTTGATTGTATGGAATACTAACTGTCAACGCCATGAAAAATCTGCCTTCCGGGTTCAGAAAAACCTGTCTTGACTTTTGGGTGTGTAGAACCTCACAAGATTTACTCGGCTTGAAAGTATTAGTGAATTGGATTAATGCTTCACAAAGGCCCACATTTTTTATTTGTGAATCAAATTCTTCTTCCTGGGGTATGTAAAGCATTATTTTTTCACCTTCTGTTCCTTCACGAAATCCATAACTATCATTATAAATAAAAAAACTCAACAGACTACTGCCACGATTAGTCACAGACGTCGCCATTGCTGCTCTACAAAAAGGGAGGTCCTGTTTGAGATTGAGGCTGCTCGAGCATAACTTTAAAGAGAACCCCTGATCAGCGAAGAGAACCCACTTTGTTTGTTTATCCATGGTGGCTCGACTATTATTGGGGAATGAGGAAATTGAATATTATGAGTGAATTAGAATCAAAGAAAAGAGTCTATTAAGTCTTGTCATTTTTTAATAGCAGTCATTTAAACTTTGTTGATTTCAAAATAGAAACAAACTTATCAACCTCGATCCCAGTTTGTTTCATTATGGAAATGATGAGATTATTTAGACGACAATATGGCGACACAACATTCGAATGCAGTATTTCCTCATTTGTAAGAAGGAAATAAAAAGCAATTGACGTTAGAAAAGAAAATTAAGCCAGTTTACATAATTTGGAAAAAAGGTACGCGATAAATTGTATAACAATGTTCATTCTAAGTTTTAGCGTATGATTTTAAAGCGAAGGAGAGGCCTCATATGTAGCTAAACTAGCTGTGAACTAAACTTATGTGGGCCAAAGATCTGTGGCGCAACATAGACGGATTCCAAATCATCCTGTCACCTTAAGCGACTAAAAAAAGTTTTTCATTGCAGAGTTTTTTATTTCCAACATAAAAAAGATAAGGACTTTTAGTTACATTTTCATTACTCTGGGACCTTGCAATGCAAAGTGGCCAATAGTTGAGTTTTTAGTTTCTTTTCTTTATTTGCTAAACTTATGTCAACGTGTCAATAAGTTTTGAATTGTCTTGGTCCCAAAAATGAACCTTATTTATCATAAACCCACCAATTTATTTTTGTAGGAAATTCACAACAAATTCACATGAAAAATGTTGAAACTTCATGTATTCCTTGTTGATACTGGTATCATGTACACATTTGATATGGAAATGGCATTGGAAAGGTAATTAGAAAATTAAATACTTGTTTAAATTATCAAAATGCTGAAGAAATTTCTATTTAAATTACAGTTTATTTTTCCAGTTTGTGAAATCCATCTCCACTTGATTCAATAGGGATAATATCCTTAAGTCTTCCAAATGTAATGTCTATTCAAACTGGCTACCTGATGTTTGTAACTAAAGCTGTGTGTAAATGGATAGTTTTACCTATGAAAACCGAATTTTTGAGTAAATATATTGTTTTACTTTTTCAGTGTCAGTAGACTGATGGAGGCAGTTGCTGAAGTGACACAAATTCCTGTCAGCAAACAAGTACTTCTTATTGCCAACGGGGAGCCATTAAATCCATCAAGTAGAGTTGGAAGTTATAAAAGCGCTGGAACCGTATGTTAAATGTCAATGATCATTTCTAGTTAATTAATATCATAGATTCAGTATATAATTCTTTTTCATTCATTTACAAATAAAGCTTTTTTTTAATTTTTACTTTTATTTTTAGTAGATATTGATAGCAAGTTTAGCAAAGTTTATTTTTGTTTGTATGATTTATCATCTATAAGATTTGATTATTTATATTTAAAATGAATCATTATAATTACTTCTATATTGATTATCTTATTATCATTAATTCACTATGTTTGCAACTCAATATATTTCTATTATTCATTTGCTGGAAATACAAACTGTATGAATAATTAATCTCTTTTAGGAAACAAATCCAATATTTCTGTTTAGCAAGTCTGCAATCGAATCTTCACAGCCCCCAATGTCAAATTCAACCATCACTTCAGGTATTTATTATTTTTAAATATTATAGTCACACTTGATGTCAATTGTACATTATGTTTCTTGGTACCATACATGGGCAGTTATTTTTGTCCTTTTATTTTCTGTTTAATTGCAGCAAAAAATTTTACAAGCAATTACAGGAACAATGCAAGGCACCAAGAAAGACAATGGATAGATTAAAATTATCATATTCCAAATTAAAAGATATTTTTTAATTGATGTGTTTTCAAACTTATATTGATGATTTAATTCAAGCATTATTTTGTTGTTGTGTAAAACATCAGAGACCAAATTTGATTTGAATCAGTCCAAAATTACAAAATACACTATAAGAATTCAAACATAAAAATTGTAAACTGCTTTTAAAAACAGCAGTAGATTCTTTTTTTATGCATTCTTTTATGCTGATAACTAATTGACAAAATTTTTTTATTAAAGATCAAATGCCTGTTTTAATCAAAATATTTGTCCTTGCATGAATCAGAATTGTCATTAGAGCAACAAGTAGAAAGATGTCTTCAGATGCCTCCAACGATTGATACATTAGTCGCAAGAGCAATACTGGCATCCGTATGTACAAATCTTTATTTATATAATGTATAGTACATAATTCAATTTTATTTATAGATTTACTTTTACATTTACCAGTATATTGAATGTCTTCTAAAAGGAGCTTAGCACTATTGTATGAAATACTAAAATAAAATAAAAGGAAAAAAATTCACTTTTGAATTTTTCTACTACCTGTAACTGTGCAAATATTGAAGTCGGTAAGGATGAAACTGAGACAATTTCATATGATTAGTTTCCCTATAAGACCATAATACAGAAAAAGATTTTTTTTCATACTGTTGTTAAAAGTGATGTAAATCAGTTTTGTTGCCTTTCTTATCCCCAAAATAATATGCAGTTTGCAAATCTTGGAACTCTTAATTGTTGATCTATTGTTTGATAGGAGTTCCACTTGTCTGCAAGAGAACTTGGTGAGACATGTGACTATTTAGTAACTGACCAACAATTGCAGCAACAAGGCTGGCAGGCTGTTGTGCTTAATTTGGAAAATATAACTTTGTAAGTTGATTTGATTCTGAAAGGTGGTCAAATTTTGTAGGTGGTGTATATTGTTTTGATCATTTGAACTTTTTCATCAAAATTCATTTCATTGACACATTCATTTCATTCAATTCTCAATTAATATTAAACAAAGAATCAAAAGCAGTATATTGTATTGACAAAAACTGGAAACTCATTGGCAGCGTGACTATTTATCATTTTATTGATTGGAAAAGTTTTGATTTTAATATTTAAAATTTTTGAATCACAACAAAAATTCATTTGTTTAGGAATTTCTTGTTCTCTGCATCACTTGCAATCAATAATTTCTAATTCACTCCTATTTTCTTTCACTTTCGTTCTTTCACTTTTCTAGGGCTTTGAACAAACATGCAATTGTTTTTAAAGAACATTACATAAAGTTTTTGTCAATACGTGAACAATATTTGGATATGTTTGACAGGCAAGTGTATGAATTGTATGATCGAGTCATTTTACTATTTTTTTCTGATATGTTTCAAAACTTTGTAGACATTATGGTTACATTTTGCATTTCTGGATATACAACATGCATCTCTATATGCCTCTATTTCATATGCCTCTATTTCATACTGTTAATGTTTAAGCCATATTAAAGTAAAGTGATATTTTTATCTGCCATTGTCAAAAACATCATTTATATATTTGATTTATTTATGTAAATTGTGATTTCTAATTCATGGCTGGTATCTTTCAGATTTGATGATGTAATAATGCTGCTGAGCAGAATTCCTATATTGCCATGCTTAACTAGATCTGAGAGTGATTCTGAGCCACACAAATTATGCCTACTTGATTGGATAAACAGTAAGGTGTGTTTCATTTTATCTGTATTTTGCAATTGTCAGATCACAATAAAGCCTTGAAAGTTATGAATTTGTTTACCATCAACAAAGATCAGAATCAATTGCAGGTTTTTATACGTAACTGATTATTTTGAATAAGAATTTTAAAATGCAGTTTTGTTAACAGGAACACAAGACTTCATTACAAACACTTGTAAACCAATGCAAAGAGCTTTTAATTCAGGTATTTATCATATTTTTATCTGAATATTAAAATTTTGAATCTTTTGTAATTTTTGCCTTGATTTGTATTGTCAATTTCTATCTATTTAAAAAAATCAGCTTTTTAGTTTAGAAATGTTTTACTGGATATAATGTCTGACCAAAAATTGATTAGGTTTTCAGAAAAGTTTTACCATCATCTTCACAAGGTAGGAAATAATCTTTTTAATACATTTCTCTATAGCTCACATTTTTGTCTTTAATTTATAGCTTTTCTTAACTGGTTTTTCTTTGGAATAGTTTGTATTTATTTATTTTTAGTTTGATGAAAATGTTCTTGAAAATCTAATGAATGAGATCAACAAAGTTCTGGGTAATTTCTTTTGATGGTTATTTATCTTCAAATTTACTTCCTTAATTTGTATAAATAGTGCAATCTATTGGATATAGCCTCATTATTGTTGGTTTATTCTGCATTTAAATGTTTATAATTCATTGTTTTTATGAATGATAGTATTTATTGAGTGGTTTTAAAACAACTAATAATGTTCAAAGAGAAATCTGGAAAATTCTATTTGAGTTATATTGTCTTTTGGTATTGTGTTGTGTTGTTCAACATGTTTTTCAGCCAGCAACTAATTTAGGAGCGTCAAATTTATTCTTTTTTCAGAAATTGAATTTGTTTTATGCACAACATGACATTCTTTATTCTATATATTCAAGATTCAAGTGATAACACAAGTATGAAGGAGATCAAAGGATTGGATGAAAGATTAATAAGTTTACAGCAGCGTTTGATTCTTGCAAAACAATTTGTTCAGGATCAAGCAGATATGGCACAAGTAAGACATTTGTACACTTACTATTATTTTTAATTCATTTCATTTTTAGTGAAGCATTTTCCAGTCTATTCATGCAACTTCTGTTTTACCATGTCTCCAACAACTGCTTTAAAAGCATTGTTTGGTTTGGCTTGAAACCATCTTTTTTATTTTGGTTTTATAATATTATTTTCATTTGTGTTAGGGTTTCAAACAGAATCAACTGCGTTTAGAACATATTGGCGATACTTCCGTCCTTCCAGATCTTTGTGCAAGCCATCGAAAACAGTTGCTTGTTTTGCTGAAAAACCACAAACAGTTGAGGTGAATGTTTGGCATAATTTCTGTCTCGTTGTATAGAGTGATATCTTAATCTTTCAGAGAGATTTTTACTTGGTTGCAGCATAAAACATCTGTCTATCTTCTTGATCACCATTTGAAAGCATTTTGACTTATCATGGAGAACTCTTTGCAAAGTTTGTTAAGATAGATATCAATTTATGAAGTCTGTAGCAAACACTTTTTTGCATTCCTTATGATGTACTGCATTCCATTATGATACAGAGACATTTGCACTTTATGCACAAAAGCTAAAGATGAGCTTTCAGCCAATTTACATACAAGATTGAGGTAAACATTTGAAATAATCTTATTTATCAATAAGCTATAGTTTTTTCCATTCTTTTCAGTTACAAACTTGCATGCTGGGTTTTTATGATTTTCACTGTTTATCTTAGACTTTAAAGATTATAATAATTATCTTTTACTTTGAAAATTGAAGCATTGTCTGTATAAACACTAAATATATTTGTTTTGAATTAAAGCAATTCATGATAGATGTTGACGTTTTGCTCATTTTAATGGGTCAAAAGACCAATGATTTGAGCAATATTTATGGTGAGGACAATTGAAAGTGAATTAAAGCAATATATGTTGAAAATCTGTTAAGCTTAGTTTATAATGTGAGACCCCACAATTATACATTTTCAATTATTTTCCTGTTAAAAGGTGGGTTATGTATGTCGAACATTCAATTTGTAAATGTGACAACAAATTGCTGGTATTTCATGAAAGTTTAAAAAAAATGAAGAGAAGGTAAAGATTTATGATTTCTTTTTAAAAAAATCTAATTAATGTTTTTTTTCTCGAAAGCTTCCAAAAATTCTTTGGTGATTTGATTGTTTGCCCTTTCAATGAAACTTAGCATTTTAAAAGGTATGACTTTTGAGAGTTAAGTTAAGTAGAATGCACTACATTTGTCCTGTTTGGATGATTTTATTCCTTAGGCTTGAAGTTCTTGAACAAGTTTTCGAAGCACCAAGAATGTATGTATTAGCTGTCCTTGAAATACTTCGGAGGAAAAGTTTTTCATGTCAATTCTTAGAGGTACAGTTGCTTTATTATCTAAAAGTTGATTATAATTTAATTTCGTGGCCATTTCAATATTTCATATGTTTAATCTTCCAATATTTTTAAAAGATCAATTTAAGTTCCTTGTTTTTTTATCCATAATTGGTCAAAACTGTTTTTGCTGGTCTTTATATTTTTCTTGGTTCTTAAAGAATTATTTTCTGTTGCTAATTCAAGTTATTTTCATCTTAGTGGGGAAGAAGTGTTTCTTTAAGTTCGTCTGAAGCACAATCTGACGAGACTGAAAAAAGAAACAAATTTTCTCAAGTTTTTGGTGAGTATTTTTTAATTTTGCAACAATATTTTTTTCTAACCTTGTTGCTTCTACATTTTTGCTATGCAGTTTGCATTTATGACAATTTGCTTCTTTATCAAAATATCTAGATCTTTCCTTTGTTTTCCTTCTTTGGTAATTCAAATCGAATATTCTTTTTAAGAATAACTTACAATAATTTTTTTGGTTTTGTGGTAATAACTAAGCTTGCACCATTTTATAACTTACTTTTTATTATCAACCTGTGTTTTCTTATCATATCTTTCCAATTTTTTTCACAGGAAACCATTTTCTGCATAGTTTGTTTGCTGGTCTTGATGACATGCCGCCTCCTTTTGCGGTAGGTAAACTTTTAATTCAGATCATTTTTACTCAAAATAATTAAAGCACCTTTATAGGAATAAGCAGTCCTTAACATTAATATATTAAATAACTTTATGAAACTTATTTATTCTTTTTCAAAAGGATTCGCCACCCCGAATATTCGATGAGATCCTTCCTGATGTCGATGTTAATGATATTCGTGCATTACAAAATGAGGTACCAGAGTTACTTGTTGAACTTAGTTTGGGTGATTCTCTTGAGCAAAGTTTTTATGTGAAAGAGAAATTGTCTCAAACAAATTTATCAAAACTTTGTGATCCAAAGTCAAATCCAAAGTTAGTTGAAACCCTACGTTTAAGAGAACTGACTGGTAACAATGGGATGCAAAAAATGACAGTTAGTCAACTGCACAAGGAGATTTCACATGAAGATATGGCATTAGATATAACAAATAACCAAATGAATTGGCAGTTAGGAGAATCAACATTGACCATTCCTTGTGGAGAGCCATCATCATTAAAAACATTGACGAGTGAATTTGAAGGATTGCAAAGTAGCCAAAGCTCAGAAATTAGCGATTCAATGTTCAGATCAGCAGAAGGATTAGATGAGAAAGAGAATGAATCGATGGAGTGTCCAGGTGAAGTTGTAGGGCTACTGGAATTGTCTGAAGAACCAAATCTACAACAACAAGAAGCAAAAGTATTTGAGATGTTGCCTTTGCCACAAGAAAAGAGTAGTCAAATTGATATATCAGAGGTTAGTAAAGATGCCTTAAATGAACCATCAATGTCAAAGTTGCAGAAAAGACACGAACTAAATACAGCAATGAGTAAATATGAAGAAACAAACGAAAGCCCATTTTCTGTAAAGTTTTCATCATCCATTACAAAGCAAATTGCAAACAATGCTGTGCAAACATTTGGTAATTGCCGTACAGAATTTGTGAAGTTAAAAAAAGAAATAACTGTCTTTTGTTTTGAATGGAGCAAGACTCTTGAGGAATTTAAACAATATTTTACTGTTTTAATTGCCAATTTATATGCCGCGATGACTGAGGAATCCAACCGAATAAGAGCATTGGAATCGAGGCTAGAAGCTGAGATAGATTCATACAATGAAATTGTTAAAAAGTTGAATAATGAATTTGAAGAGAAAGAGAAAATGGTTGAGTATGAACACAATAAGAAATTGAATGAACTTGAAATAAAGTTGAAAACTAATTTTGAAGACAGAAATAAGAAAGAAATAGAAGAGTTGCAATTGAAGATAAATGAAGTGGAAAACAAAGCTGAAAAAGAAAAATTAGATTCAGTTGCTGACCTTAACTCAGCATTAGAATTATCAAAATTAGAAATATTGAAACTAAACGAAGAAAACAGTATTCTAAATGAGAAAATTGAAAGTCTTGAAAGGGATTGGGAAAAGAAGGAAACGCAGCACAAAGAAGAAATTTGTAAAATAGGATTAGAAAAGCAAGATATGCATAACTTGAACAAAGAGATGAAAGAAGAAATCTTGTCTCTTAGAAGTTCAAAAAGCCTTTTAGAATCAGAAAATCAACAGCATTTTAATTCTGCTTTGAAAAAAGTAAAGAAAGAAAAAGAGAAATCTATGAGAGAGTTACAAATGGTAATAAACGATCTTAAAAATGAAATTGAAACCAAAGTGAAGGTGGTTGAAAAGATTAATGCCGAAAATGAACATTATAAGGAAGTCAACTTAAAGATAATGAGTAGAATTGAAGCATTAGAAAAAGACAAAGAGAAACTTGAAATGCTGCTAAATGATAGTAAAAAAGATGTTTTGAAATTGCAAAGTGAGAGTGAAAATGAAAGAATAAATCATGATGCTAAACTTGAAAGATTTAAAAATGAAATGGTAGATAGTTTTGAAAAGGATGAAATTAATTTGATCGAAAAGTTCGAAGCAGAGAAGGCAAAATTGAAAGGAGAATATACCATGGAGAAGATTAAATTGATTGAGGATTTCAAGAAACAGAGAACCAATTTAAAAGAAGAAGCTGAAAAAGAGAAGTTAGAAATGAAAGAAAATTTAAAGAGAGAAAAGGCAGCGCTTGTCCTTTCATTTGAAGTTGAAAAGCAAAAATATACTGAGGAATTTGAAAAACAACAATCACTTTCGAAAACGTCATCGATCGAGTGAGTGTTGAATTTTTTCATTCCATTAGTTTAGCTTTTTGTTATAATTATTTAACTTGTTTACTTTAGGGTTTCGTCATTTTGCTTTTCGAGATGAATGATGTTGAAAATGACTTAATGGGCTTGAATTGAAAAGTTTCATAGTCATAATGAGGTTGCACTTATTGTGGAATAGCCTGATAAAATGTAAATTTAACTTTTAGAGAGGGTATTGATGCACTTGAATGGGAAAAAGTTCTGCAAAATCTACGAGACCTTGAAGTTGTAAGTCATTTTAACTTTTTTTTATCTTGTGCATTTTGTCTCAGATTCTTTTGGGTGTTATGAAATATGGATTTTTTTACTGTCTTTATAAAAATGTTTTAAAATGTCTGTTGAAAGCTCAATTTTGTCGCAATAGGAAAATGAGTTACTGAAGAGTGAAAAGAAGTTAAGAGGTAACAACTGCCTTATTCTTTTCTTTAAGGAAAAGCTTGCTAAGAATATTGATAGTTGAAATGATGTCTAACAAACAATTGATAAATTATTTGATCATTCGGTTGGTCAATTGATCGATGAATCAGTCAACAAAACACGTATGCATTAAACCTGAATGAATGAATGAATGAATGAACGAATGATGGAATGAATGAATGAATGAATGAATGAATGAATGAATGAATGAATGAATGAATGAATGAATGAATGAATGAATGAAGGAATGAAGGAAGGAAGGAAGGAAGGAAGGAAGGAAGGAAGGAAGGAAGGAAGGAAGGAAGGAAGGAAGGAAGGAAGGAAGGAAGGAAGGAAGGAAGGAAGGAAGGAAGGAAGGAAGGAAGAAAGAAAGAAAGAAAGGAAGGAAGGAATGAATGAATGAATGATGGTCAATAAATCCATCATTAAGTTAAGTGTAAGTTTTGTTTAAAAATAAAATAGGTAACATACCTCATATGAGGTTTTGCTTAAGCTATGGTGACGATTATGGTTAAGTGAATGTTGAATGTCATTAGGGTAATAACTATACTAATATTTCATTTTGCATGATATCAAGAAGAGGTTTCTTCACAAAATCATAGTGAAATAGTTCAAAAGGTATTTTTTCTTGTTTGCTAGTTCCATGATTTCTCATTTGATGTTGCATAATTAACTAGTAATTAATGTTTATATTTTGTTTTTGTTTCTAAATTACTATCCGTTACTGAATCGTTCTAGTTGTTGTTTTCCTTAGAATATATTTACACTAATCAGCAATTTTCCATTGATGAACTTTTCTATATAAAGGCATCTGATGAACTGAGAATCGAAAATGAATCTTTGAAAGAAAAGCTGGTAATTAAATATTAAATCGTTAAATTTCGTTAAATCTTTGCAAGTTTCTTGGTTTTATGGCCTGAGCCTCTTGCCATCCCTGCATCTTCTGGGTCACTGTTGCATCATCTGGGTCACTGTTGCAGCATGTGGGTCACTGTTGCAGCAGCTGGGTCACTCTGCCAATGCATTTAATGCCACAAAAGCTCACCCTTGGCATCACGTGCTTTTCTCCCATGCTCGCCTCCATTTGATTTTTAATGCTCTGCATGTCAGCTGTCTCTATCATTTTGAAGTCTTTTTTATTCTATGGTTTTTTTCATAATATATTAAGATGTTTGTAAATCATTTCATCATAGAAAAAGCTGCACGTTTTCATGTCTGATGCAGCGCAATCCAACGAAGATATCTCATTTCACAAGTACGTCTTTTTTATTCATTTTCATCTTTATCTTTCGATATTTATTTTATTTATTGTTATGGCTTGATATTTTTTTTTCATGTAAATTAACTTTTTACATCATTAACTGTTGTTAATTATATTTTTTGCAAGAATGCTTCATTTATATTATTTATATTATTCGAGCTCATATAATTCATGCATATTTTTATCTATAATGTTTAACAGATTGAAAAAGCAGATTAAAAATACCATTAAGCTCTATTTCAGTAGAGTAAAGTGGTGCATGCAATGAATTTTTCAATTTTTCAAGTATACAAATAAACTGATGTTAAAATGCTTTTGATATTTTATATTTAAACAGATTTAATGTGAACGATTTGGTGATTCTATGTTATGATGAACAACGATCTAATTACATGGTTCTTACGATTGAAGATACCAAGTATTTTCTTCATCCTGATTCGAAGTCAGCTCTTAATTTAACAGAAGGTTCTTCCCATTTTTTTATTTGCCGAATTCACTAAAATGTTTATTTCGCAAACCCTGTTTAATCAAAGTAAATTTCTTCAAAAATGTTCACCATGAAATTGCGAAAACATCGTCCAAGGAAAATGCATCTTTGTCATAGGTTAAATATTTTTAAGAGTTTTTTGTAAAATACCGTGCTGTTTCAATAAAATCCTCATTGGTAAAATTATAACGATGGTAAAAGCAGGAATTTTAATAGCTTGTATGGGGCAAAATTTACGACAATTTATTTGTTCTGCTTTTTGAATGTTTAGCTTTTCTTTTTATCTGACTGATGTGTTTTTTTTTGGCAGAAAATCCGAAGACCAGGTCAGTTCCTTTAGAATATCGAATAAGTATTTATCCTTTATGGTTATTGTGCTATAAATTTTAACTAATTTAAAGACAAAAATACATTTAAAACCATTTTTACTTGCATCTTTTTAAATAAACATGTTTCTGATTGTTGCTAGATTTTTCAGTTGAGCCTTCCTTTCATAATTTCATTTTTCAGTGAATGGATGCTTGCATATATTACAGATCTAGAATATTGTGTTGCAAAAAAGGTAATGTAACACACTTTGATACATGTAAAAGTATATTTTCAATGCTTTTATGCCATCAGTATTGATAAAATCCTGCAGATTAGTTCGCAGAACTATTGATTCATTTCATCTAGTTTTGTAACCTTTCATTTTTAATAAAGCATTTCATTGTTGCAGTTACTCGGCTTAAATGTTTTTTTTGTGAATATTAAATGCTGCTAATGATGCTTGCATTCACATTCAAATAGTTTCTACATTTAGTAAATTTCATTTCAATTCCAGGCTCAGAATCGATTTAAGCTTCCAGTCGGCTCATATTTGTACAGAATTCAGGCTAAGCCTTGGACACCCTAACAAAAACTATTTTACTGTCGTTGAACCAATTTAAATTGTGAATCAATGTATCAAAGTGTGATTTATTGTATTTAGAATAATCCATTTTTTCAAAAATTAATGCTCATCTAAGTAACTACACAACAAGGCTTGATAAAAATGCAAGGACGAATTGCAATGATGGATAAACAAAGACAAGACATTGATTTTTTATAAAAAAAATAAATTCTTTAATATGATATTGTTGGATACGTATTAAAATATTGTAGATACACAATTACAAAGTAAGAAAACGTAAGTAGTAGCCTCCATCTACAGTGGTAGAGCTCGCTTAATCAAATTAGAATAGAATAAATCATATTTGTATGCTTTTTGTAATTGTTTTTCATGTTGTTTTCTGAAGCCAGATGATTGTCTTTTGCTAAAAGATGTTTCAATTTTTATTAGATACCACGAGCCTTGTTTACAAACTAAGTCAGACACCTATTTAAGAAAAGCTGCGATGTTTTCCTACTTTGTTTGTGTTATAACAAATGCATCACCCCTCTATTTCACTTCAACATGACAAGGGTTAATAAATTTATTATCTTTAATAATGTTTCATACTATTTTGCATTGTTGTCTATACATTAAAAGCATACTGTTTTTCAACTCTGTATCACAGGTGTATCGTTTAACCTTGCATTTATTACAAACTAGAAAGGTCTGTTTTATCTTTAGCATATTCAAGTGAATCCGTAGATACTCCTTCGCTATTCCAATTTTCGCCCTCGTCGTCCAATAAAAATGGCTCCATTTTTCTTCCTTCGCAATTGTAACCGTTGTAACCTTTGTTATTCCAGTTTGCTTTCTTTCTATATTGGTGTGTTTTAAATGCAGCAATTATAACAATAATCAACAAACAAACAGCCACAACAATTGCCACAATAAATTCTGTAAAAAAATGTCGCTTTTCTTCTTTCATTTTTGCTGAAATTGACAAGTGAATCAAAGGTGAGAGGGTCATATAAATTGGGTAAAAGTTTATGGGTTAGAAGTCAATTTTCAATGGTCAGACATACAGTTCAAAGTGCAGTATAAATATATATATGTCTTATAGTGTTGATTAGGTTAGGTTGGTTGCACATGCCAAGAAATGCCAAACTTTCAAATGCATGATCCACATAAATCAAAATACGTCAACAATTACCTGTATCTTTTGACCCCACTTTATTTGGTTTTGATTTTGTCATTTGCGAAGAAACCCACGCTGTAGTTACCACTGATTTCGATGTGACTTTTATTGCTTTGGTTTTTTTTGTTGTTTTCTTTTTTTCTGTTTCTGTAGTCACCTGGGTAGTTGGCTTCAATTTTTCAATTTTTACTGTGATTGGTTGCGAGAATGGTCCAACACCAGCACCTGAATACATCGCAACTTGAACCATACAAAACTCTGAATTTGGTGATACAACTATTTTTTCATTTCTTTTAGTTTTGTCAACTTTAAAAATCTTTGTATTTGTATTTGCTTCTCTCCTTTTTCTCATTGATTGTTTCGTTATTTCATGAACTCGTATCTGAAATCCCATCAATATTACTATTGGAGCATCGGTAGGAACGTCCCACTTAATGTTGATCCATCTTGTTGGCTCAAATATTGCCTCAACTCTATTTGGTGTCAAAGTTGGCTCTAGGGTTGTAATACAATATGATATAATAATAGTGTAGAATATAGTGTGATAAACATAACATAATGTATAAAATAACGTAACGTAACAAAACATAACATGGCATATAACATAAAATAAGATAACATACAAAAAACAAAACATGGTATGCAATAGAATATGGTAATAAAGCATGAGTGGCTTATTTAGAAATGTGACATGAATTTTGTATTTACTTTCATTTAATGTATTGAATGTAATTCTTTTTGCTTCACTTTCTAGTTTTACTCCATTTAATAAATTAAATGCAGTAACTGTTATGTTATATGTTGACAGTGGTTTCAGGTCATCAATTTTCACTATCTCCTTCCCAGTTACTATAATTTCTGTGCTTTTCTCGTTCACTGTTGTCCCTCCATTTGCAATTCTTTTCTTTCTTAAAACAAAACCATCGATTGGACCATTGCACTTTTCTCTAGCAGGTGGCTGTGAAGGAGATATATGTTCATCTTAGTAAAAGGTGCATATTCATTGCTTGGTCTGGAGAAGCAACTCAAAGTTAACAACAAAATATGGCCAGGTAATGTACAAAATGCTTTAATATTTACATTTATACAAGATTGGTCAAGCATTGAAATAATGAGTATGCAATAATGAAGATCAAATAATAAAATGAAGTAAATAGTAACAAGATTCACCTTGCAGTGAATAACAGCAAAATTGCTGCCAATGTGAACAGCCGTTAATCTTGAGAGAGGGGCACCAGGATCTGTTGATGATAGTTACATGTATTAATTGATGATATCAAATCTATTTTGTATGTTACTGTTCACATTTAGTTGAGCTTGCTTTTGGTACGCATTCTCTGAATTTGGCCAGATGAGAAGTGTCGTTATTAGGTAATTAAACAAAAGCTTAATATTTATCAATCAAAGAAGAAGTTTGTTTAGAAAAAAGATGTTATTTACTTTTGACAAGAGTTGTGAATATAACTAGGTTACTGCGTATGGTGTTTTTGATGCCAGGTAATACCATGGGAGGAATATGGAGTTGAAGTCGGTATTGACGATATGGAGCCAATGATTTCAATTGAAAAGGCGTTGAATCTAATTTTACAATCAGTGGTTTGCCTCCACCATCTAGCATTTTCCTTAGCCATAAAATTGACTTCACTGATAACTGATAATTCGGTTTAGGATGCACATCCCATTCAGCCGTTACTCCACTATCTGTCACATTTCTCACTTTCAACTTAACCATCTTTACTCGCTTTCCTGCAATTTAACAAAAATCCTCATAATTCACTTATGAAGAAATGCAGATATGGAATGAAGAGTTATGGCTTAATGACATTTTGACAATGCTTTCTTTATCAAATTAATGCTTTCTTTAGAATTTTTAGTTCATTTTTCTATAAAAGCCTCGCATTTTGAGAATAAAATGATGATTACATTAAAGTTGATTTTAAGCATTATTTAAACCTAATTATGAAAATAACAAAGAAATATTACCAAAATGATATTTTATGGAAACTTTGGAAAAAGAGTGAGGTCCAGACTCCAATGGAAGATATTCTGCAATGCATTTGTATTCAGATGAGCAGATAAATGTGTCATTAATCCTGTTGTGCTGACAATTAAACATTTCTTTTATATAATCAAAGTTGTATTGATATCGCAAATGCACTTGTCTCTCCATAAATAAATCAAACTTTGTCTCCAATTTGAGCTGTTTTTCTTCTATAATGTGGTTATGTCCTGATGTTAATGGCTCAAATGAACCGCTTTTTCCCTTCATAAGCCATCGAACAGTTGAGTTGTAATCTCGCTGAGAACGTACTGTACAATAAGCTGAGCCATCCTGTCCAATGTCTGGGGTGACCACCCTTTTGTTAATCGTTGTCTCTGGTATAATAGCTAAAGAAAAGTTCAGATGTTTGCTTCAATCAAAATTGTGAGAACAAGGAAAAGCGCTAGCAATGGTTAAAATGAAGAAAAATATGAAGAGTTTTGGTCGGTATAATTGGATGAAATAGGAAATCAACAAGAAAATGATTATACAGGCAAACAGATGCACCGAAGATAAGCAGATATTAATACCATTGAGTAATGGGGTAGAAGCAGGGTCTGCTGCACTTGAAGGCAGGGGATGAAACATTAAAAATAAAAGCATGACCATAGTAAAATAAGAAATTGAAGCATTTTCTCCTTAACCTTAAAATATGAGTTTCAATGTAATTTATTACGGGCACGAAGACTGTCTCTGTGAATAGGCAGGTAAGCAATTAATCTCAAAAAGAATTTCTTTCTCTGCTAGATATGGTTAGTCTTAAATTAACGTAGCCCTCGTATTTAGATTTGCTGGAGATAATGAAATTGAATTATGAATTGCAATAAAAAAGCCTTACGATACTAACATTTGGAACATCCAAGAATTGCCACTCGCAAACAAGCAAAGTTCTTTTCACCGAATGCCTTGGGAAGTATTTTGATGTACCTTGCTTTAACGAGTCGAGGCAAAACATGCTTAACTTGAATTAACGGGTTTTCATTCCCAAAGAAGACCTATGAAAGAAAACTTGCATTACATTGCCAAGAGAAAGCATGTAACTTTAGTATCATTATGGATCACCAGAATACTTTTTTAAACAAGGGTTTGAAACATATATCGTTGTAGGGGCCTGCTCCTTACTTGCCTAGAACCCTAAAAGACAGTGTCTACCTAGTACTCATTCATTTGTACGGAAGAATTCTTTGAAGTCAATTTGGTGTCACTGAATACATTGTTTAAATACATTAATACCCTATATTATGTTAAATGGCTTATAAATAGCTTCTTTGCATAACTACTATCGTTAGTAACTTTAAAGACCAATATGTTTTGGCTATAAAATGGTTTGCTGTGTAGATAGAATATGTAATAAATTTTTTATATCTTGGTTTATGTGATTTCCATATGTCTGTTAAATTTTGTCATCCTAATCAAAATTAACCATAGATCAATAATTAAAATGATTGTTAATTTTTCATCATTAGCTGTCAAAGTTAGCAAGTGGCAATCAATCATATAAATCGATCATATAATCATCATTTAATGCACATAAATTTTTCAATTTACCTTGGTTTTACCATTTTCTGTGAAATTTAAGAATACTTCAGTTTCACGACCCAATTGCAGTGTAAAATTTGCAAAGCTGGGCTCGGTACCAACTGGGTAACCAAGAGTTGTCAATGCCTGAACACTTCGAACCATTCCAAGATCAATTGTTATCCATTGACGGCCTTTGCTTTTCCTACTACACCACGCACTTCGACTGTTGTTTAAGAACACATTGAAGCTTTTCAACGGTTTCAGGGAAGTCGAGTCTTGTGGAGAACTGACCGATTTTATGCCTAAGTTCATCAAGCATTCTTTCTCTAAAATAAATATTTGTATGCATAAACTCAAAGCTACAATTGAAATGCTGAGTTTAAATTTGGAGAATGCATTCAACTGTTTTGAAGCAGAATGCTGCATGGCTGAGGAACACGAGAAAGCAATCGAGAACTATGAAATAATCAAGTATGGAATTACCACATGAATCTTCATCATCTCCATTTGGGCAATCTAGTTTTCCATCACAACGAGAATTGGCACTAACACAAGTGCCATCTTTACAGCGATATTCTGGGCATTTTGCTATTAAAATGGAAGAAAGCCTCGCTTTAAAATAATAAATAATAATGAGCTGAAATATCGATTAAAACTCATCTTTCTTGTTGCCAATTGAGCTATTGTTTTCATTAAAATTATATTTAAATGAAATAAGATCCATTACCTTAATGAATAAAAATTTTAAGACATAAAACCACTGCCTATATCAATTTGCACTTGCTCGTATTCAAAACTTAAAAAAAATTCCTTTCCAAATTTTCGTGAATAGAAAATATGTGATTACAAGGACATTCACTAAACTTAAATCGTTACACGGGAATTTTGCGGCGATTTTGTTTGGAAGCCAAAATAGATGTTTGGGTACGCATTTACACAGGACTGTTCCGGGATAGCTTCGGAGGTGCAATTTGAAATTCAGAATGTCCATCATGCGAGATTACACAAATCTATTAGAATTTAAATTTACCGGAAAAGAAGCAAATTTTGGGCCCGTTTGGGTACGGCTAGCAGTTCCATTTGGAACGGTTCCAACGGGTCACGTGTAAAAGGAAGGCCTAATCTTCGTGTAAATGCTGTCTTGATAGATTCATATTTACCTTGAGTTGTGTTTTTAATATCGTTACAGTTACTTCCAGTGCAACAACAAAACTTCAAAGTTTTTCGATAAGGCTTCGATTTTGAGTGTTCAATGCATTTATCTCCTGAGCTACATTTACTCCAACAACCTTGCGATAAAACTTTCTTTTCACCAAATTCATATCTCCATAAAGCATAGCAACTTCCACATTTTTTTGTTGTTGTTTTACAGTTTTCTCGGTTACATCCATTAGAATCATACGATATACAATCGATTGTTTTGTCTGATTAAATAAATAACATAAAATGTCTGATTAAATAAATAACATAAAATGTCTGATTAAATAAATAACATAAAATTTCTGATTAAATAAATAACATAAAATGTCTGATTAAATAAATAACATAAAATTGCACTTAAAGCATCAATTCTCATGATAAAAAAAACAAAGAACAATGTAACTATGGGATACGATAATCCATGTTTTACTCTTTAAATATTTAAGAATAAACTGTTTTTCCTTTTTTGTAATTTGTTTTTACATAAATAACAAATGTCAACTGATTAATCTCAGGGTGATTCTTGACGAGAGAGGGTAGAAATATCACATTTAATCGAAAGGATATAATTCCTGTAACAATGAAATCTTAGAGTTTAGTAAATTTATTTACTGTCGGAATTATTTGATATTGCATTAGGCAGTTTTGCTTTGTTTCCATTTTTGCATAAATGTGCTTAAATGAATTTCTTTGTTCTACAGGAATACTTACTTGGCATGGAACAATTATCTTCATCACTTGCATCGAAGCAATCCATGACACCATTGCAAACCAGTTGCTTTTTGATGCATAAATGGGTATTATTGCTGACAGTTTTACACAAGAAATGATTTTTGGGGCATGATTTATTGCGGGTGCCTGAAATCAATAAAGGTGAGTGAAAAATTCATAAGGCAAAAAAAACATTAGAGATTGAAAAATGATTTAAGGGATACCTACTGTTATAATGGTTATGCTTTATTACATTTTTGATGTAAATATGATATAAATCAGATTCACCATTTCAGTAGAGTACTTATTCTAATATCAATCCATAGTTATACCTCACATGGCTTTTTACATCATTTATTTCAGAAAAGGCAGATTCAAAATGTGTGAGATTACATCACTGCAATAATGACAATATGAATACAATTTATTACATTTTCAAAAAACTTACAATTTCTTTCATCCATTCCATCGATGCAATCATTTTCACCATCGCACCGCCATCCAGGCATTATGCATTTACCATCGCCACATGTAAAACTCTTCGAAGGGCATGTCGCTAAATTGTATTTAGAAGGAACTAGGTTAGTCTTTGATTGTATTTTTGGAGATTTACACAGTTTTAAAGCCCTGCATTTATTTTGACTAGAATTTGGCCTTTGCTTTATCAAAAAAGACATTTTTGTTTATAAACATCAATCAACTAAAAAGCATTATTCTCTCTTGTACCAATAGGAATTGTCTATCATACATCTGATTATTAACAACAAAATGTTGTGGATTATAAATAATTTCTATCGAGAGAGGAAGGGAGGAGAAAGCGGAGAGGGGGAAAAGGTTAATAGTGGGGAACTTTGCACATTGCTGCTACTCAGGGTCTCACGCTATTTGAAGATAATACTGTCAATCATTAAATATCTATTACAACAATTGAACAACAATTATTACTTTTTCCACAATTTCTTTCATCACTTCCATCGATACAGTCTTTGTCTCCATCGCATAAAAAATTAGACGGGATACACCGTCCATTGCCACATTTGAAGTATCCTTTTTGGCAATTTTTTGTAGTTGCACCTGCAATGGGAAATCATTTTAGAACGTAGAAAACTGCCACCCATGGTAGCAAATAGCCTGTTGGGTCTAACTCATCAGTAATGCGTTATTTCCGAAAGAGAAATTCATTGATTTGAGGTGATGTATTACCTTGTGTGACAGAGATGATAAAATAATATTTTGGACCATGACTTTATTCGTTTAAATTGGTGAAGAGAGTTAGGCATAATATCGAATAGGTCTTAAAATTGAAGAAAATTAAGATCAAATTGAAAATCAAGTGAAATGTACTTGAGCAATTTTTCTCATCAGTCCCATCAGCACAATCCCGATCGCCATCACATCTCCAAGTGTTCAAAATACACCGATCATCAATAGCACATTGAAAATGTAATGAACTGCATGCTGAAATTCAAGTTATTTATTTTCATTTACTCCATCAATTCTTTTTCACAGATCCATCATTCACATGTTTCCAAGGACTTTTGGGAGTCTCAATGTACAATTAAGGTGTTAAAAATTAGAACAGAGATGATTGGTCAATGATCAGCGAGCAAAGGCAACTTGGACATTTATTTTCTGCCTTAGTCTTTTTATTATTTGCAATTTTCTCTCCATCTTGCATTAAACTTAACTGTTTTCCAGTCCCTTATACTTAAGGCGTATTTATACGCTGTTGGATTGCCAATGTACTTTGGTAACATCGAAGATAATCTAATCATTTCTGCATTGGACATCAGCAAAGATTAATGGTTGTTGTCTTGCAACTCACATCCGATATATTTGAAATACATAAGTAGTAAATAGAATGCTAGTCCAATAAACACAAGGCCTCGTCTGCATGTAATTAATCTTTATGGCAAAATATTATTGCCCTTTAAATGTTAAAAATAACGCGAAAGTAATTAAGCAATGATTTACTTCTACTGCAATTCTTTTCATCACTTCTGTCTCCACAATCATCATCACCATCACAAACATATACAGGTGATAAACATCTTCCATTGTCGCAACGAATCATTTCTGCAGCACATTTCTCACGTGGCTTCTCTATCGTTGTATAATAAACAAATTTATAGCAAATTGATTAAAATAATATAATCCATATTAAACCCATTTAAAAATATTAAATAACTTATTTATAAAAATCTTTAAACACTTATAGGATATGTAAAAGACTCCAAATTATTATCATCGAATCATTGTACATCACTGGAATCATTGTACATCACTGGAATCATTGTGTATCACTATTTTTATACCTTTTTCATTCATATAAGCATGGCCTGATCTAGTCTTATGTTTAACACAGCAACACCGTAAAAAACTTGGTAAAAAATTGCCAACTTGAATAGCATTATCACCAGAAATTATTTAATTCTTTAGCAATTCGCATATAATTGTACATTCCACTAAATTAGTATCAAAAATCCCTTGCGTTTGAAAGGAATGAATAATTGTAATGAAATTATAATATTTGAATAATTTATGTTAATGAATTACCACAATTCGCTTCATCACTTCCGTCTGTACAATCCCTTTCGCCATCGCAGCGCCAATTCATATGTAGGCAACGGCCAGTTGTACATTGGAACTGTGTTTTGCTACATGATGGATTCATTGAACCTGATTGGTTAAAAATGTTTCATTCAAGGTTTTATGCAACTGCAATTTACAGCATTATAATTTATGATCTAAGTGAGGTGATCAATTTATAGTTGTAGATTAATCCTGTGAGAAGCAGTTGTGGTTGATATAAATGTATAAAAATTTCCTACCGCAGTTGGCTTCGTCACTCCCATCAACGCAGTCATGCTCGCCATCACATTTCCATAAATTTGTGATGCATTTATCTCCACTCGCACAAGCGAACATATTGTGATCACATGTCAGTGCATTTCCTGAAGCAAATGGCATTTAACACTGTATTACGTAATTTTAAAAAACATATTCGCAGATGAAATTTTATGAACGCTACATAAATATTACTTTGATGCCAGAAAAGGTGATTGTACCCTTGATACCAGAGCCAATAAAAAAATAATAAAAAGAATAAAATAAAAGGTGTATTGTATGATTATTATTATCATTATTATTTTTAAGAAATTCAAAAATATATTTTCGACAAACCAAAGTTGCATACTTTCTTTGGTTGGAAATATTCAGTATTTAACTTTAAGAATTTTTTTAGGGGTCGAGCACTTTGTGCTTCCTCACAAAAACTTGCATCTGGCTGTAACTAACACTTTCTGTCTCATCCTCTCTTGATTATGTAATCAAATTCTCATCAAAACATTGTTTACTGTGGCTATGCACGCAACCAAGAATGCGGGTGTTAACCGCGGTGCACCGCGGGACAGTTAATAGCCTACTTATCTGAGTCCAATTCAGCTTTAGAGGTGACTGTTAACTTCACCTCCAACCACAAAGGAAGCTTAAAATAACGTAATTATTTCTTTTCTGCAATTTAAAAGGGAAAATTAATGAAACAAACTTGTTCATTAAGGCTTTACCAAGTAAACAAATAGACATTGTTAATTCCAAAAGAAGGAAGGCAAGAAGCCCCAAGAACAAAATAATTACCAGTGCTTAAGGATGCCGGCAGTAATGTGGGGGGGGGGGGGGGCGGGAGAAATCTCCATTCTGCTCTCAGAAAATAAGCATAATTCTGTTAATCTGCTAAAGTTTTCCCCTTATTTTTCACTGTCTTACCCCCTGGCTCTGGAGAGCACTATAAACACTCATGTAATGTAATGCAATGCATTTTTATAAAGAAATTTGGCATAAATCCAAGAATCGTAGATCTTTTACACCAATCGTAGTACTACTTAAAATTCCGTTTTAATTTATCAATTCTCTGAAGTTTATCTAAATTGATTTAATTGCCGTTTTGGTTATCGACCATATTTTTCTTTATTGATAAGTAAATAGTGGTAACGTGGTTTCTGGAAATTAACAAAGTTGAAATTTGATGTCTAAGTGGGGTATGAATAGAAAGAAATTTAATACAATTGACCACATAATACATTTGTTCACACTAAGTTTTCCCTGTTTTTTCTCAGTCCTAGATATCAGCAAAGGTTTACGAACACCAGTATTGTTTCAAATCACTTTTTATATGAAACGCGTTCAATTTAAACCATGTTTTTAAGTAATAAAATCGTAGCATTCTCAGCCACGTTGCACTTTACAACATTAAATGTACTTTTCTGCGAATAATTTCATGTTGGTCCCTAAAGTTACTTTCTTGCAGCCAAAGAAGCGAAATCTTGCATCGATAAATAAACTCGTCAGAGATTTGGTAAATTGAAAAAAATAAAGAAAAAACAAGACTTGATCACTTTTCATCGCACAATTGATTCATTACGAACGTAAACAACATCATTGACATATGCAAAACATAAGAAGTGCAATATTTCTTGAAAGGTGTCATATACCTTGGGATAATGTGCAGAAGAACATCAACCAAAGTGCAACTGAAAATCCAGTTCCCATTACGTGCGACATGTTCATTTGCATCATTAACTTGCTCTTTATCTGAGTTATGTGCTAAAGAGCAAAATGTTTTTACAGAACATGAGACGATAACACAGGCATCATCTCAAATGTCTGGAAGGCAATGCTGTAACTACGTAAACACTGTCCGTTCAAATGCTGTCCTTTCTTCAACAACGTACTTCCTGTGACTAATAATCCCCAATAGAACAAAAGGGTCACTGGTGATTCCCTGGCTCTTTGTATCGTTGAAAAGGTTCCGGCTCCAATATCTGTATTTCCCATAGATGGTAGCTTAAATTAAAAAATGTGACATGTGACTTCAGCAAATATCTGTTTTATGATGATGATGATGATGATGATGATGATGATGATAATAATAATGATGATGATGATGATGATGATGATGATGATGATGATGGTGTTGATTTTAATGTACTTTCCAAAAATGTATAGGTTTATAGGGGTGTGGTGCACAGATCAGGAGATGCAATTTTTTAAAGCCGGATAAACGTCGCAACATGATTTTAGGGCTACTCCCCCCATTGATGTCTTATTGTAATTTTCGATTAGTGCATGAATATGAACATGAATATGAACACCTATTTATGACGCACATTGAAATTAATGAATTTGCTGAAAAAATGTTTTATTTTTATTTGATGATGATGATAATGATGAAGATGATGATGATGATGATGATGATGATGATGATGATGATGATGATGATGATGATGATGATGATGATGATGATGATGATGATGATGATGATGATGATGATGATGATTATAATGATGATGATGATGATGATGATGATGATGATGATGATGATGATGATGATGATGATGATGATGATGATGATGATGATGATGATGATTATAATGATGATGTAAAGGATAATAACTGGAGATGAGTGCGATATAAATATCGGAATAAGGATGGAGGAGATAAGGCGGTCAACCACAGGATGTCATGACTGTTATCAATGGGTTATTGATATTAGTTAATCCTTTTCAAAATAACTGCACTCGTATTGAAATTTAGGCAATGCATTTGCATGCAGATATGAATCAACTGTTCTTTTAATCTTTATTTATGGTATTGAAGGGCATCAAGACAACAGCACTCCAAGCAAAGATGTTCATGTTCATCATTGTGTGGATTCATGTTGATAAACATTGAATAGACCGAGATGATATAGAGCAGAATAGACCTTTTTGTTAACATGCTTTACTTAATGAGTGAAATTCAAACCAGGAAAAAAACAGTAAGCAAATGAATGAAAAAATACATTAATGAAACTAATAGGCAAAATAAACGCTAAATAACGAAAAAGTAATAGACTCAAATGAACGAATGTCTTTGCATTTGTCATAGAAGTAGTTGCATTTTTGCTTCAGGCGATGTTCCATTGGGGGAAGTGGGATTCCCATCAAATGGGATGCTCAACAATCATTGGATGCCCAATGATACGCTGTAAAACGAGGCAGATGGAGATCCAAATCGAGGCACGTGAAATAAAAGAAAGCGAAACAAATCAAGTGGAATGGCTGGAAAGACCTCAAGCAAATGTTGGGATAAATATTTTATATATTTAGCTGTGCCAAGTTCATTGCCTCTATTCTAAGAAGATGCAGGAGGATTATCCTGGTTTTTTCTTTCAAAATATGCATGGCAAGTAATAACCCACCTGATGATAATCATTTCACGCAAAATATGGCGGATGAAATGTGGCCTGAAACTGGACGAGATGTGCAAGCAAAGCTTTATTTGAATAATGGCGAAAAAATCGAAGCAATACGGAGAGAACATAAGAACAACAGTAAAATGGTATTCAAATGAAATATATAATTATCAAGATTTATTTCCCATTTTAAAAACAATCAAGCCATTTAACGTGGCAGCGCTAGCCAGAAATTAGGTTTATTTCCATGGAAACAATTATAACTTCACAATTTGCTTTGTCATGCAGAGACACAGAGATAGCCGTTTTAATGCAGAGATGAACAACAAAATTTTCATGCAAAACAAAATGCAGAGTTAAAAAACCGTCAAAAAAATTGGTTTATTGTGGAAATGAGAAACACCGATGGATCTTGACTGCTGAAACATAATACATAAAAATTGTGAAGATATTGTTGCAAGGCAGGATATGTTCTTCACATTAAAATCAACTTGCACACTATGCCAGTAAATACAGCATCAAAAATATCATGCACTTGCATGTTACAAATCTTCTTTAATAAATAGAAGTAACACTTTAGAATTTCATAAAAGCTTGATAAGTCTACGTCCAGGATACACAGTCCTCATTTTGAAGTATATATAGTACACATGAGTGATATTCCTATAGATTTTTATCAAAACATCCAGCCAGAATAAAGGTTTACGTTAATTTCATTATTTTTCAGGGGGTTTGTCCGAAATGTCAACAAACTTCTTAGTTGTGAAACCAGGAAGATAGAGGAAGACCAATCCCCAGAAAAATTTCCTTGATGTCTATACCCAAATGGATAATGCTATAAATTTTTTAGTTTTTCTTACATGGTTTGAAAGTGCATGATATTTTCAATGCCATGGAGAATGCCACAGGGGTAAAGTGTACCTGTTGAATCCATTTTAAAGATCCTTTTCCGTCGTGCAACAATAACCTAAATATGTTTGATACTCATGTTTTTCTGTTGATTTGTATCTCCTTTATTAAGGTTTATTTTCTAAACGATAGTTTTTATCTCCGTGTTTTAATTTGCGGCTCTGTAGCCCATGGCCCCAACATAAACGGCCAGATTAACAGCAAAACCTAATTTTGGTAAGACTTAACCTATTTTCGGCGAACTTAATTTTGGGCTAGCGCTGCCACCTTTGCTCAAACAAGCACCGTATTAAAATGCTATTCACAAAAGTCGTATATTTATCATGAACAGGCATAATTACACAATGATTTTATTGACCATGTACCCAAAATCAATTTTGATTTTAGCCTCAAGAAATAATTGGAAGTCATTCAGTTCACTGTGATCAGAATCTGTTTGTGATGCACCTCAATAAAAACAAGATATTTAAATGGAATTTTACGATCAAGTCAAAGGTATCTGTTTTTCATTGTTGGTATACAATCAAAAATGGCAAAAAATATTGTAAAAATAGGATGTCTATGTAAAAAGAATTATATGACAAAGAGTTTCCAATTAACTACCCTATTAAAAGGGAATTCTCTCCCCCTCCTCAATTTGCAAATAATATTTTAATGTAAAGTAACATTAAATTGGGAATTGTGCTACAATTATAAGCCATCCCCAATCCCTTTTTCTTTTCATTGTTTAAGTATCAAGAACACAATCAACTTCAACAATTTCTGTATAAAGATTTGGCAAAAAATTACTTTAATTTCCAGTTTCCTACGATTTTCCTGTGGGTTGTGTAACTGTGTTCAAAGAAATATCTGGGAAATGAAAGCAAAACGTAATTGTTGAGAGGATTTCATTTATTGTTACAAAAATCCCGCTCCAAATGCTCATCACTGGTAGAAATGACCCCCTGAATTTCTAAATCATTTGGTTCCTGTGTCACATGGTCACCAACTGGAGGTCGAAACACATTGCCTGTTATGTCATTAGTTGTCAGCTATATGCTCTGGTGTTCTTGGCTGAAGTAATGGCAGGCATGTTTGCTTTTTCATGTTCAATATGCAGAGTACTTAACTGAAGGCATGCAGAGTGAAGCTTTTGTTTACTTGCTTCATTATGACTTAATATCAGTCTTTTTAATTGTATAAGAAAGTTAAATTCTTGTTACAGAAAAACATGAGAATCGGGATTGTAAGGATGTTTTTATTGGATTCACACATGCCAGAATTTTTCCTTGAAAATGTCAAAATTGGTTATTGCAGTCATAAAATGCAAGAAAACAGCCAGTTCTGGGAATGCAGTGACAGAACTTCAAACATAGAATCTTTGCAATTTACAGTTTCATTTACATCTCCTTCACATGGGAACTTTCAACAACAACTAATTGTTGAATTCCAAAATGGTGATAAAGTATTACGCCACATTGGTGTTCAAGTTTTGCCTGAATTTCAGTTAATGGAAACATTGAAATTTAAACCAGTGAAAACAGTAGAAAGTGAATTGGCATGGGTTGAGAAATGCAAAATAATACCGTATGATGGCGAACCTGAAATATGTAAGTAATTTTTTTAATGATCTCTCATAGTTGTTGATACATGCAGAATGTAGAGGGGGCAGTCATTGTTTAGCCACAAAGATAAGTTTTGAACCAGTTCTGTGAAGAATACAGCTGTATGATTGTACACATTGAATAGAGAGACAAGTTGCCCATTCTGATTATAAGATCTTTGCTCTGTTATACAAAATAGGCTGTAACCACAATATGAACTGGCATAAGCTCTCTGTTTGTCATAAACAATATAATATTTTGTATGGATCAGATATATATAGGTTCTTTGATTTTTAATTTCTAGCTTTTCAGTCTTTGAAGTATCCTCTTCCTCCAAACATAGAGGACCTTGTGTTGTATGGAGCTTTTGATAATCTTGAAAAGAAACTTACAAACAAGAATTACAGAGAGAGGTTGCATTTGCTGTTGCACATTGAAGAAAATAAGAGAAGGCAAGAACTACAAGAGTAAGAGAACTAAAAATTTTAGGTTCTGTATATTTCTGTTCAAAAAATTGAGTCAGCAAGGTCCCACAGAAATGCAAAATTGCTAAAAATTGTGATAAAATCAAACTAAATGACATTTAAATCAACAAAATATAACCATACTAATAAAGGTGACCAAATAGAAAGGTATAACCTTTCTACAACATGGTCCGAATACTCAGAAATTACTCCAAAAACATCTAGGGGGTCATACCCCATACATGGCCTGCATCCGTGATATATATAGTAGAGGAATGCTTCTATGGAACACATTATGTCTGGAAATGTGAAGAGAACTGGCCTAAAAATCTACTCAATGATTATAAACTGTGGCTAGTTCGTAAGCATCACAGTCAATGGAAGTTAAAACAACAAATCTTCTGTAATTTGCTGTTTTTGGATAAAAATAAGTTTTCCTTAGCTATCTTAAATGCTAGAATTTTAAACTTCTTATGACTCTTGAAATATCATCTAGAATGTATTATAATGAAAATTACTGTTTACTGGCCTGCTAAAAATAGTGCTTCATGCCAAAGAAGCAGAGCTATAATACACTTAATAACATAACACAATGGTTTAAGTTGTAACTCAAAGTTTCACACTTGATGCAATCTTCATCTTAATCATCATAGAATGCTTTATCAGTTATTTAACCTCTTTTTCAAGGTTAAGTTTTGAAGTTGAAGACATAATTGATTTTGTGTCTGAACCTGTTCTGGGGCTGCATAAAAACCGAATCCTGAAAATACCAAGTGATGATTATTATACAGAGCAAGCATGCAGATTGATTGGAAAAAGTGGCAAAGCTCTCATCAAGATTTATTCACCATTTGATTCAACATTCCAGGTGTATGAAGTCCGCCTTGAGCAAATTTTGTGCAATGAATTTATTTTTGAAATGAGTTCCCAGCTTGATTTGCTTCTGCATAACATTCAAGTGAAGCAAAGAGCTATTGTTTGTTTTCGATTTGTTGATGTGTTCCAGTACATGCATAATGCAATTGACAAAGTCAACATTGAAGATGTTTTTCCATCACATTGTTCAAAGCAAAGTCAAGCATGGAATGCATGCAGGTTTGAAGGCCTTACTAAAGAACAATCAGTTGCATTAAGCAAAATGATTGATTGCTCAGATGGACCACCTGTTATTCTGCTTGGCCCTTTTGGTAGTGGAAAGACGAGAACAATGGCACATGCTGTGATTGAGTTATATGAGGGCATGAAAAATGCCAAGACATTTGACAAAAGGATCTTGATTTGCACCCATTCTAACAGTGCAGCAGATCATTATATTGAAGATTTTATTGATCCATATTTAAACGAAGAAAAAACTGACTGTCCTGTTTTGATTAGAGTGAACTGGGAGTTGAGATATACAGCATCAGTATCAGCAACAGTGTTGAAGTATTGTAAAGTGATTAATGGAAAGTTTGCACCACCAGCAAAAGAAGACATAGAGAAACATATAATTGTGATAAGCACACTTGTGACTGCAGATTTACTGCATCAGATTGGAGTTGATAAGAATTTTTTCACCCATATTTTCATTGATGAGGCTGCACAGGCCATGGAAGTAGAGGCAATTATTCCGTTCATGCTTAAAGGCAGAAAAACAAAAGTAATTTTGGCAGGAGACCATTTACAGGTTTGATGATATTATGTCCAAAAAAATTTATATTAAAATGGTAAATTAGAATATCAATTTAATTTATTTTGATAAAACCAGATAATGAAATTTTATACTAATTATGGTCATGTTGAAGGTTCAGTTCACTTCACATTAATGGAGATGCATTGTGGAAATCAGAAACCAAAAGAACCCTTAGCAACGTTAGTGAGTTCTAGCATAGTACATTGCGGATACAGATACAGAATCTCAGGCTTTGAAAAGACATCATCTGAATTAATCAATTGGTTAATAATTAGTCTTCTAAATGTAGCATAAAGAAAGTTGCTCAATTGTTTACATCCTATATATTTTAACTACATCAATATATCTTTTGTGGACATAATGTTGACAATAGCTTGCTTTTTTAATTCCCAAAAATAAGTTTTCTTTACCGGATTAGGAAATGATGTTTCATTGAAGAGAAGGAAATGGGATAGGTTATTAGACTTCCTTTCAAAAACGCAAAACGGAAAGAAGGATCTTTTTTGTGGTCAATCATGGAAAAACATAAATTTTTGAACAAGTTTTTAAATAAAATTCGTATTAAATCAAAAGATTACCATCTAAGTACTAAATTATTAACTATTATGTGTGATACACGCATAACTGTATAAGATATCGATTTTACCTGTTATTCAAAGATCTAAGCCCCTGCCTTGACAATCTGGATTCAAACAGTGCCAATCCTGTTGATGATTAGTGCTTTTGTCCATAAGCGTTTCAGTTTAAACATTTCTCAACCTCTTTTTTAAACCTTTCCCAGCTTGGATTTCCTCTTGTATCAAAAACTGCAAAAGATCTTGGTCTTGGCATCTCGCTCCTTGAAAGATTGTTTCAAGATTATCCATCCGATTCTCAATACAAATTAAAGCTTTTGGAGAACCATCGATCGTTTCCAGAAATTGTTGAAATTTCGTCATCTTTATTCTATGAAGGAGCATTGATATCAAATAAACAACGACCCCAAGATATGATTTATCCAGTTCGATTTTATGGTATTCATGGAAAAGAAGAAATTTCACAGTATCACCCATCTGTTTATAATTTGATGGAAGCTCACGAAGTTTTACATCGCATCCAAGATTTGATCAAAAACTGGCCTCGACGTCTCAGTGATTTAATTCATTCTAAGATTTGTGTACTTTCCTGTTATCCAGCTCAGGTAATTTTCGTTAAATTGTTTATTCAAAATCATGATAATGCTATCAATGTTCTTCATTTCATAAGATTTCGGTCTTTAATTTACTGTCTTTAGTTCTTCACTGTCTTTGGTTCTTCACTGTCTTTGGTTCTTCATTGTCTTTGGTTCTTCACTGTCTTTAGTTCTTCACTGTCTTTGGTTCTTCACTGTCGTTAGTCTTCATTGTCTTTGGTTCTTCACTGTCTTTGGTTCTTCACTGTGTTTTGTACTTCACTGTCTTTAGTTCTTCACTATCTTTGGTTCTTCACTGTCTTTGGTTCTTCACTGTCTTTAGTTCTTCACTGTCTTTGGTTCTTCACTGTCTTTAGTTCTTCACTGTCGTTAGTCTTCATTGTCTTTGGTTCTTCACCGTCTTTAGTTCTTCGCTGTCTTCATTTCTTCACTGTCTTTAGTTCTTCACTGTCTTTAGTTCTTCACTGTCGTTAGTCTTCATTGTCTTTGGTTCTTCACTGTCTTTAGTTCTTCACTGTCTTTGGTTCTTCGCTGTCTTCATTTCTTCACTGTCGTTAGTCTTCATTGTCTTTGGTTCTTCACTGTCTTTGGTTCTTCACTGTGTTTGGTACTTCACTGTCTTTAGTTCTTCACTATCTTTAGTTCTTCACTGTCGTTAGTCTTCATTGTCTTTGGTTCTTCACTGTCTTTAGTTCTTCGCTGTCCTCATTTCTTCACTGTCTTTAGTTCTTCACTGTCTTTAGTTCTTCACTGTCTTTAGTCTTCATTGTCTTTCGTTCTTCACTGTCTTTCGTTCTACACTGTCTCTGTTTCTTCACTGTCTTTGGTTCTTCACTATCTTTAGTTCTTCCTTGTCTTTACTTCTTCACTGTCTTTGGTTCTTCACTGTCTTTGGTTCTTCACTGTCTTTGGTTCTTCACTGTCTTTAGTTCTTCACTGTCTTTGGTTCTTCAATATCTTTGATTCTTCCTTGTCTCTGGTTCTTCACTGTCTTCAGTTCTTCACTGTCTTTAGTTCTTCACTGTCTTTAGTTCTTCACTGTCTTTAGTCTTCATTGTCTTTGGTTCTTCACTGTCTTTGGTTCTACACTGTCTCTGGTTCTTCACTGTCTTTGGTTCTTCACTATCTTTAGTTCTTCCTTGTCTTTACTTCTTCACTGTCTTTGGTTCTTCACTGTCTTTGGTTCTACACTGTCTCTGGTTCTTCACTGTCTTTGGTTCTTCACTATCTTTAGTTCTTCCTTGTCTTTACTTCTTCACTGTCTTTGGTTCTTCACTGTCTTTGGTTCTTCACTGTCTTTGGTTCTTCACTGTCTTTAGTTCTTCACTGTCTTTGGTTCTTCAATATCTTTGATTCTTCCTTGTCTCTGGTTCTTCACTGTCTTCAGTTCTTCACTGTCTTTAGTTCTTCACTGTCTTTAGTTCTTCACTGTCTTTAGTCTTCATTGTCTTTGGTTCTTCACTGTCTTTGGTTCTACACTGTCTCTGGTTCTTCACTGTCTTTGGTGCTTCACTATCTTTAGTTCTTCCTTGTCTTTACTTCTTCACTGTCTTTGGTTCTTCACTGTCTTCAGTTCTTCACTGTCTTTAGTTCTTCACTGTCGTTAGTCTTCATTGTCTTTTGTTCTTCACTGTCTTTAGTTCTTCACTGTCTTTGGTTCTTCACTGTCTTTGGTTCTTCATTGTCTTTGGTTCTTCGCTGTCTTCATTTCTTCACTGTCGTTAGTCTTCATTGTCTTTGGTTCTTCACTGTCTTTGGTTCTTCACTGTGTTTGGTACTTCACTGTCTTTAGTTCTTCACTATCTTTAGTTCTTCACTGTCGTTAGTCTTCATTGTCTTTGGTTCTTCACTGTCTTTGGTTCTTCACTGTCTTTAGTTCTTCACTGTCTTTGGTTCTTCACTGTCTTTGGTTCTTCACTGTCTTTGGTTCTTCAATATCTTTGATTCTTCCTTGTCTCTGGTTCTTCACTGTCTTCAGTTCTTCACTGTCTTTAGTTCTTCACTGTCTTTAGTTCTTCACTGTCTTTACTTCTTCACTGTCTTTGGTTCTTCACTGTCTTTAGTTCTTCACTGTCTTTAGTTCTTCACTGTCGTTAGTCTTCATTGTCTTTGGTTCTTCACTGTCTTTAGTTCTTCACTGTCTTTGGTTCTTCACTGTCTTTGGTTCTTTACTGTCTTTGGTTCTTCACTGTCTTTAGTTCTTCATTGTCTTTGGTTCTTCACTGTCTTTAGTTCTTCACTGTCTTTGGTTCTTCACTGTCTTTGGTTCTTCATTGTCTTTGGTTCTTCGCTGTCTTCATTTCTTCACTGTCGTTAGTCTTCATTGTCTTTGGTTCTTCACTGTCTTTGGTTCTTCACTGTGTTTGGTACTTCACTGTCTTTAGTTCTTCACTATCTTTAGTTCTTCACTGTCGTTAGTCTTCATTGTCTTTGGTTCTTCACTGTCTTTGGTTCTTCACTGTCTTTAGTTCTTCACTGTCTTTGGTTCTTCACTGTCTTTGGTTCTTCACTGTCGTTAGTCTTCATTGTCTTTGGTTCTTCACTGTCTCTGGTTCTTCACTGTCTTCAGTTCTTCACTGTCTTTAGTTCTTCACTGTCTTTAGTTCTTCACTGTCTTTACTTCTTCACTGTCTTTGGTTCTTCACTGTCTTTAGTTCTTCACTGTCTTTAGTTCTTCACTGTCGTTAGTCTTCATTGTCTTTGGTTCTTCACTGTCTTTAGTTCTTCACTGTCTTTGGTTCTTCACTGTCTTTGGTTCTTCATTGTCTTTGGTTCTTCGCTGTCTTCATTTCTTCACTGTGTTTGGTACTTCACTGTCTTTGGTTCTTCACTGTGTTTGGTACTTCACTGTCTTTAGTTCTTCACTGTCTTTACTTCTTCACTGTCTTTGGCTCTTCACTGTCTTTAGTTCTTCACTGTCTTTAGTTCTTCACTGTCGTTAGTCTTCATTGTCTTTGGTTCTTCACTGTCTTTAGTTCTTCACTGTCTTTGGTTCTTCACTGTCTTTGGTTCTTCATTGTCTTTGGTTCTTCGCTGTCTTCATTTCTTCATTGTCTTTGGTTCTTCACTGTCTTTGGTTCTTCACTGTGTTTGGTACTTCACTGTCTTTAGTTCTTCACTATCTTTAGTTCTTCACTGTCGTTAGTCTTCATTGTCTTTGGTTCTTCACTGTCTTTAGTTCTTCGCTGTCCTCATTTCTTCACTGTCTTTAGTTCTTCACTGTCTTTAGTTCTTCACTGTCTTTAGTCTTCATTGTCTTTGGTTCTTCACTGTCTTTGGTTCTACACTGTCTCTGGTTCTTCACTGTCTTTGGTTCTTCACTATCTTTAGTTCTTCCTTGTCTTTACTTCTTCACTGTCTTTGGTTCTTCACTGTCTTTGGTTCTTCACTGTCTTTGGTTCTTCACTGTCTTTAGTTCTTCACTGTCTTTGGTTCTTCAATATCTTTGATTCTTCCTTGTCTCTGGTTCTTCACTGTCTTCAGTTCTTCACTGTCTTTAGTTCTTCACTGTCTTTAGTTCTTCACTGTCTTTAGTCTTCATTGTCTTTGGTTCTTCACTGTCTTTGGTTCTACACTGTCTCTGGTTCTTCACTGTCTTTGGTTCTTCACTATCTTTAGTTCTTCCTTGTCTTTACTTCTTCACTGTCTTTGGTTCTTCACTGTCTTTGGTTCTTCACTGTCTTTGGTTCTTCACTGTCTTTAGTTCTTCACTGTCTTTGGTTCTTCAATATCTTTGATTCTTCAATATCTTTGATTCTTCCTTGTCTCTGGTTCTTCACTATCTTTAGTTCTTCGCTGTCTTCATTTCTTCACTGTCTTTAGTTCTTCACTGTATTTACTTCTTCTCTGTCTTTAGTTCTTCACCGTCTTTAGTTCTTCACTGTATTTACTTCTTCTCTGTCTTTGGTTCTTCACTGTCTTTAGTTCTTCACTGTCTTTGGTTCTTTGCAATTGAGATTAACAAGGATAGATATCTAATCTTACCTTTCATTATTGCAAACTACAATGTAACTTTAATGCAAATGTTACATTTTCATAATATCAAAAGCAGAAATTAGGATGATTTTGTGGAACAGAATAGCAATGTTTCATACATGTGGCACCATTTTTCAACAGGCTTCATTTGTGGGGTAAATATCCTTGTTGCTCCAACAAAATTCTAAGTTTGAAAGTGATGATTTGTTTTAGATTCAGGAAATCCGGTTGCTGCTTAGAAGAAACGGCCTAAGTAGTGTCAGAGTTGAAAATGTGAATAACGTTCAAGGCAAGTAATTATGTTTATTAATTATGTATTGTAAAATTGATTGTAAATTAATTGTTTTTGAATATGTTGAGAAATTTTGTTTGCTAGATGAGCGTTTTCTTTTTGAAATTTACTCAAATTTCTGCAATGATTAATTCCAGTGAATGTGCGACTGTTTTAGACATTACTTTGTACAAAGATTCTCTAATCAATAATGCCATCAATAGTAAATTATCATACCCCTTGAATTATTAACTCGTATCGTTAACCCTTTACTTTGAAAAATAGAGAAAATAATACAGTGAAAAAGTATTGTTTTTAGATTTTTTGCTTTTGGAAGAAAGGGAGTAGAAATTTATCATTTCTCCAGGAGGCTAAGCAGTCTTTCAGAATTTGCGTATTTTATGGTATTAAATTATTTTGTGTTTTTAAAAGGATTGGAATTTGATGTCATCATTATTTCGGCTGTAAGATGCTACGACGAATTGTCAAAACGACGAGAGGAGCACACAGAACTTGGTTTCTTAGGCAGCCCAAAGTTATTCAACACCGCAATTACACGAGCTAAGTTTAATTGTATTATAATCGGTGAGCCTGTAGCTCTTTGTTCCTTTGGTGCTTGTAAAGCACTTTGGAAAACGGTTTTAGCTGTATGCCACCATCAAGGAGAATTCCACTATCGATTAACATTCGAAGAAGTCATGGAAATATCAGAAAAATTGCGTGAAACTTTAAAAGAAGACCACACCGTAGCAAAGCAATATATGCAACAGGTTCATGAAATGGAAAATAATCTTTATAAAAGACCCCAAAGGCAATGTTTACATTCTAAAACCAAGGAGACGAATCTGAATGCTGAAGCTGTTCAAATCTCAACCAATGCATTAACAGATGGAGAATATTCCAACATGTCGAGTTTTCAAAGTCAGCCACTGCAAGTGGAACTTCCTGATGCTGCGGAGGATTTAAACGGCGGCTTTGAAAATGCTGTTTCTGTCTCTCCTACTCCAACGGAAATGTCATACTTCAGCGATATTTCAAATGTTGATGATAATCATTCATCGGTGCATTCTGTTGCCTCCAACAACGTATCAAAAGTCAATGAGAAACCAGAGACCACTTTCCATCCAAGAAACTCGACAGCAAAGTTGGACTTTGAGAAGGCAACCCAGGATAATAGACCAATCAGCATTGATAACATTGCAAATCAGCCAGCATCATTTACGCAAATACAATATGCAAATCAGTCTTTATCACACCCACCTTATTTGTCAAATGCTCTGGGGAGTCAATCTTTCCGATCAACAAGTATGCCATCTCAACCTTATCCAGTCAATATCACAAATCTCCCAAACTTTTCCTCATCTACTCCTTCTTCAGTGAACCTTGACGATTTAAAGAAAATTTTTGCGGAAGTTCATTTATCTGACATATTTGTCTCACGTGTCATTTATTACGGTGCCTATATTGCGCCACAAATTGAAAGTTCTGCATCTTCATTTATTCGTGGTAAAAATGACGTCATGTTTGAGATCCAACAGCTTCGAGAAAATATGTGGAATTACCCTGCAGACTATATCATGGAGAAATGTCGCAATGCATGTCTCTTCTTCTCTTCTTTTATGTATCAAATTGACAAAATATTGCTGCAGGCTCTACCTAATTTCCCTGAAAATGTATTTAATGCAGACAGAGCCAGAATTATGGTTTTAAAAAGGTCTTTAGTAGATCTGAAGCTAAATGTTGAGAGCCTTCTTCATAAGATAAGACCTTTTGCATCCAGTGAAGATGAAATATCAATGAAATACTGGCAGACGTCAGCCTCAGCCATGGAATTAAAAGATCGCATCTTGTTTGCTATTCGACAGTTAGATACTTGGATTCAACCAATTTTGAATCAAGGTTTTCACGCTAGATTGTCATCTTTAATGAATTTCAAATTGAATTTCATGGCTGATTTCACCAATGCTTTAAATGCAAACACAAAGCTGTTAGCACGATCGGTTTTTTACACAGATTCTCTTAGAGCTGGCCCACAATCTTATAATGATCATAATAAAGATTTTGGTCGAGATTTTTACGCAGAAAAACCTGAAAACACCGAAGTTAGACAGCCACCTCTTGACGGCGAAGAAAATGCGATTAATGAAGCTACAGATGGGAAATTGCTTAGAAATGAAATTGATGCCAACTTGATCAATGATTCTTGCAGCAGAAAATCAAATCTCAAAGATCATGTGAATGGTGATGAAGATGATGATGACAAGGATGAAAGATTAGTGTCCGAGCTGCTTCAATTGACAACAGAAGATCCCTGTCAGGACGTGGATGGGGCTGATGATGTTGCAAGCCTTATTAGAAAATTGCGTCACTTTGATAATGATATCGACGAATGGTTTGTTAATCGTGAGACAGATCCGTTTGTGATCGAATATATTGAAAGTTTTGAAAGATATCGTGCCATTCTGCAATCATCAGACAATCAAACTTTCCTTTGTTCTGCATCTGCCAATCAAGCAAATGGGGACTCAAATGCAATATCAAATCAGACTGCAAGAGACCTAAACAAATTTGATGGAATTAAAAGATTCAACATGAAACCACCCTATCAACCATATTATCAGTCAAAAACTGGTTGCTTCGAAGGGAAAATTTCATTCGAAAAGAGTGCTTTATTCGACAATCCAGTAGGAATTGTTTTGTTGGGAAGGCGACGTATTTGCTTCCCTGGTTTAAAAGCTTTAAATCGTAGCATGGATGGTGATCACGTTTTGTTCGTGGTAGTTGGTAAATATGGCAGATATGAAAAAGGTCAAGTCACTAAGGTAATCGAACGTCAAGTTAAATCATTACTTTGCAAAGTTAGCCTAAATGATAGATTTTTAGCTTTGCCTGTTGATGAGCGAGGACCTCCAATTATAACTCTTAATGCATCGGAGACTGCCTCTTCAGACAACCGCTATATTGTTGGCAGTGGTATAAAAACGTACTTAATCAAGGTTATTGGTTGGCCAATAAATACGAGGTTTCCTCTTGGATTGATCCAAAGAGAGGCTCAAGAACATGAAGAACTTTGAATAACTTTTTTACTTGAACTTTATTATAAGCAGTATGATTTATAATCTTTTAAATATATCATTACATTCTATTAAAGTTGTGGCACTGCTCATGCTGGGCATTGAATTTCATATTAATATTTTTCTTTTGGAAAGTGATGATATTTCTGATTAGAGCTTGTATTTTTGTTCTTCAATCTTCTTCCAAGATTTCTAAATTTTAGACACTTTCGAACACTTGGGAATTTTTATCAAGAAATGGAAAAATGCAGACTGTTAGGTACCATTTTGAATAGGAAAGTCGTTTGAATTTAATGTACAATTGTATAAGTTGTAGTTATTCGAAAAACTTGCTTTGCATAATGCAAATACTAGAATATTTTTTATTTATGAGGTATGGAGCTATCAGTGAAAAACATGGATGCGTCTCTTTGGCATTCAGCTGCTCTATTACTCTTTGGTATTCAGCTGCACTTTGTGGCAGGTTTTTCAGCTTCCCTTGCATCGATTGTTTATAAATGTAGAAAATCAGTTTTTCTTGTATTTTATTTTGACTGGTATTTTTGATTTTCTTTGTTTTTTGTTTTCCCCCATATTCCAATGATTTGAGTTATCAATTTTAAGATCATGACTTTCTCCATTCTCAGACTTTTCTTTGTAATTTTCTACATGTATATTTTCATCATAAGTAAATACAAAATTGTCTGCTTTATTTATTACATTCGTGTCATCATCTCCCTGCTTTGTCAAAAAAGGTGATTCTATCCAAGGACTTTGAAGTGGTGTTACCAACCATAAATCGTCAGAATCAAATTCATCAGTTTCAACATCCATGCTTTCTCGTGTTCTATAATGTTTTGCTTTGGTCATTGCCTTCTTTTCTTGTTTCATATTTTTTCGGATTTCTCTGTCGTGTTTGAATTGTTTATATTTGCTAGGAGATCTTGGTGAAAACCCAAATTCGAGATTATTTGATGCATATAAACAGTTGGCATTTTGGATTTCCTTGTTAATTCCAGTTCTGCTTTCTTCCAAGTCTGATGTGTAATTATGAGTTGCTTTTGTATCTATTCCCGTTTTACCAGCTTTTGTTTCCTTGATATTTTGATTTGTCTTTTCATTCAAAAGTACTTCAAAATGCTTCACAATTGGTGTTTTTATGTTCAAGAAATCTGCCTCGCTGAGTGGTAGGTTGACCTCTTTCCCGCTGAGGCCGCTCTCTGCACTTGAGTTAAGCATCAAGTCACTCAATGATGTTCTTTTGTTTAAACCAGTTATGCTTTCATTTAGATCCAATTTGACTGTTCCTTCTTCTGTTTTTTCCTTTTCCGTAAGAGCACCATCAGTACCAACACTATATTCATCACTGGTTATACTTATGTTCGCTTGCTCCTCTTCTTTCTTATACCTACTTTCAACGCTCAAAGGAATTTTACCATCTATCCAAATGCCTTTCATCATATTTTCTATTGAATTATTTTGATCATTGTTTGCAACAATTGTTTCAACTGAGCTTGAACTAGATTCAAAGCATGAACTAAATTCATCAGAATCTATCAAAGCTTCCCTTTTACCAGGCAAAACATTGTCATTAATACTTCTTTCAAGAAATTTGGGGTCTAAAATGCTCTCTTGTGTGCTGCTATTTTCCATATCTATTTCTTCCCTGTATACTTTATCATACATTCCATATTTTTGGATTCCTTTATTTGAATCGTTTAATTCTTTTAATAAATTGTCCATTTCCCAAGTGTTTGAAAATGAATTTCTTTCATTTTCATAACTATCATTTTCATTACTTCTTTTGTCATCTACATTCTTAGTCAAAATGGTTAATTGTCGTAGTCTACCTTCGTTCTTCATCATTTCATTCTCTAAACTCGCTTCTGTCTTTAGTAAATTCTTTACTTTCTTCTTTTTGACATCACATTTGTCACATTCCCTCCTTTTCGACAGATCTTGACAATGTTCCTCACCTTCTTCATTATCTAAAAGCATTCCATTGCCTATTTTCATAATTTTTCTTTCGTTTTCTTTAGCAATATTATTTATTTTTCTCTTTGACTCATAAATCTTTTCTCTTAAGTTCATCATTGATTGGAAGGCAAGATTTTTCATGTTGAGTCTAAACTCTGTTTCTATTTCAATTCTAAATTTCATCATTTCCTGCCTAACTTTGCATCTTCTGTCTTCTAACAATTTTTCAAAATTTTCAACTAGTTTTAAGTAATACTCTTCTCCTCCTTTTGTTCGCAAATAGTCCATTTTGAAAATCTTTCGCGAAGTGTACTGCTCGCTTGCTATTGCTTCTACTTTTGCTTTTTCTATTGCTTTTTGTTCTTACACATCAAGACGTCCCATGCATTGTCAGTCCACAACAAGCAAAGGCCTTGCTTAGATGCAAAAGTCTTGTGATAAAGTAAGTTAGGAGAAGTTTGCACAATAGTGCCTTACCTATCAGTAAAATGAAATTAGAACAGACCCAACACAATATACAGAAATGTAAATACGTGCTTAAAATGTAGCGTGTATTTGTATTTCGCTTAATAAACGCTTTGGTTGCCAAACAATCCAACCACCTCATTCTTTTTATTCCATTTGAATAAGTCCACCAGTCGTAGCCCACGTGATCATGTTTATTTCAAACTTTTTTTGGGTGAATCTACCCTTGGCTTTGTGCTGATCTGTGTAGTTTTTTTGCAAATTAAACTTATAGTCCCGAAATTAATTTACTTTTCACATGTTATGGCACTAGAGAATGCAATATTCTCTGCATTCCAATGTAATTATTTGCTTAATACGAGGCTCGCCTCGTCCACATTGACTAGTGCGATCAGTGGGTGTGGGTTTATATTTAAATAGAGGCTGGCTTTCCAAAGCGAGACACAAGTGATCAGTTGCATTCCATGGATGATTATTGTAAAGCTTTTAGAAGGACCAGAATAATAACCAATTTTTTCTACTACGATAATTCTTTAAAATCAATTGTTATTTTAGCATTAAAAGCAATGAATATTGCTCGCTTAATAATGAAACAGTTTCCTTCCAGAGCATGCCAGGCAAAGTCAATTTTCATCCGACCAAAGAAGAATTTCAAGTATACTTGTACAGGATATGAATCTGAATAATATGCAAAGTGGATATAATGCGAATTTAATAGAGCTCCAAAGCGGACTACCAAAATATTGGCACTGCACAGGAGCAACGAAAGCTATTCTCAAATCGAAGATCGATTCTGTAACCCAAAGTCCTGCATTTGCAAAGAGCAAAAGCATCATGGGATTGAAAACAGGAGAACAGCAGCCATGATTGGTTGATCCCAAGCCATGTGTAAATGCTTTTGATATCGTCAATGTTTGAATAAGACTTTGGAAAACTCTTCCCAATGAAATGAAAAACAGTAAAGTACTGTAACGTCTTGAAAAAACATCTGCAAAACTTGAGACGAAAGAGAATTCAGCATACAGTAAATAGCCGAGCATTGGAACAAGTATAAGAATGTCTAAATCGGCAACATTTATTGAAGGATTTCGTTCATTTGGCAAATGTTTTAAACATAAAATGCTAGCAGTGATCATGCAAGCAAATAATGCGATTTGGTATGAATAGTAAATTGTAATGGCCATTTCTCGATCAACGCGATTTGATAAGAGCAACAATCCTGAAAACACCAAACCAACAAAAATGAAAGAACCAAGAATTAATCCACATGACAATAATGACATTGATTTGTCACTTGTTTCTACGTTTGTTTGCATCAAATCGGAATTTGTGATTGGTCCAGTCACGTAGCGAATGGTTCGACGATGTCTATTAGGTCGAATATCACCATAATCATCATCAATGTAAATGTCTTGAGTTGTTGCTTCAAAGCATCGCATGTTCAACCATATTTGGTAGGATGCTGCGGAGGCTATGATCATAAATTGTATAACCAATGGATACACATAAGGTTCACTTGCTTCAATTATTTTCCAAGTCATTTTAGCATTGCTTTCAGCTTTTACTTTAGAAAAATGATCACGTAAAAATTCGAGACTTTGTGTAGAATGCACAGAAAACTCGTGAAACCAAAGAAACATGTTAGTTCCAATCAAATGCATCAAAAAAAAACGTGACATCAAATTTTCTTCGAGGTGCTTTCCCAAGTATTTTCCAATGAATAGAACTTGAAATGCGACGTAAAATATTTTGAGGTTTATAAAAATAAGTTCATTTATAGTTTTATTGATTTGAAGATAAAGCAGGAATCTCACGACGTCAAGGAAAATTACAGCCAGACAACAAGGGACCATTGCTATTATATAAGATCGTCGATAGCAATTTGATTTCACTGGTTGTGTATTATCACTCAATTTTGTGCGACATGCCAAAAAAACTGCAAATCCAACGAATGCTGGTGATGTTAGGCCAATTACAAAAATATGCAGCCAATGGACCTCAATCCGTTGCACCCAAAAAGCGATTGCTAATGAACTTGCTCCGGTTATCAAACAAAGAAGATACAAAAAACTAAGTGACATATTATGAGATCGATTAAATTCCTCTTCATTTTCAATTTGTTTGTTGTGATTGTTTGAACTGCAGCAATTCCAGCACGAGGTGTTCTTTTCATCTCTTATATTCTCTTCTTCAATTTCATCCATCATTCGTTATCACAGTCCTAAAGCTCAAAGCCTTATGTCTTTTATCTTACGCGCCAAGGTGATGTTACCCTTATTCTTAAATTTCGTTCCCAGCATGTAAACAAACAGCTAAGTGATACACTTCCAGGTAGATTCTAGATACAGCAACATTCAAAATTCCATTATACTTCGATCTTTCTTCGATTCAATTTTCTTACAAACTTCCTTTCACCTGCCGTGTTCATGGTACAGCTAACCTTGATCAATGTATTCTGCTCTTACCTGTTCATAGATTTGTTCGTTTCCATTGAAAGGTTTCTTGGCCAACATCAGACAGATAGTCAACCGAAAAAATCGATATTGATCTTATCATCTATTTCATTATTAACTACTTTATAGTTAATTCCCATCTGTTATTTTTTCCATAACTCGTCCCAAATTCAATCTCTAGATTGATATTTTTGAATTTCAGAAGTGTCTTTTATAAATATCGCGCGTTGCACTGTGAAAACGTGGTTATAACAATTGATTGATCCTACGACCATTGTACTTGTATGCTTAATCATGCATGACAATCTAGCCTCTAATATTTTGCTTCGATATCATAAAATTTAGAGATCAAACACATCAAAATTATCAAGAAACGAAGATGGAGGAAAAACGCCACAGGATTATTCAGAATGAAGGTTTTAAAGATCGCAAGATTGAATCGTTTCTTTATTTATACTTTTTGGTTTCAATTGGTTTTATTTTGTCAATCATGTACTTTATTTCCCCAAAGACTCCTATTCAAAGACAGCATGGTATCAATCTTGATATTTATTGTTCTTTTTGCATTATCACGTCAATTATTTGGATGTTGTTCATCCTTATGCAACAGCAAAAGCCAACTACTGTCATATTCATGGACCTACCAAAAAGATACACACGACCATTACTAATTGCTGTATATTTATTTGGAATATCCTGTTTGGTCACTGATACAATTACATTATGGACACTACTTGGCTGCATTTCAACTCTGTATATACGTTTTGTACTGTTCTGTTTAAAGATCGCATTTTCTATTGTCTTAATGCTGTTTCTGCGAAAGTATTCTTCGTCTAATCTAGTCAATGCATCAATTGCTGTATTTCATGTTCTTGCTACATGCATTTGTTTAATGCTAAGAACAGCACTTGGCAATTCCCGTCCATTTCTACCTCAATCAGTATGGACAACGACAGATAACTGTTCAAAATTGTTTACAAATCCAATGATGGAAGAAGAGAGCGAGTACTTAATTGCATTTGATCAAGAGTTTTACGCCACTGTGTTCGTTCTTTTTCTTGTTATTTGGACGAATATCAAGTGTTACATAAAGCAACAGAATAAAGCAATGCATTTTAATTATCAATTTATTGACGATAAAAGCAACACATCAAGAGACTCATCTATTGAAACTGAAATAGTTGAAGATTACCAACATTCACACACCTTAAGTGAAGCAATTCAACGGGAGCCTAACATCGATGTTGGATTGGTATTTGGTTTAACAATTGGATCAATACTTTCAATTCCATACACATTTTGGTGGGAACGCAGTTTTTTTACTGATAAAAGAATAGAGTTATATACATTCCACATGATCTTCATCATTTCCATGTTGCTTGCTACAATATTGTCTTCAATCAAGCTTCGACATTTTCCAATTCCAAGATTATCAGGAATTGCATTTCCAGTCACAATCCATTTGTTTTTGTTGTTATTCTGTTGCACGTGGCATTCCTGGTTCTCAATTCTAGCATTAGCAGCTGAACTTCATCAACATAATTTTAATGTTTATGAAACTCTCGCATTTTCTGATCATTTACTTTTTTCAGTTCAAGTTATACTCCAAACATATTTTATCGTGAAGTCCTATTCTTACTGCACAGTTGTATTAAAGCCAAAATCGTCAAATATTATCAGGCAATGTGTTTTGTTTTTGATGGTTTGTAATTTTGTTCTTTGGTTGCATCTCATTTATTTCGATTTAAATCACAAAGACCATTTTGATCTTCAAATCAATTTTTATGGAAATCGCTTGTGGAATATCATTAACAAATGTACTTATCCTCTCTGCATGTTTTATAGATTATTCTCTAGTCTTTGTCTTTTTGAAATTTGTTTCTTATTTTAAACATATTCGGTACTTTCTACATAGTTTTATGAGTTATGAAATAAATCTGATAAATTCTATTTCTCTTTGTGTCATTTTCTAACTCAAACCTTTAGCCCAATAGCAGAAATCAAAGCGCTGGAATCATTCGAACAAAACCATCGAAACATAACATTGCTCCCTTTTTACACTTTAAAAGAAGTTATGATCCTAACTACTAAGTGGAAATTGAGTTTGCAATTCTAGGTTGCTGTATGTATAATGTGCTATTCACTCCTCCTCTCACACTGGCTTCAAAATATTGCAATTATAGCTACTTTGATTATATGGTTTTTCAAGAAAATACCTCAATAATATATTTTCGATATGATTGATATTCCTTAGGATCAATAATCAAAAATTTATTGTTAGACAATTTATCTAAAAACATTGCTGACATGAAAAACAGTTTGTTAATAATTATTTTTAAATTCTTGTGTAATTTGTTTTTTAATTTTGTATGTAACTCTTCAAACATCATAAAATTACGTTATCCATTTTTATTGTTCATTAGTAAATTATTGTCAGCAATTACATAGCTTTCTTAATTCGATATATTTTTTTTACTTTTTACATGTCATGGTTCATTTTTCTCACAGTTTTGCCATTCTATTTAATTTACCTATTGTCCATTTTGTTTGGTTTTAATTGTTTTACGTCAGGTAATGAATCATTTGTGGTCATCGTATGTCATCTCAATGTCATATTGTCAACAAGTAAATGTACTGCATTCTTTAGAAATTGTCTTTTACAATCTATTAGTCTATTCATTGTCATCTATACTATGTCCAGTCACTGTATTTCAGCCACCAATGTTATTGTTATTATTCAATGAAGAAATCAGCCAATTTTTATGTCACTCTGTTAAGTCCTTTCGTTCTATTCTTGTTAATTTTCAGCTCCTCAAGGTTTGCGCACATCTTTCAGCAACATATAGTTTCCCCTGTCTTACTTTCCACTATTTTCATTTATCTGTTTTGCAATTGTTTGCTGCATAAACGAGTGACTGCCCCGTAATATTTTGTTTACATTTTGTTTATATTTTCATCCTTGCCCGTTTTCAATGCTTAACACGAGATACATTTGTCGTTATTTGTCGTTATTTGTATTTTAGGAACAACATACTTGTTTGAAATTTGACCACACCTCAAATAAACACGCTGCTGCATGAAATCTGAAAAATATGCAAAATGGATATGCAAATATGGTTATTGCTCGCCATGTTTCATTACCGAATAATTTATTTTGTACGGGGGTTGTAATGCTATTTCGCAGCTCAAAGAAAGAGTCCTGTGCCCAAAGTGCAACATTCGTTGTCAAAAGAAATAGAGTACATTGTCTCATCAAATCAGTATATGAACCAGTGGGATTTGGTTTGAATCGAAGTGCTTTTATAATGGCTGTCACTTGCAACATGGATTCAAACAGTACAAGGATTGATTTAGCAGCTACGTAGCTTGATAATGAAATCATAGCCTTCATTTCGGATATGGCTGATGTGAAACCGAGGCCAGTGTAAAGAAAAACTCCCGTAAACGAGACAATCAGTAAAGTGTCATCAGAATCATATGAATACCACGATGGCAATTGTGTTTGTAATGCCTTTAGAAATACCCACAATGCAATACACATGACAGAATGCAACATGATTTGGTAAATGTAGTAAAATCGCAATGCATGCTGGGAACCATGATCTAGTAATAGCAAGGCGATAGCAAATAAAAGGAATGCAGAAAGTAGCATGCCAAAGAGAAAACCCGGATCAGAACTGGAGGTATAAGAATCTCGAATTGCTTCTCTTGTTTCTTGGCATGTTTTGCAAACGGAAACAGTTGAAGTTGAACCTGGTATTGACATGTGACTTTGTGATCGGGACCATGATGTGGAAGGGGTACTGCTCCCTATATACCCGCTGCTATCATCTTTAAAATCACCTGCTTCACTTGTGTTCCATTCTGATATCTCATCATAAATGTAAATGTCCTGTGGATCTGGATTCAGATCCCGTAGCCCGCTCCACATCATGAACAGTATTCCACCAGAGATCAAAGAGTACTCCATTGTAAACGGATATAAATATGGCTCCGATGCTGTCCAAATTTTTGACATAGGGGTTTCCTGTTCATCACAAAACAATGTGTTATTATAAATATTTGTATAATTTGATGTTTGGTTGTTGGAAATTAAGCGAGCATGACTGAACAAGGCACGAAACCAGAGACACACGTTAGTTCCAAGAATATGAAATAGGACCAAACGAATGTTTTGTGATTTATGCAATGTAGCATCGGAGAATTTTCTCAAAAAGAGAATCTGTGAAATAATGAAAATTGCTTTGAAAATTGAAAATGCCATGCTTGATATTGAATTAAAGCATTGTGCATAAAATGCAATATGAAGCACATCCATAACGCAACTACCAGCACCGAATACATAAGCGCCAGCCATTAATGGACGATGTGAATGAGGCATTGGACTTATAAAATCAACAGTTTTTCTGTCATTTTGTTTGCAAAATATATAAAGTATCCAGATTAATGCAGGGCAAATGCATGTCATCAGAAATCCATCGATATGATCGTGTGTTACCCCTGTTACATCTGCATCGTTATGCAGCCAACTTGCAATGTTCATCACAATGCCTGCTGTTGTCAGGCATATCAAATACACTACACTTGCAATTTTGCCGTCTGTTTTATTTCCATCTCCAGGTAGAATCGGCTCCAACAGGAAGGCCAAAAATGTGGTCATATTATTGGACGATTTATTGCATTTTTCACTTAAGTGTTTTGATTGCTTTTGTTTCAGCGAAGTCTTCAACCGGTCTATAGTAATCAATTTGTCTCTAGGCATCTTGGTTGATCATTTGACTCCGTATAAACATTCATATGAATAGCAAATATGAATAGAAAGCGCTTGGTTGCCCGACCATTGTTCATTGTTGCTTAGCGAATTGCTCAAGAGTAACATCATACGCGCTCTAGTTCATTATGCTCTGTTACGGAGCAGTGATTGCCAATGCTTTATTGCACGCATCGATGCCCCTTTCTTGCTTCCAACATAAAACACAGTGTCCTCCCTTGCAATCAATCTTTTGATTACTTTATTGATGACTTTTTCTCGCTTTTGTAATATTTAGGAATTCTCATATCATTCAGATTACAATCGTTCCTCTTCACGGCTGAGTTAATTTCCTGTAACGTTACTTCTTCTCCTTTCACCTTATTTCAATGCAAGCTTTCATCAAATCTACGTCATATAGATAAAATAAGAGCCTTTTCTTTTCTTCTGCAATCTTTTATCCACCAAATGAAAGTATGAATAGGGGTCAGGACAATACAAGCGTGAAATTATTTACTGATCTTCTTTTTCACACTCAAATCATGGATAAAAAGTGCATTTTTAATTTTGATTTGTGCATTTTCTTTTTGCATCCAGAATGATGATAATTATGTGATACATATATTTTTAGTAAAATGTTCAATTTTATTTTATTCCTCAACATAATCTTCCCTGCTTTTTTGATAGTTCTGTTGGTAAATCATACCGTTCATTTTTCATTGAAGTTTCATTTTCTAACTACTCTGCATAGGTGCATTGTCTGCATAAGAACATTTCCCTAATGATGTATGGGACGTATTAGAAGAGGTTGAACCTGCTTTGGCTGCAAAATGGATATTTTTACGGTCCCAAGAAGAACCCAATTTTGATTGCAACAGGGGAAATCAAGGAAGACCTTTCCCCAGCTCCTCTGCACAGCGTGTTTGTTAACTTCGCTCCAAGACACTATTCTAAAAAGGCAGGTTTACGAACTCATTGGAGTGAGTGGCTTCAATTTTTGTTTATGGGCTTATTTCTGACCTTGTAGCCATGGCCAGAAATTACATCAAAAGCAAACGCATACTCATAAACATGTTGCATAAATTGTAAATACATTAAACAAGGCACATTTTTAATGAAGTTACACCCATAATTATCAATCATGAATTAATCGGAAATTGCTTCGTCAAAAATCAAGTTCAGGAGCAAAATTTTCAAATTGATTCAGATTTTAAAGAAATTCTTTTTAAATTTCAAACAAAACAAAAGATTATCATATTAAAGCATTTCAAACTAGTGTAAGAACTGATAATGATAAAATCTATGGTCTTCAATTGAGTAGCACAGTCAACGATACCGCTTTTCAATAATTTAGGGATCCTGTTCAAAAAAACTTCTCAAATCTGTTTTAAAGAAACTGCTTGAACTCAAACTGTTTTGTGAGAGTTTTATATCTGAAGAATCAGTTATCAAGTTTAACACCTGAAGAAAATGATACCACGAAGGAAAACCACAAGCAAGATTTATAATCACTTGATGCGTTCTAAAGTAGATGCAATGAATAGATAGCATTCGCACACACTGGCATTATGAAGTTTTGCTTTCATTTAACACACATACAATCAATAAAATAGAAATTAAAATGGTGCAAAGCCTTGCTTGGTTTCTATTGTCTTCTTATAATGAAGACAAAGGACAAGTCTGACCGATGTGCTTTGAGCAGTTCCATGCTGGATTTAAGGTGGTTTTGCAGGTTAAATCAAAGATCATTTCTGTTTTCTTGTGCACAAATAATAAACAGAATCGTAGAGTGTTCTTTTACCTTTAATATTAACTGCTAATATTTTACTTTTGATTGTTTCAATAATCGTAACTATGAAGATTTTTATAACTCTTTCTCTTTTACATTCCATGATTCTATCATGGGGAATCTTCGCAGACGAACCTACTGACAATTTTCGGCTGCCAAAAAGAGAAGGAGTCCAGGTTTACATTTATTCGTTTTTATCTTACACTTACGATCCTACTTATTTAAAGTTTATTTCTTGTGTTTGTAGTTGTTAATAACCATGCATTCTACTCATAATTATTATGATTCATGTGATTTGTCATCTTAAACTGTATGAAAACAACATCACGATGATGTATCGATTCAGTTTGATTTGTAACGATCATGATGATCAGTTTGATAGTGATTGAATAATATTGGTTATATAAAAATAGATTTTAAAAATTACGATGATTAATAAATGATATCCTTTCCTTCCGATTCAGGTTGGCTACTTCAATCATATTGAATTGGTCCCATCGTCAGGCAGAAAAGACACAATAATAACACGCAGTTTAAATCCTCCAATTTTTGGCAAGTGTTCAACGTGATTGATTGATTGATTGATTGACTGACTGACTGACTGATTGATTGATTGATTGATTGATTGATTGATTGATTGATTGATTGATTGATTGATTGATTGATTGATTGATTGATTGATTGATTGATTGTATGCTTAAGCTAGTGGTTGTATTATTCTCCAACCATAAATCATGTAATTTTTTCTAAATAAGTCTTTCTTTTTAAGTTCTGTTTTGTCACTTTCTCATTCATTTTTCACCTAATTGATTCATTGATAAACTTGCTAACACATTCATTCATTCATTCACTCATTCATTCATTCATTCATTCATTCATTCACTCGTTAATTTTACACTCATTGATCTACTTAATAAATCTTTCATCCACTCATTAATTAATCGGTTAATTCAATATCATTCTTATATATTTATCGATCTATTTGTTAATCTATTTGCTTCAGATTATTTTGCATCGTGTTTTTATTAATTTCATTCAAACCCTCCTTTCTATTTGCAGAGGTACCCGAATACTTTTCAGAAGAAGAATGCGAATATTTGATAATGTTGGCAAAAAATACTGGACTTCAGAAGAGTCCATTACAACCAACAATGTTTAATATTCCAGACAAAACTACAAAAGAGTTATTTCATGATTGGGATGTTGATGAAGATGGAAGGTTATCACCATTAGAAGTTAGTGATTCATTATATCTGAAATATGTGTGATTATTTTGTCATGGCTACTTTTGAATTTCGAATGTGTGCAGCATCATGTTTGGAACGGACAGTGCTTCATCCATGATACAGGCCTAATGAACTTGTCTTTGTCCCCTCAATTGTTTTGCATTAATTTACTTGGAAAATTCTCAGACAAAAAAACACTTGTTTATTTGTAGTTTACATTTATCAAAGGCAAAGGTGATTTATACTTATCTGCAGAAGATGTTTTGTCAATGTAAGTTCACTTTGCCTTGTTGTTCTCTCTTACTTATTCTAACAATGTACTACGTCCATAAAATGGTACGTTAACAATCATGTGCTTTTACATCAATCATTCTCAAAATCATTCTAAAAAACCTGAATATCAATTCTTTTCTTATCATTTTCGACTTTTGTTGTTTTCTTTTTGCTCCTTATTTTGAGCTGTTTCAAAGCCTTAAATTTTGTTTTGACTCAAATAATTTTAATGTTCTTGATTAGCTGCCTTCGTAGTGAGCTAACTTCATAATGTTGTGTAAATTTAAATGATTTACTTTGAATAGGTTCAAAGATTTGTCATTAGACAAGAATAAAGATGGTGAGTCTGATATTGATCATTTTTATACAAAATCAAATGTGATTTGATTTGTCCTAAAATTAAGAATACAGCCAACATTTCTAAAAAAAAATCTTCCCGCAAATTCCACTTTGGGGAATAAAATAGAATAGTAGACGTTATAGCAAACAAAATGAATTAAACATGATGTCATTACCCTATTAATTTCATTCTGGACTTGATTTTTTAAAATTGTTAATCCAGGTTTCATTGATTTGATGGAATTCCTAAGACTTCCTCTTGGGGAAATGAAACTTTATTTACACAAACTTGGTCAAGAAAATCCATTTGTTCAAAGTAGAAATAGCAACCAAACATGGCTGTGGCATTATGGAGCATATAATGAACTCCTGGAAAGTTTTCATGAAAGGTTATCTTCATAAATCACATCTTCTCGTTTTTTTATGCCTCATCCTTAAATTGGTAATCAAATTTTATGTGAATCTCTTTGATAGCTAGCTAAATCAATTACTTTCAATTTTAATGAATATTCTTCCCTTTTTTGATGAAACGTTTTTTTTTAGGCTTTCACGTCTAACACTTATTCCTCACGATTTAATCGAAATGAGTGAACCTATGCAGGTAAATACATTTCTTAGACAATATTTATATATTCATCTTCAGATGCTATTGTCTATTGAACTTTTGCACTTCTCGTACAAACTGTTGCAAAACGTTTTCACTATCAAATTTTTAACAGTAAAGTTATTTCCTATTAAGAGCGCATCCCCAACTTTGCTTGTAACTTCTTTGAAAACCCGGTTACTCTCTTTTAGATCGTATCATATAATGGCGAAGGGCATTACCATTGCCATCACGATTCTGATGAAGTCGATGACCGTCCATGTTGCACATATGATAACCAAAAAGACGGAAATTGCAGACTTTGCCGGTATTTATTCCACTCCCTTTGCATGGGTCAGGTCAAAGTCACATTTGCAATACAAGTTCATATCGTAATCTAGGGTACCAAGGCCTGATACAATTGCTTTTCAACAAGTAATTTCATCTTTACTTTTCAGACACAGTTTTAATAAACAATTTCATCAAACTTGTAATTTTCATAATGAGGTAACCTAGTTTTGTAACGAAAAATCTATATGCAAAAATTTATGTTATCTTTTTAATATTTTATTTCAGATACATCACAGTTATGTTCTTCTTAAGCAATGTTACTGAAGGCGGTGAACTTGCATTCCAAATTGCAGATAATGCAACATTTTCACACCAGGTAATTACTCCTGCAGCAGATATAAATAGATATAGATATAGAGATAGATATAGATACAGATATAGATATAGATAAAGATACAGATACAGATATAGATAAAGATACAGATATAGATATAGATAAAGATATAGATATAGATATAGATATAGATATAGATATAGATATAGATATAGATATAGATATAGATATAGATATAGATATAGATATAGATATAGATATAGATATAGATATAGATATAGATATAGATATAGATATAGATATAGATATAGATATAGATATAGATATAGATATAGATATAGATATAGGTTGACATTAAAATTGTTTCTTTTACATTTTTGAAGGATTGGGCTGATGAGTCAGTTGAGAAATGCAACGTTGTCCAGAATTGTAACAAAGCAAATTTGGTTATCAAGCCTCGACAAGGCACTGCGTTATTATGGTATAATCATGATGTTCATCCTAAAACAGGTAGGATGTTCTTCAACAACATTCATTATACCTGGTTCATTAAACCTAGTTGAATATGGGTATTTTTGCGCTAGCCTATGACATCACAATGCAATTTGTCTGGCAGCTAATTGTCCTTTTTGTCAAAATCTTCTAGATTGTGCGTGGAAGGAAGAATTAACTTCATATTTTACAAATTAAGAAATTGACAAAAGACTTTTTCGATGGAATGTGCTGAGTGCTGATTAAGTCAAAGGGCATGCAACGATAAACAATATTCTAATTAGGAGATATGTTTATTTTGCGTTCACTTAAAGTATTTACTTTAAGTAGTAAATGTTTTTTTTAAAGGTATGCTTGGTGAACTAAACCCATTTGCCGTTCATGGGGGTTGTGAAGTAAGAAAGGGTGCAAAATGGATAGCAAATAATTGGATAAACATCATTGGAAATCGAGGCAGTGAAGAATTTAAACTAGGATGGTTGCGTAGAAAGCTAGAAGGACATGACGAACTCTAACTGTCAAAATGAAGGCAATTTCTTTATTTGATCACTACGTTTCAACTAAACTAAATTAATTAATTGTTTTCATTATGAATTTGGCTATCTTTAGGTCTTTTGATTGGCTATGTTTTCATACATTTGCTCTTCCCCTTATGCAATAATCAAATTGATATTTAATATTTCATCCACATTTCACCAACCCTTACTGTAGCTTTGTTTTATGCCTGCAGCTATGAGATATATTTTCATCATTTCCAAAAGCTAGAATTTTTACCAATGAAGATATTTTCATAATTGAGTTTTGAACCAAACTCCATACCCTTTATGAGTAGCCCGTGTTCCAAAGCAAAGCAAATTGGGCGTTCCTTTGTTACTACCCCCGTTACGAAAAAATGCGAGGATGTTCGGTTGCTGCGGTGGAGCGTTAATGATCAATTAAATGCAGAAAAAAGGATGGAATGCAAAGTATGGAGAATCTCACCTTTGTTTATTTTTAAAGATTTGTGAAAATAAGAGATAGACGGGTAAATGTGCGATTAGAATCGATTTAGAACCAGCGTATTGCGTTGATAACTACTATGATTTGTTTTTTGCAAGTTTATTTACGTCTAAAGAATTAGCAGTATAATGAACTGCCTCGCAAAATTATGGCCTAATGGTCAGGTGCTGCAGCTGCTGTGAAAATCTTTAAAGAGGTAAAAAAGATCAAGGTAATAATTTGTTTGTGGTTTAGTTTATGCATTTCAAGGTGTAACATCGTGTTTTTGGATTAACCCCTTGCTCACAAAAACCAATTCGCCCAGGCGATCTAATGACAATTACCTTATGCAGTTTTGCATGCAAAGGTAATAGCGGTTCTTACTCTGTCATCAGGCATGGAGTTTCTATGCAAAAAAGTTTATAAAAATATTGAGAATCATTTACATAAAATAAAAAAAGACGTTTTGGATATAAATATTATGGAGAGAGTTGAAATATCATCATAAGAATTTCTTACTTTTTTGCCAAGACTTCTCAAAGAGATTTAACCTATTTTCCTTCCCTGATGTTTGCAAGAAATATTTAAAAGATTGAATGTGCTTGATTTTGGAAGTTGTTATTAGCTAAAATGTGCAAAACCTATGTACAATGTAGCAAAGTAGGACATGGCAGACTTGATTAAGAATCTTTTAAAACCAATCAAATCTATAAATGCATTGAGCACTAGACAGGCTGCAGCTGGAAATTTAAAATCAAATTTCATATTGGTAATGGGGATCAAAATTTGGAATGAGGCACCCATTAAAGTAAGACAAGCACTCACAAAACGTGACTTTGCAGAAGATTATAAAGGCCAACTAATAGTGTTTTTCCCCTTGTCAAATTATTCTGTTGTTGCTGTTATTACTGTTCAATTTTATTTTAGTTGGCTAGCTCATTAGCTCTCCTTGCAATTTTTTCTAAGGGCCCGAAACAACAAAAAATATTTGTCAAGCTACTTTGTTATTTTAGAAGTTATTTTAGATTTTGAAAATTGTATTGTAGCTTTTATTCAACACATATTTTGTATCTTAGACTTAAAATTGTTTGTTTGAATGAAAATATAAAATTGTAGGCAGTTAATAAAGCATTTTGTCACAGCTGTTCAATTACCTTTTAAATATGTTTGCCTTCGATGTTCGGAGTCATGAAATGTATGTCTTGTCATTTCTACCTTGAAGAAATTTTATGGTTGGAACCAAATAAATTCCCTTCTGTTTACTTGTAGGTTCCAGTTTTGCAAAGATGGCTGAACTAAACACGATTACCATTCCAGTTCAAAGTATCACAACTGAAACCAAGCATCCACCAAAACTAAGTAAGTCTCCTGTTAGCGCTGATTCAGTTAGCATGGATGCTGATGATTATGATGTTGCAATTAGAAATCCTGATGTTAATACTGCCTTGTTACGTAGGCTGTCATTAGTTGAAACAGAGACCAAGCAAGATAAGCTTGAATTTCGCCGCCAACTTTGGTTCAAAGCTGTCATATCTATAACATGCATAATAAGTGTATTCTCAGTTTGTTTAAATACACCAAAAATGTTCAAAAATTACCCATACTTGTTAAATGTGACATTGGCACTTGATCTTGTTGTTGCTTCCATACTTACAGCTGAGTCTCTAATCAAAATAGCTGAAAAGGGGTTTGTTTCTCCAAAGAAAGCATATCTTCGAAGCCCAGGACGAGTTTTTGAGATAACAATGGTATTTTTCACATGGGTCTCAATTGTTTTTCAAATTCTGGAAGTTGCCAATGTTGTCACACCAGCTAAGATTAGTTGGTATCATGTTGTATCAGGATTACGCTGCCCTAGGCCTTTGGTACTGTTTCGAGTTGGCAAAAACATACTGCATGTTGGCATACCAAAGAATGTGTCAAAGAAACCATTGCGTCAAATAAGGAATGTTTTTCTCTTTACAATCTATGCCATAACAGTGGCTTCAATAATTGGGGTGCAGGCTTTTGGTCCCCTCTCAGGTTATTGCATTAGGTCTACCAGCAATGGCAGTACTGTGGAATATTCAGACCTTATGATACCAGTTTCAAGGTGCAATATTTATCTTTCATCTCATGGCTACAAATGCACCAAGAATTTCATGTGTAAACAAATCAAAATGGATAAAATTCATGGAGATCTGCATACATACTTCAAACACACAGGTGTTGGGTTGCTTACAGTTTATGAAGCACAAACACAAGAGGGCTGGACAAGACTGATGTATGAAACAATGGACAGCTCACATGATCTTGGTGCGGTAATCTACTTCATCATACTGATTATTTTTGTTGCCTGGCTTACAAAAAACATCTTTATTGCCATAGTAACAGAAGTATTTGCTGATTTGCGAAGTCAAGTTCATAGTCTGTACAGTTCACCATCTTCAAAATTGAACAAGGATTGTTCTAAAGTTCTCATTTATCATAAATCTGAAGCTGGTCTAGAACTGACCAAAGGGAAGCAGCCCGAGAGGGATGACATTGTGAGACTTACATTGAAAGAAGGCGTCAGATCCTACATTTTTGCATGGGTCTTTTTAGTATGCGTTATTATTGATGCATTGCTGCAAGGAATATTAAAAAAAGATCATCGCATGATAGCTCAAATAATTTTCACAATACTTTTTGATATTGAGGCACTAATAAAGGTGCTTGTTTTTGGAGCTAAAAATTATCTCAGGACTGTACCACATCGTTTCGAATTTTTGCTTGCGGTAGGCAGTTCAGTATTCCTCATACCCCTGTGTTTAAAATCAACGAATTACGAACAATACGCTTTGTTCCAAGTGGTGCGACCATTTCGGTTGGTTTTGGCTTGGCCAAGCCTAGCTTCCTTTCTGAAAAGAATTTTGGGAGGTGGGAAGAAACTTGGAGGTCTACTTTTGTTTACTGGAATCTTCATAGTTGTAGCTTCAGGCGTTAGTTTGCAACTGTTTTGCAACATGAATCCAACTGATGATAAACTATTTAAAACCTTTCCATCAGCAGCGCAAGTAATGTTTCAAGTTTTGATGCAAGAAGCATGGAATGAAGTACTGCATGACATGTTGAAACAAGGTGGCCAAAATTATTATTATCTGGTTTTTTTATATTTCATTCTTTATCACATGTTTGCAGCTGTTATTCTAATCAGTGTGTTTGTCGCTTTAATTCTGGACAATTTGGAGTTTGATGAAGAGTTAAAAATCATAAAGCAGCATCGCATAACAGAAGTGACTGATACAAACTATAAAATGCCGCTAAGGCTGCGAATGTTCCAAAAAATGAAAGCTAGGCCCAAAATTGTGAAAATGGAAAACATCGGATGTAACATTCCAAAAGTTAGAGAAAGTTTCATGTCGAATTATTTGCATGATACCAACGAAAGTGTTTCGTTTGACGTTAATTTATCATCAAAGATGAAAGATACTCAAATAGGAGCTAGAGATCTAGGACTTAATCTTTTGAGTATGGAAACAGGCGAAACAAACTCATTCTCAAACAAACAACTTCGAAAGCAATCAAGCGTGACAGCGCTGATAAACACTTCACATAAACGAAAGTGTATCTTGGATGGGAGTGCCAATTTGCAACAAAGAATAAACCAAGGACCAAGAAGTTCCACGATTAGAAGACGACGATTTAGTCACCAGCATTCCTTTGGGGATAGCATTATTAGGCGGGATAACACCGCACAGGGAAAAGCAAATGATTTTGGGGCATTGGCTAGAAATAAAATCCCAATAAATCGATTTCAGTTGAGCTCTACATCTGATGGCAACATTGAAAAAAACCTTGACACTGTAAGACAAAGACTGCGTGAAGCACAGCTTAGAAAAGAAGCACAAATCAGCAATCTGAGGGAAAATTATCCATATTTTGATAAATCACTGTTCTTTTTGCCATATGACAATAAAATTCGTCAGGTTGTGCGGCAAATCGTACACGCTCGTTACGTGGCATTTTCAGACAGTTCAGAGCAAAGATTGTTTAGTGCATTCAGTTTAAGTCGTTTCAAGAAATATTTAGGCTCACAGACATATTTAGATTGGTTCATGATGTTTTTGACACATATTTCCTGTTGGGCATTGTTCTTTGAAACACCGGAGCAAAGGACATTCCAATCTCCACCCACAAAATTTATTGAATACATATTTGTTGTCACAACTACAATTGAAATCGGGTTGAAAATTCTTGCGGACGGATTTATATTGACTCCAACTGCCCTTCTCAAAGATTTCGGAGGCTTGCTCCATTTCTTTATTTACATTGTTGGACTTGTGCATTTATGCTGGCATCCAGAATCGATCAAGCCCAACTCATTTGCTCAAATACTCCTAATTTTGCGAGCTCTTAGGCCCTTGCGAATTATCACTCTTGCACCTCCTCTTCGCAATGTTGTACAAATTTTTGTCAGAGGATACAAGGATATTTTGAAAGTAGCAATTTTGCAGTTATTGTTAATGTTTGTTTTTGCAATTTACGGCGTTCAGATGTTCGAGGGTCGTTTGGGCCGTTGTACAGACCCCCAATTGCCAAGAGAGAATTGCACTGGTATTTGCATAGCCACAATAGTAGCACCAAAAATACTGACTGGAATAAAAGGTGAAAGAATAGAGTTGAAAGTTCCATGTGTTTGGCGTAATCCAAGAAATTTCAATTTCGACAAACTTCAGAATGCATTTCTTGCTTTGTTTGAGGTTTTATCACTGGAAGGTTGGACCGAAGTGCGGGATATTCTAAAAGAGCAAATCGGGTCTTATGCTTCGTTCTATTTACATGTCTATGTGTTCCTTGCTTGCTTGATCGGTTTGACATTATTCATCGGTGTTGTCGTGAGCAATTTCAATGAAAACAAAGGCACTGCCTTGCTTACTGTAGATCAAAGAAGATGGCAGGATTTGAAGAAGAGGCTGAAACTCTCTCAACCTATTCATCTACCGCCTCGACCTGAGGACAACGAACAAAGAGGCTATATTTATGATTTTTTGCAAACCAAATTATACCGCTTTATGTATGTAACTGTTGTTGTATTCAACGGCGTAGCTTTGGTGGCTATTGAATGGTATCCATTCAGTTTTAAAGCTTATGAAAAGGGAGACAAAGACCTTCATTTGGCATTTACTGTAATGGCAATCGCATTCACATATGTTTATCTAATTGACTTTTTTATCAAAATGATGTGTTATCGATTCCATGGATATTGGCTGAGTTGGCGAAACAGAATTGATTTCATTTTGACCCTATTTGGTCTAATTTGGTCATATTTTCAAATCATTTCTTATTGGTACATTTCCATCCAACCAATCACACTTCAAGCTGGTGTTAGTTTAATCATTGTGCGCCTTTTCAGTTTAGCTGGAAAGATAAATTCCATTAGAATGATCATCCTTACCCTTGGCATGAGTTTATACAAAAGTTTCTATACAATATCCGTACTGATTGTTATAATGTGGTGCTATGCGCTTATTGGTGTCATCATGTTCGGTTCCACACGCTTTGGTGTTGCTTTAAACAGACATGCAAATTTCCGGAACAGCTTAAATGCCATGTTGTTGTTGTTCAGAATCACGACAGGAGAAGACTGGAATCGATTGATGCACGATTGTATGGTATCACCTCCGAAATGCTCTTTGAATGCAGAGGATAACTATTGGCAAACGGACTGTGGTCATTCCGTGGGTGCAGCGATTTTCTTCTTCAGTTATTATGTCATCGTCACTTATATCTTTTTGAATCTATTTATTGCCGTTGTTATTGAGAACTTTTCGTTATTCTCATCAACTGATGAAGATATGTTAATGTCAGATACTGATATTAAAGTTTTTCAAGAGGTGTGGAATATTATTGACATTGATCATTGCGGAAAATTGAGTGCAAGGCGTGCAAAACTTGCTCTCGGTTTGAGCATTGCAAAACTCAAATACAATGTCATTTTGGATCGATTTCTTTACAAAAGAATGTGTGCTGAGGTGGATAGAATCTCAAATGGAAAAGAGGTCTCATTTCATGACCTCCTTCTCGTTTTGGCTTATAATGATTCACGTGTCAAGTTATCACGTAACCTGCAGCTGGAAGAGAGGCTGTCCAGGGAGGACCAAGTTCGTGCAACTACGGAGGAGGTAGCTGCGCAGACTATTAGAGTATGGTGTTTGAGAATGTGGCGAGAGAAGATTGAGAGCAGGAAGAAAGGCAGGTTGTTAGCAAAACAGTCAGGTTTGTATTATTATTTTTATTTGCATTCAATTTATATACATTCCAGGCAAAAAACAGTTTTATATATAAACTTTTTCTGGAATTTTATGACTTTGAAAGTTTGTTTTTAAATTTAATGCTAGGTATAGTAATTGGGTTTATATTTATGTTTATATTTATATTCAATGCTTCACGCTTGATCTCTTTGTACTCAGTTACATCAGCTGTTTCAACAATCAGTGCTGACAGCGATTTCAGTGACATGGATGAGTTGAATGTGTCGATGACGTCATCGCTTAGCGTGCCCAGGCTCTATAATGAGAAGCGAAAAGTGTCAAAGACGGGATCTTATCCTTTGGAACAACTTCAAAAGCCAATTGAATTGAGCAATGAACATACAACAAAGGAAATTGGAGAAAAAGATGAAGAAACTGACATCCATGATTGGTGGTTAAACGAAGTAGAAACTGCTTAAAATGATTCCTTTTCATTTTATAATCTGCATTTAACCTGATCATTGTCGTTATAATATCGAAAAATGTGGTTTGTAAATATGAATACAAGATGCACTTTATGGTAATTATCAAATATTCTATTTATTGATTTATGCACATAATGTTCCGCTAATTAGTTTTTAGCAGTATTCGTATCCCACAACACCTTGTTTTGATGCTGTTTAACATTAGTATGCTAGGTACAGGACCCTCCATAGCATTGGTATCAACCCTAAGGAAATGACCAATGATTTGCATCAAAAATGTTAATCGGAAGTGACTGCAACGGGTAATGATCTTACTGTGTTTAAATCAAAATCTGTTAATTATCTGATTTTATTATTAATTAATTATATCGTTAGTTGTTTCTATGATGATAATCTTTATTGAAAATATTTCCTTTTGTTATTTCTTTTCATCTTATTTCCTTAGATTGGTAAAACGTTAAGAAGAAAGCAAATCTTGCTTTGCCTGTATTCCAGACCATCACCACCAAGGTGTAGAACACAGGCTAATCTTACTATAAAAACAAAGGCAGTGCTCTCCTTAGTGATTGCTAAATTTTGTCTTAATCGAAGACTAAAGTACACTTATTTAGGAGGTGGGCTGAGCAGCCCAAAACTGTCTTCAATTTAAGCAAGAACACCCCTATTCCCCATCCCCCCTTACTAAGCACACACCCAACCTCCGCAGCTCATTTGAGAATTCTGCGAAGGAAAATTGAATAAGAGGCTCATCCAATAGGCTGCGTTTTATGCTTTATTTTGAATGGATACTGTTTGGAGAGAACGTTGACAAACCTGAAAGTAAATTGAAAATGCAACATGGATGGAGCAAAGAGGAAGAAGAAATTATTTGAATTTGCTGAGGGACATAAAAGAGAAACCAGAAAGAGTTATCAAAATTTTATCGAAAGTACTACCGGAACAATTTCGCCTGATGGCTCCACAAGTGGCAGTTTTGCTGCAGATGAAGCGCAACATTTTACGCCACAATTATTTTCACACCACGTTATAGGTGAAGATGCAAGTGAAGAAGGGGTTCGCAAATCATCTAGAAGGCCTGTCCCTAAGAAATCATTTGAATTAGTTGATGTATTTGATGAAGAATCGCCATATTTAAAACATAATAGTGCAAGACAAAGAAAAGTTAGCTTGTCTCAAGTGAGCCACGTAGGAATGGAAATGGAAGATCTAATGCAAGAAACTCTTGAGGAAGATTCAGCCCCAAGAAAATCAAACCGTATTCCTGTTCCAAAGAAATGCTTTGACTTGATTGATTCTAGCTTTGAGCAAGGAGGAAATCCACAACAAAACATTAAGGTAGAAACACAGGAAGATAAAAAGCAAAAGAAATTTAAAAAGCCTAGAAACCAGAGGGCTGACATAGTGATGAGTGGGGCTGAGGAACATATGCTTGGTGAGAAAATAAAGAATGACCAGAATGAAAAAGATAAAGAAAAGAGTGTTTATGAAGCAACTAATGAGAAACAAAGGCAAGATACAGAAAAGAAATCAAAATTAACATTGAAGCTTGATTTCAAAGCCAAAAAGGAAAAGGGCAGCAGAAAGAGAAAACTAACAGCAAATCCAGAAAAAGTATCACCACACTCAGATGGAAAGACTTTTAAAAATGAGGAGCCAAGAGAAAAAATTGCAAAAGTTATTGAAGATAACATTGATCAATCAGCATTAATGGAAGCATTGCAAGCGCTGAAGCAGGAGCCACAAGAGGATCTCAGTGCAGAAAAAATTGAAAGTCACCTTGAAATACATGAAAATGTCATTGTTCCGGAAGAAAAGGGAAGGAAATCTAGAAGTAAGAAAAAACCATCAAAGATAAAGAAGTTATCAACTGGAGATGAAACAATTCCAACAGAAAATATTCAGGTTAAACAAGAAGAGAATATTGATGAATATGACAAAGAAAAGTTAAATATAAAACCAACAGAAAAACCATGGGATTATTCAAGCAGCACAACAGAAATATCTGATGGTCACATAATTTTAAAACTAGGAGGGCTGAACAGTCCTACTAAAGGAAAGAAGCATAAGAAAAAACATAAGCATGGACATCATGCTCACAAAGCAGAACTTAAGAATGAAGAAACCAAGATAAAGAATGTTGAAATACAAGAGAATTCTGTTATGGGGAGAAAAAGTATACAGACAGATGATCAACACAGGGTTCTTTTATCAACTGAGAATGAAGTGGGTGCTAATCAAATTGGTTTACCAATTGAAAATAAAGAAAAAAGAGTTAAGAGTCACAAAAAGAAAAGAAAACTTTCAAAAGAGAAGATAGAAGATGCATCTGAAAAGGTTCATCTTGACACAGCACCAAAAGAAGATGAACTGATTGTGAAAAAGAGAAAAATTTATAAGAAAAAGAATGGAGAAAAAGTTCTTGCTAGAATACAAACAGAATATTGGAACAAACATGGTGAACTGGTCAAAGTTGAACCAACAGATGTTAAAGAAGGGAGCCAGCCTAAAGATAAAAAGATACCAAAACAAAAGAAAACAAAAAATCAAAAAAGTGGCATATTGACATCAGAAGGACAATCTGTTATGCAAGTAAAAAGAGATGATGCTTGTGGTGAAAGTCATTTGCAAAGTAAACAAAACAAAAAGGAGAAACTAGATGCAAAGCCAAAAGGAAAGAAAAAACAAAGAAAACCATCAAACATACAACGCATAAAGGCTAGTGTCTCTAAAATACTTGGAAAAAATACAAAGACAATTGCTAGTAGCAAAAAGAAGAAAGAAAGAAAGACACAAACATTGACAGCATATTTGCTATATTGTCGCAAGTACAGACCAAAGGTTGTTTCTGAAAATCCAGATATAGGTTTGTATTTGAATGTCATACTTTTGTGTAGTTTAATTGATTGAGTTATAACAATGCAATCAAATAGATGAAGTTTTAGATAAATGAATTTCATTAGAAATGTATTCTGTAATGTCTGAAAAATGTGCTCGACAATAAATAAAACAACTTGGCTTCATAATTGACTTATTTTTCAGGATTCTCGGAAATAAGTAAAAAGCTTGCTCAAATGTGGAATGAAGCTCCTGAAAAAGAGAAAGATGTAAGTTTTGTTTTTTTTATTATTTGCTTATAAGATTGTTAAATAAATAAATTGTGATTGTGAATATTACGTTTTTCAAATGTATTGTTTTTTTTGCTCATGGAAGGATTTACAGTTATGAATTAAATGAGCAATTGTTAATCTCAATTTATTATATGCTTTTTGTGTGTATTTTCAAACTAATTTTGATTCTTTTACCAAAGATATACAAGAAGCAACTGGAAGAGCACAGAGCAAAAGTAAATGCATCAATTCGCAAAGAATACTCAAAGAAATTGAAGACAACCAAACAAGATGGCCATATCAGTCCAGAAAAAAGTGAAAAATCACCACCAGAATTGGGCCGACTTTCTTCAAGGGAATATCAGATAGCACCGCAAAAGTACAGTGTAGGTAATTTGGAGCCTTTAGATATGGGAGCACATTTGCAATTACTTGGTGAATCACTCATGCTTGTTGCCACAGCATTGAGAAGACAGGTTGGTTTATTCTCTCAATTATATCATATCTTTTGTATTATGCATGAGCGGTTTTGACTTCTTAATGTAGATCCATCTTGCTCCATTTCATATCTTAGACATCGCCTTACTTCAGGTAATTCTTATGGTTTCTCCTCTTACGAAGCATAACAAAACTGCCTCCATTACATACATCCATTTACAAGCTCTATTCCTTGTCAAAATCATACTTCTTCAAGCCAAGTTTAATTCACTGATATATTTGATATTATATAAATGCCTTCTTTTTTGTAGTAAAGTAGATTTCTAAATTAATTTTAGTGAAGGTCAATTGCTCTTCTGTATTTATCGATGATGTCAGGCTATTTTGAGGACCTAAAGACCTTGATAAATTTGAGGATCATAAATTTTTCTTAAATCTTAAGAAACATGAAATGAAAGAATTAATCCTTTTTTTTCACATTCAACCCTGTGTGAGAAATTTCCCTCTGCCTTAATCCTTTTTTTTCACATTCAACCCTGTGTGAGAAATTTCCCTCTGCCTTTCATGGAAAACTTTTTCAATGGAATAGAAGATGTGTAGAGTACATTCATTTGGTGAAAGAAAAATTTCTTTTCTCAAAGAAATAGAAATGCACAAACGGTCTTTCATTCCCAGAAATTTAATAAATGGGGGAGGGGACCTAATAAGCTCCAGGGGTTCAGAAAGAAACTAAAAAGTTAATAAGCGCCCCCCCCCCCAATTAATTAGGAACCTCAGAGCAAGTGAATTCCCTCTTTACACCTAATGATGATGAAGGATAAACGGCGATAGTCTTTTACACTTATTTTGCTGCATTTTTTGTTACATTTAGTATTTACATAAATATTAATCATTTTGATAATTACTAAATTTCCTTTTTTTGTTTTGCAGATACTCAACAAGGTAATGTTGCATAAACATATTTGGTTGGAAAATTAGGCAATAGGTTTTAATCAAAAGGATTTTGAACATGAGAAAGTAACTTGCAATATTTATATGCAAGCTTAAATGACAAAATTGTGAAACCCAGAATTATGACCAAATCTGCTCTAAAAAATTGAAGAGATATGCTATATCTAGAAACCTTGTTGAAGGAAAATGTAGCCATGATTCTATTTTCTTTTTACAAATCAAATTGATTTTATGTTGATAAATAATCATATATTTAATTTATTTGTTTCTAGTCATCAGATCTCAAAGTATTTGGCTCATTATCTGTTTTATTGGATTCATCATTATGTGCAATGGCTCCATTATTATTCCTCACCTCAAGTATTCCTCAACTTGATGTCATTCCACCTGAAGTCAAGGTATTCATGTTTTTCTTTTATCATATTTTTATTGATATATCTTCAAAATTTAATTGCCAATAAATGATCCAATAACAAAAAGAACAACATTTTTTGTCATGGCATACAAGTGCTCTAACTCATATTTTTTGTTGCACCAAATCATATGGTTGTGCGCGTTTAGGATTTTTCACTATGATACGTGTGCACATATATTTCCATTTGATCTATCACACCCCCAAACCATCAATCCTGACCCAAATTTATTGTAAATCCGCCACAGAAATTAAACATGGCACTCAAAATTGTTTTAAAGTCTTCGTTGGTCAATATTATTTAATTCCTACCGTACCCACCGCGAACAATTCGAAAAATTTTACGCATTTTATGTGATAGATATCTATGAATAAGTTACATATAATGAAATTATTAAAAATAGATGCATTTAATCTGATTGGCAAACGGACGAAAACTGGCTCCTTTTCGTAATCTAAGTTGTATTAGTTAATCTTGTAATTAAATGGATTACATCAGATTTATTCAACCGTCTGTCATCATTAACAGGTTTTACAGGGTTACTTTAATCCAGATTCTAAGATTTCAATGCCTCGTAAACCATGTGTTATTTGTATGTTTGCTTTTTTGATTCAAGCTTTTAAATTTCTTTGGTGCCATGGATTAACGATATACTTCCAATCCAATGTAGCCCTTATTCTTTTTCTAGTTTCCGTTTGAATTTTACTAAGGATCTTTACCGTGCGGCTCCTCGTGTCTAGACGAGCGGTTTTTTTAAAAGTTGCGCACAATTTAGTCTGGATTTAACATACTTTTATCCAATAGTCGTCGTGTACTTTCTTTAATTTTCTTTTCCTACTTGTAAATAGTTTCCAGTTTTCCATAACTTGCATTTCTGAAACCGTGAGATTAAACCAATATTTTTATGGTGTTTTAGTGAATTTGTCACAATTGCCTGGATAGAAACTTTTAAATCTAACATTTTAGAAATTATAAGCAAGTTAGCAAGAACATTTTCAAGCAAGGTTATTCATCTAGGTCACTTATTTTTTCACAACAGTCTTTTATCAAAGTATTTCTCGATGTGATCTCGTTAAATTTTCATAGGCAGAATTATTAAATTCCACTCAAATTCATGAAAATTATTTGGATAATAAAATACTGCTGCCATAAAGTTTTACCAAGGTATTTTATTAAAACAGCGAAAAAAATTAACTGGTTTTTTACCATTTACGGTTTTTTCAAAAGATGATTGAAGAATAGTAGATAGAAATGGTAATTTTTATTTGCCAATAAGAAAAGATAAAACCTAAAATATTGGTTAAGGATTATTATTTTAGGTGTCTACATAACCTTTTCCAAACATTGATTTAATAACACGTTTACTATAAGATCTCATGTGTATTGAAAACAGAAAAGAAAATATGGCAATTGTTGAATCGCATGTTCAGTTGTCCTTGGGGACTCTTGGGTCAAATCCAAATGAAATCAAGAAAAAACTGAAAATTCGCGAGAGAAGAAGCCAAACACAACACCTGTTGATGGAAGGAATTCTATTTGAATTCAATCAAGGTGGTAAATAGTTGACTATGACACCTTTTAAGCTGGTCTGTTTCAATTATCGTTTAGGTGTTTTACCCACCTGTTAAATCCCAAAAGCAACATGACATAGATTTTTAACAATTCTCATGAAAAGAGCTATTTCTTAAAACACCAAGATAATTTATGAAAATCAAAATAGAGTTTTTAAGTCGAGAGTATGCTACAAAATGTTCTTTATTTATCATTGGTTTTTTTCATAATTTTATTCATGTATCCAAAACTAATTTCACTGCGAATCTCACTAATTTTCTATGGAATCACATAATTTCACTAATTTTCTTTTCTCCTTTTTCATTTTCTACTTGAAACTGTAGTTTGGTTATTTCCTCTCTTTTTGTGCTTTGAAATCTTTCCATGAAAGTTTTTCAATTTTGGTAAGAGATGGTTTTTATGATCCTTTGCAAAGTTTTTTGAAAATGTAGCTATTTATAAATTTGAGTTTATTGGAATTATAAATATCTCGTTCAACCCATTTAAACGCTTAAATAACATAACGGAAAATAATTTTTTGTCTCTGTGAACTTTTCTATCCCTTTTGAGATAAGCCTATTTCAAAATAGGTTTTTTTTCCATGAATTTATTTCATGATAAACAAATCCATTTTTATTGGTTTTAAGATTTGATAATCAGTGAAATCCATGGCGTCAGTGGCTCTCGTTGCCTTAAGAGACCGGTTTCAATAAACAATGGCTATTGAAAATTAATACGAAAGAATCTTTTGCCGCTCACATGTCAATCTTTTTAATCCTTTATGCCATGTAAATAACAACAGCTTTTCGATCTTGGCGTCATGTTTTTCTTATTCCTTTGGGAGTTTCGCTTTTCGACTTCAATAATTTGATCTTGGATTGCTATCCAATCAAACACTTGCTGTCCAGGTGTAAAGTAGGGTTCCTAACACATTGTTGTTGCTATTTGTGCCCAGCTGTTGTGAACAACATTTAGATAAAGCCGCACTGGCTGGTTGCAGAAAATATTTGCTGAGTCAGAGAATACAGTAAGCAGCAAAACACGGAATACGTGGAAAGAGGCAATGTTTACAAAAAGCATTAGAAACTCTACGCTTTGGCATTTGGCTCCTGAAATGACCAGGGAAAATCAAGATTTCTGCAATGAAAAGTTTTATAATGCTGACGTTTACAACCAAGATTATTACAAACATTATTCGCAGAGTCAGGAGTTGAACAGAAGCATCGGAGAATCATCAGATTCCTTGAACACAAGCCATAGTTCACTTGGAGAAAGTGAAAAAGATATGACGACGGAAAAGCCACCAATGTCATACGTAGCGCTCATCACTTTGGCGATCAGAAACTCAAAAGATGGACGCCTTACTCTCTCCGAAATCTACGATTACTTGATAAAGAATTTTGAATTTTTCCGCACGACAAGAAGCCGCGGATGGATGAATGCCGTTCGGCATAACTTGACTTTAAATGATTGTTTTGTGAAGCTACCGCGCGATCCACTTATGCGCGGAAAAGGAAGCTTTTGGTGTATTGATCCTGATAGTAAAGGAATGTTTAACCATGGCAGTTTAAAACGAAGAAGAACAAGATATAAAAGAGCCAGAGAAGAACTGGAAGTTGTCAGAGACATTATGAGTAAAAATTGCACAATTAGTTCACAATCTACTACGACACGACCTGAGCCACGCTTGCATTTTTGTAAACCATATTTCTTAAACAGTTCTTTTACACCTGTAAAATTAGAATATACACCGCCACCTAAAAAGAGATTTAGTAATTTTAGTATTGATGCAATTTTAGGCAAAGAATCGTCAACTGATTGTAAAAAACCTAAACAGATATTTAAACTTTATTCCACTGAAGTTTGGCAATAGTAACGTTTTATATTATTTTATATTCAGTCATTATTATCTTCTATGATATTATCAAGATTATGTGTCAAGTTGTAAATTAAGTTTTCATTTTATGATGATCAGGTTTATTTTTGATACAAAGAATTGTTCGTTACTATCAACCTTCAAGAATACTGTCGTTATTGTTGGGAAAAGTGGAATTGATACAAAACCCCTATTTCCCTAAAAAGGAGAACTTTATTTGGTCTGTCCTAGGTTCCTTCATATGAAGTGTGATTGTTCTAAACTTTTACTTCACCTTCCCATTATCAAGTCCATATTTTGCGTCGTTGTTACTTGTGAAGTATTTTCGCTAGGAAAACACATGATAGGGCGAATATGCATGCGTAGCATTTTAAACATATCAGCTGAGTTAGTCCCGTGCCCTCTTTCTCACTTCAATCTTTACCTTGTATAAAACCTTGAGTTCAGAATCAAAAAAGACAGACTGAAACGTCACACTAGTCTCAGAAATCACTCGCAGGTCCGTTTTACAGAGTATTATGGCTTTTTACCCACAACCCACTATGTCACATTATGATTATCTCCTTACATTAAACCTGACAATTTATTATTATCTTCTAGGCAAGCACCTTGGACAACATCGCATACATTCTTCCAGGATTATAACCATTATATCAATTACAAAACATTGCTATACAGAACTTGCAAAGGACTTGTTGAACACATTTCTATTACTATGGTAAATTATTTCTTATCCTCTATGCTTGTGAAACCTTTTGGTCTCCATTATTATTTGCATCATAACATCTTATCACTTTTCCATTCAATTTTTACTTAATCTGTTCATCGAATAAGTTAAATATTGTACAATCTAATAAAGTATAACATATTCTTGGTTATCTTCACATCTAATAACCCATTTCACATTGTCACAAATATCCCTCCTCTTCACAAACAAATAGAGGGCAATTACCTTCACTTAATAATTTTTTAAGAATTTGGCAAGGGGTTAACCTTACTTTTTGAGCAAAAACCGGCTATTTTCGAGACCCCTCATTTTTGAAGAATTTGCCAAGGGGTTAACCTTACTTTGTGTGCAAAAATGGACCATATTCGAGACCCATTATTTTTGAAGAATTTGTCAAGGGGTTAACCTTACTTTTGGAGCAAAAATCGGCCATTTTCGGGACCAATCATTTTTGAAGAATTTGCCAAAGGGTTAACCTTACTTTTCGAGCAAAAGTCGGCCATTTTCAGAACCCATCATTTTTGAAGAATTTGCCAAGGGGTTAACCTTACTTTTTGTGCAAAAATCGGCCATTTTCAGAACCCATCATTTTTGACAAAATTGGCAAGGGGTTACCCTTACCTTTTGAACAAAATTTGGCTATTTTCGGGACCAATAATTTTTGAAGAATTTGCCAAGGGGTTAACCTTACTTTTCTAGCAAAAATCGGCTATTTTCGAGACCCCTCATTTTTGAAGAATTTGCCAAGGGGTTAACCTTACTTTTTGTGCAAACTTCGGCCATTTTCGGAACCCATCATTTTTGAAGAATTTGCCAAGGGCTTAACCTTACTTTTTCAGCAAAATTCGGCAATTTGCAGAACCCATCATTTTTGAAGAATTTGCCAAGGGGTTAACCTTACTTTTTGTGCAAAAATCGGCCATTTTCAGAACCCATCATTTTTGAAGAATTTGCCAAGGGGTTAACCTTACTTTTTGAGCAAAAATCGGCCATTTTCAGAACCCATCATTTTTGAAGAATTTGCCAAGGGGTTAACCTTACTTTTTGTGCAAAAATCGGCCATTTTCAGAACCCATCATTTTTGAAGAATTTGCCAAGGGGTTAACCTTACTTTTTGAGCAAAATTCGGCCATTTTCAGAACCCATCATTTTTGAAGAATTTGCCAAGGGGTTAACCTTACTTTTTGTGCAAAAATCGGCCATTTTCAGAGTCCATCATTTTTGAAGAATTTGCCAAGGGGTTAACCTTACTTTTTGAGCAAAAATCGGCCATTTTCAGAACCCATCATTTTTGAAGAATTTGCCAAGGGGTTAACCTTACTTTTTGTGCAAAACTCGGCCATTTTCAGAACCCATCATTTTTGAAGAATTTGCCAAGGGGTTAACCTTACTTTTTGAGCAAAAATCGGCCATTTTCAGAACCAATCATTTTTGAAGAATTTGCCAAGGGGTTAACCTTACTTTTAGTGCAAAAATCGGCCATTTTCAGAGTCCATCATTTGTGAAGAATTTGCCAAGGGGTTAACCTTACTTTTTGAGCAAAATTCGGCCATTTTCAGAACCCATCATTTTTGAAGAATTTGCCAAGGGGTTAACCTTACTTTTTGTGCAAAAATCGGCCATTTTCAGAACCCATCATTTTTGAAGAATTTGCCAAGGGGTTAACCTTACTTTTTGAGCAAAACTCGGCCATTTTCAGAACCAATCATTTTTGAAGAATTTGCCAAGGGGTTAACCTTACTTTTTGTGCAAAAATCGGCCATTTTCAGAGTCCATCATTTTTGAAGAATTTGCCAAGGGGTTAACCTTACTTTTTGAGCAAAAATCGGCCATTTTCAGAGTCCATCATTTTTGAAGAATTTGCCAAGGGGTTACCCTTACCTTTTGAACAAAATTTGGCTATTTTCGGGACCAATAATTTTTGAAGAATTTGCCAAGGGGTTAACCTTACTTTTCTAGCAAAAATCGGCTATTATCGAGACCCCTCATTTTTGAAGAATTTGCCAAGGGGTTAACCGTACTTTTTGTGCAAACTTCGGCCATTTTCGGAACCCATCATTTTTGAAGAATTTGCCAAGGGGTTAACCTTACTTTTTGAGCAAAAATCGGCCATTTTCAGAACCCATCATTTTTGAAGAATTTGCCAAGGGGTTAACCTTACTTTTTGTGCAAAAATCGGCCATTTTCAGAACCCATCATTTTTGAAGAATTTGCCAAGGGGTTAACCTTACTTTTTGTGCAAAAATCGGCCATTTTCAGAACCCATCATTTTTGACAAAATTGGCAAGGGGTTACCCTTACCTTTTGAACAAAATTTGGCTATTTTCGGGACCAATAATTTTTGAAGAATTTGCCAAGGGGTTAACCTTACTTTTCTAGCAAAAATCGGCTATTTTCGAGACCCCTCATTTTTGAAGAATTTGCCAAGGGGTTAACCTTACTTTTTGTGCAAACTTCGGCCATTTTCGGAACCCATCATTTTTGAAGAATTTGCCAAGGGCTTAACCTTACTTTTTCAGCAAAATTCGGCAATTTGCAGAACCCATCATTTTTGAAGAATTTGCCAAGGGGTTAACCTTACTTTTTGTGCAAAAATCGGCCATTTTCAGAACCCATCATTTTTGAAGAATTTGCCAAGGGGTTAACCTTACTTTTTGAGCAAAAATCGGCCATTTTCAGAACCCATCATTTTTGAAGAATTTGCCAAGGGGTTAACCTTACTTTTTGTGCAAAAATCGGCCATTTTCAGAACCCATCATTTTTGAAGAATTTGCCAAGGGGTTAACCTTACTTTTTGAGCAAAATTCGGCCATTTTCAGAACCCATCATTTTTGAAGAATTTGCCAAGGGGTTAACCTTACTTTTTGTGCAAAAATCGGCCATTTTCAGAGTCCATCATTTTTGAAGAATTTGCCAAGGGGTTAACCTTACTTTTTGAGCAAAAATCGGCCATTTTCAGAACCCATCATTTTTGAAGAATTTGCCAAGGGGTTAACCTTACTTTTTGTGCAAAACTCGGCCATTTTCAGAACCCATCATTTTTGAAGAATTTGCCAAGGGGTTAACCTTACTTTTTGAGCAAAAATCGGCCATTTTCAGAACCAATCATTTTTGAAGAATTTGCCAAGGGGTTAACCTTACTTTTAGTGCAAAAATCGGCCATTTTCAGAGTCCATCATTTGTGAAGAATTTGCCAAGGGGTTAACCTTACTTTTTGAGCAAAATTCGGCCATTTTCAGAACCCATCATTTTTGAAGAATTTGCCAAGGGGTTAACCTTACTTTTTGTGCAAAAATCGGCCATTTTCAGAACCCATCATTTTTGAAGAATTTGCCAAGGGGTTAACCTTACTTTTTGAGCAAAACTCGGCCATTTTCAGAACCAATCATTTTTGAAGAATTTGCCAAGGGGTTAACCTTACTTTTTGTGCAAAAATCGGCCATTTTCAGAGTCCATCATTTTTGAAGAATTTGCCAAGGGGTTAACCTTACTTTTTGAGCAAAAATCGGCCATTTTCAGAGTCCATCATTTTTGAAGAATTTGCCAAGGGGTTACCCTTACCTTTTGAACAAAATTTGGCTATTTTCGGGACCAATAATTTTTGAAGAATTTGCCAAGGGGTTAACCTTACTTTTCTAGCAAAAATCGGCTATTATCGAGACCCCTCATTTTTGAAGAATTTGCCAAGGGGTTAACCTTACTTTTTGTGCAAACTTCGGCCATTTTCGGAACCCATCATTTTTGAAGAATTTGCCAAGGGGTTAACCTTACTTTTTGAGCAAAAATCGGCCATTTTCAGAACCCATCATTTTTGAAGAATTTGCCAAGGGGTTAACCTTACTTTTTGTGCAAAAATCGGCCATTTTCAGAACCCATCATTTTTGAAGAATTTGCCAAGGGGTTAACCTTACTTTTTGTGCAAAAATCGGCCATTTTCAGAGTCCATCATTTTTGAAGAATTTGCCAAGGGGTTAACCTTACTTTTTGAGCAAAAATCGGCCATTTTCAGAACCCATCATTTTTGAAGAATTTCCCAAGGGGTTAACCTTACTTTTTGAGCAAAAATCGGCCAGTTTCAGAACCAATCATTTTTGAAGAATTTGCCAAGGGGTTAACCTTACTTTTTGTGCAAAAATCGGCCATTTTCAGAGTCTATCATTTTCGAAGAATTTGCCATGGGGTTAACCTTACTTTTTGAGCAAAAATCGGCCATTTTCAGAGTCCATCATTTTTGAAGAATTTGCCAAGGGGTTAACCTTACTTTTTGAGCAAAAATCGGCCATTTTCAGAACCCATCATTTTTGAAGAATTTGCCAAGGGGTTAACCTTACTTTTTGAGCAAAAATCGGCCATTTTCAGAACCCATCATTTTTGAAGAATTTGCCAAGGGGTTAACCTTACTTTTTGTGCAAAAATCGGCCATTTTCAGAACCCATCATTTTTGAAGAATTTGCCAAGGGGTTAACCTTACTTTTTGTGCAAAAATCGGCCATTTTCAGAACCAATCATTTTTGAAGAATTTGCCAAGGGGTTAACCTTACTTTTTCTGCAAAAATCGGCCATTTTCTGGACCAATCATTTTTTGAAGAATTTGCCAAGGGGTTAACCTTACTTTTCGAGCAAAAATCGGCCATTTTCAGAGCCTATCGTTTTTGAGGCATTTGCCAAGGGTTTAACCCTACTTTTCACGCAAAAATCGGCTATTTTCGAGACCCCTCATTTTTGAAGAATTTGCCAAGGGGTTAACCTTACTCTTGAGGAAATTTCGGCCATTTTTAGAGTCCATCATTTTTGAGGAATTTGCCAAGGGGTTAACCTTACTTTTTGAGCAAAAATCGGCCATTTTCAGAACCCATCATTTTTGAAGAATTTGCCAAGGGGTTAACCTTACTTTTTGTGCAAAAATCGGCCATTTTCAGAACCCATCATTTTTGAAGAATTTGCCAAGGGGTTAACCTTACTTCTTCTGCAAAAATCGGCCATTTTCGGGACCAATCATTTTTGAAGAATTTGCCAAGGGGTTAACTTTACTTTTCGAGCAAAAATCGGCCATTTTCAGAGCCCATCATTTTTGAGGAATTTGCCAAGGGGTTAACCTTACTTTTTGAGCAAAATTCGGCCATTTTCGGGACCAATCATTTTTGAAGAATTTCCCAAGGGGTTAACCTTACTTTTTGGGCAAAAATCGGCCATTTTCAGAACCCATCATTTTTGAAGAATTTGCCAAGGGGTTAACCTTACTTTTTGTGCAAAAATCGGCCATTTTCAGAACCCATCATTTTTGAAGAATTTGCCAAGGGGTTAACCTTACTTTTTGAGCAAAATTCGGCCATTTTCAGAGCCCATCATTTTTGAAGAATTTGCCAAGGGGTTAACCTTACTTTTTCTGCAAAAATCGGCCATTTTCGGGACCAATCATTTTTGAAGAATTTGCCAAGGGGTTAACATTACTTTTTGAGCAAAAATCGGCCATTTTCGGAACTCATCATTTTTGAAGAATTTGCCAAGGGGTTAACCTTACTTTTTGAGCAAAATTCGGCCATTTTCAGAACCCATCATTTTTGAAGAATTTGCCAAGGGGTTAACCTTACTTTTTGAGCAAAAATCGGCCATTTTCAGAACCAATCATTTTTGAAGAATTTCCCAAGGGGTTAACCTTACTTTTTGGGCAAAAATCGGCCATTTTCAGGACCAATCATTTTTGAAGAATTTACCAAGCGGTTAACCTTACTTTTCGAATAAAAATCGGCCATTTTCAGTACCCATCGTTTTTGAAGAATTTGCCAAGGGGTTAACCTTACTTTTGGAGCAAAAATCGGCCATTTTCGAGACCCATCATTTTTGAAGAATTTGCCAAGTGGTTAACCTTAATATTTTTGGGAAAATATGGTGTCTTTGTTGGGCGGAAGCAACTTCACTTTCTGATTAAATTGATTATTTTTGAATTGTGCTTTTTTCCGAATTACACACACTGTGTTTATGGTGGATAATAAAGGTATAGTTTGTGAATAAAAAGTGTCTCGATTGGATTCGAAACGAAAACGAGATTTTTTAAGATATTAGCGAATATCATTTCTACTCTTTATATTGCTTTTGCTTACAATAATAATATTATTTACAGAAAGAAAATGATAAATAAATGAGGAGGCGGCTTTCGTTTAACTTTCTAAATATTTTCACGTGGGTTGAAACGAGGTAATGATACAATGCACCCTCTTTGAATATGTAAAATTGTCCACCTCAGCAGCCGTTTCGAGGTATCACTTTTCATCAGCTAACGTTTTGGAAGGAGTGCTACCTTCGAAAAGTTGACCACTATTGTCAAAATATTGAAAAAAATGAGGCTTCCTCATGTTAAAGGTGATTAAATGTAGTTGTTATACGTGTTTCTTTTTCGATATATGTTTACCTTTTTACATTATAATCAAACAAAATGTCTTCATTTTGCATTAAAAGCAAATTTTTCTTAAGCATATCATTGAAAATGGAAGTAATAAGCACGGTTGGACACGAGTCAAACCATTGGTCTTTGCTGCAGAAAATTTGGCGTTCTTTAGACATGGGTGTGCACAATGATAGGTCTCCATTCATTTCTTTGTTTTCCATCTTTTTCCCATTCATATTAATTCTTTTTAAACTGCACGAGTTTCATCTTCGGCAAATTCTACAATTATCTCTTGATCCTCCATTGAAACCTCTGACATGCGCAGTGGCTGCAAAAAATACAGTTTTACACATGAAGTGTTAATTATGCATCTAGTGAAAGTCACTACGGTTGCTATGGCATCCCTGAAACAGAAATGACTAAAAAAAGGTAAATTGAAGGAACCGTGGGAAAAGACCATAATACCGATTGACAGGAAACAATAATTGAAGAAAAGAACGTCCCATATTAGAAATGTGAAGATAGAGATGTGAACGTTGATTACCTTTATTTCCTCCCGGATTTTTGGTACGGAATTCTGATTGACCTAAATTCGAATTTATAAACATTAAGCCTGAATCTAGAGGTGACTTGAGAAGAATTTTACTCATTTTAATTTTTGAATGGTTGTTAACTTGTCCATTATCAATTAATTTAATTATTTAAGCTAAGATGGAAATGGTCCTCTCTGGAAATCTGAGCAAATATCAAAAAACGCATTCCTTCAGCTGAAATGGTCTTTCTGTTCCCATAATCTATTAAGCCTTCAATTCGCCCTAAATAATCAATCCGTTTAAGCTTTACCTTGAACAAAGATGAAATGCAACTCTTTTCATGACATGTGTTCAATTAACGGCCTATTAGGGTTAGTTGCTATAAAAACAGGGACAGACTGAATAATGCTTGATATATTGATATTAAAACTAAAACAATAAAAGTCATACTTCTCTTTGTTGATGTGAAGGTCCTGTTGATTTTGTAGCAGTTATTGACCGTGATGTGTTTGGATAGTATCCTCCTCGAGTAGAACAACAAAGGATTTTGCAATAGAATTCTTGTATCTAAAATTGTGTGTAAAAATGTGATGTTATTGGCCATTGGTTATTTCATTAAAAATCTGCAAAAATGTATCATTCAGGATGTTGATACAAACAAAATAGGCGTTTTTTCAAAACACTAAAATGAATTTTGACCAACAAAAGCAAGATATAATTACCCGTTGATCCAAAAGACAAAGGAAGATGAATATGGCTAATCCTTGGGATGCGTTGACGATGCTAAAAATATAAGCCATGACGATGCTGTCTTTGTTGATGTAGAAGAGTCCGATGATCCATGCCAAACCAAGGATTGATACCAGCATTGAAAGACATTTGATCCAATACCTGTTTGAAAATAAAAAAAACCACGTGGCTTTATGAAGTTTGAAACAGAGATTGATAATTTCAGAGGATAATAAGGATAGTGTCAATTCAATCTACCATCATCTTAAGCAAGTTAAATTATCACCAATGAAAAAAGATCTTTTCGTAATTACGTTTCAGAAATAAACATTGAAAACATAAACTATGAGACATGACATGGTATGGTGATAATATACATTTATTATCAGGTAATTTAAGAACTGTTTAAATATTTTAAAGGGCCTTAAAATCAATTTTGGCTTAGGTATGACGTAAGCTGGTAAAAGGAAGAGCTCTATGCATTGTTAGCATCGAATATTTTGATATTTTGTAAATAAATGCTGAAAAAAACCCAATAATCATAAAATTATAATATCAAAATTATCAACATAAGTTATCTCTTATAATAAAATTTCAACTTTTAACGATTTTCTGCAATTCAAGCAACTGAAAAATCAAAGATGATTCAGGCAAGAATATAAAAATGAATGAAAATAGATTATTTCTTTAAAAAATCAAAAATGAAATTCAAGAAAATAATGAATATTGATGAGAATACCAGAGTTCTTCACTGATCATGTCCCTTTTCTTTGCTTTCTTTTTCATAACTTTGATAGCAAGGAACATAATCACACAATTGAACTGAATAAGAAAATAACAGTGATTATTAAAACAGCAAATAAATGAATGATGCATGAAAATGTTCTGGCGGATTGGATGATGGTGCATTTGATAAAAGTGCATCCAATCAAGAGATTTAAGATTCAAGCCATCCTATCAAGAGATTTAAGATTCAAGCCATCCTATCAAGAGATTTAAGATTCAAGCCATCCTATCAAGAGATTTAAGATTCAAGCCATCCTATCAAGAGATTTAAGATTCAAGCCATCCTATCAAGAGATTTAAGATTCAAGCCATCCTATCAAGAGGTTTAAGATTCAAGCCATCCTATCAAGAGATTTAAGATTCAAGCCATCCTATCAAGAGATTTAAGATTCAAGCCATCCTATCAAGAGATTTAAGATTCAAGCCATCCTATCAAGAGGTTTAAGATTCAAGCCATCCTATCAAGAGATTTAAGATTCAAGCCATCCTATCAAGAGATTTAAGATTCAAGCCATCCTATCAAGAGGTTTAAGATTCAAGCCATCCTATCAAGAGATTTAAGATTCAAGCCATCCTATCAAGAGATTTAAGATTCAAGCCATCCTATCAAGAGATTTAAGATTCAAGCCATCCTATCAAGAGATTTAAGATTCAAGCCATCCTATCAAGAGATTTAAGATTCAAGCCATCCTATCAAGAGATTTAAGATTCAAGCCATCCTATCAAGAGATTTAAGATTCAAGCCATCCTATCAAGAGATTTAAGATTCAAGCCATCCTATCAAGAGATTTAAGATTCAAGCCATCCTATCAAGAGGTTTAAGATTCAAGCCATCCTATCAAGAGATTTAAGATTCAAGCCATCCTATCAAGAGATTTAAGATTCAAGCCATCCTATCAAGAGATTTAAGATTCAAGCCATCCTATCAAGAGATTTAAGATTCAAGCCATCCTATCAAGAGATTTAAGATTCAAGCCATCCTATCAAGAGGTTTAAGATTCAAGCCATCCTATCAAGAGATTTAAGATTCAAGCCATCCTATCAAGAGATTTAAGATTCAAGCCATCCTATCAAGAGATTTAAGATTCAAGCCATCCTATCAAGAGGTTTAAGATTCAAGCCATCCTATCAAGAGGTTTAAGATTCAAGCCATCCTATCAAGAGATTTAAGATTCAAGCCATCCTATCAAGAGATTTAAGATTCAAGCCATCCTATCAAGAGATTTAAGATTCAAGCCATCCTATCAAGAGATTTAAGATTCAAGCCATCCTATCAAGAGATTTAAGATTCAAGCCATCATTATATGATGTCAAATATGAAAATAGAGAAAGGTGTTATACAAGATTATATGGCATACTAACGAAATAAAAATTCAATGTTTCAAGATAGTAAAAAGTTAGGGATGATAAATAAATATGTCGTGCTTACAGCAATAACAAAAATGACAGGGCCAACAAAACTCCAGATGAAACCACGGATCGGATTAATCCAACAACTGAAACAAAGAGATATAATCTTAAAAATTGGCTTTAGTTTAAAAAGTAAATGTGAAGGTGTGCATATTGTCATTATGCATAACTACAAACGAGCACCTAAAAATGTCGCCCATAACTATAGACCAAAACAATCTTCTTGCAATTCTTTGCAGAGAAGAGTGTATATCAATCCAACACGTGGTCTTTCAACTACGCTGACTTAGTCAACACTACTTTACCTTAACCACTTATTTATTCACAAAGTTAGCCTCTTTTGGCTTTTATTAAAGTTAAAAAAACATTGAAAATACCAAATAAAACTATCATTACTCATTACTTGCTACAAAATTTACAATATTTGAATAGAATAATAAAAACAAGAATAATTTAAGTTACTATTTTGGATTGCCATAAGCTTTTAAATCAACAGCAGCAGTGACGCCAACTACGATCACAGGTAAAACTGAAACAAGGAAATGAGAATTGAAAGTAATGAAAATGTAACTTTATATTGAATTAATAAGTAACCATTCTGAAATTAATTGTAACTTTTCGATAATGATTGTCTCAGTTGTAATAATGATGGAAAAGAAAGCATTTTCAAGGAAAATGATGATGTAAGGTTTCAAAACAAAAACAACTCACTCCAGCAACCAAGCAGAAGTTTTCCATGGCCGAATCCATTGTTTCTTTTGTAAACTTTAATGAGCATCAAATATAAGACAAAACCTTCCATTCCCATTAATGTGAAAGCCACAAGAAAGAGATAATGAAGTCCAATAGCAATCAATCTGCATACAAGCTATGGTAATCAATGGAATCAATCGATCAGTGATTAACGATAATGATAGAGAAAATCATATAAAATCAAAAATGTAAAATTTTGTTTGCCAGTGTGATTGATTTTTAGAATTTAAAATCAAAAAATATTCTATGAAATGATATAATGTATAAAAATATATCAAATAGTTTAATAGTGATAGTTTTGATTGTAACCTCACTATAAAACTTAGTTGATTGATTGTAAATATGGCGAATCAAATAAGCATTGACTGATAACAATGTAATCTGCATTAGACATTATCAATTGAACTTGGAGCAAAGCAAATTACTTACAACATTCAACGTCTTATCAATTCCAAACAGAAATAACAACTGAGCCATGAACAATGCAGCAACAAGACATTTATGCGTTGTATTTCGTTCTGATTTTATGGCTCTACGAGAAAGAGATGAATACCTTTATTATCTAAGGTATTTTAATCATTTAAATACGATATTCTTCTAGTATTAACTTGAATCTTGATAGATTTGATTCTTACGTAACATTACAACGCCTAAAACCGATTCCAACTTCTAATGGAGAATCCCAAACATTTCCTCAACATTTCCGCAATCGCACCAGGCCAAAAAAGATCATTGGAATTTGCCGCAGTAAAAAACAAAAAACACTGAATAATCCTCATGAAGAAAGCACTTAAATTTAGTTTCAACGGTCAGTTATTTGAATGTAAGTAACTTGAACAAAGAACAAAGTACTGATAGAAGTTAATAAAAAAGAGGTTGTTGCAAATGTGTACCTGATTGAGCAGAATGTGATAAAAGAAATTAGCAATGCAGCCAAAGAAACTCCAATGCAAATTTTTGTTATTAAAGACATTGCATCAGCATGTGTTACCTATTGGACGAGAAATAAATCATTTTTAAAATGGTAAGAACATTTAAAAATATTTCAATTTATTCAAGTACGCAAGCACAAAAACCAAACCAAATTAAGAAAATGATTTGATGATTATGATAAGATTGTTAACAACAAATTTGATTAAAACGAGGTTACGTGGCATTAGTAGAACAATGCGTTTTAATTCACATTGAATAAAAACATCAGGTAACAGTTAACATAAGTAAATTGAAGTTTACCTCCATTTCTAATGGTGCCTTGGTAACAGACATCAAAACTGCAAAATTTGTAAGATGAAAGCAATGACAGATCACGTGTGTTTTGTTGTTGCTATGCAACCGACATCCATTTTTAGACCATGATCCAATTTGATTGTTTGATGAAAAATTCCAAAAAACGCACTGGCGAGTTTCGGTCTTATTAGTCTGCAAGAAAGAGAACAAGTGAATGAATAAATCAATGATTGAATGAATAAAAAAGGAATTTCCTTAGGCAAAAAGCAATAAAATTCATAAATTGGACAAGAATTTAATAATATCGTTGAATGTATTGTTAAACAAAGTTTTTCTTACTTGTGATATTTTGTGTATGATTTCAACTGGTTGTTTAAAACGTGCCAAGGATTGTGGGAACAAAGTTGCAGCTATAACATTCGATATTCTGTTGTCATGGAGATGGCCATTATCACGTGATACTAATTCTTTTTCTCTAAATTAAAAAGAATAAATCATTATTTCATGAAAAAAAGAATCATTTAATGCATAATGCCGTCAGGCAATCAATCAATCAATCAGCCAATCAATCAATCACTAAATCAATCAATCACTCAACCAATCAATCAATCAATCAATAAATCAATCGAATTATACACTGAAATAGAAATGCCTTACGCTTCAGTCCCAAGAAAATGTTCGATACTTTTAAACGAACCAAAATAAACAGCATCTGTTAAAAAAGATGAGAAAAATTCTTTTTAAAGAGAAAATGTTGATATGAAGTGAATACATTAAAACACAATGGGATGAGAAGAAATGGGTATTCTTTATTTTAGCAATTATTATGCTCATTCATGGTAAAATATTAACACAAAAGTAACAAAAATTAATATTTCAGGCTGAAATAAAACCTACCGTTGAATTTGGAAACAGATTGGGGAATGGAAATAGCACTTTTTGCGTCCTTAAAATCTGATTCGAAATGCAAAGCGGAAATATTATTTAACCGTCTAACTTCCATAACTAAAAAAAGAAAGCACATAAATTTACTTTATTTCAATTCTCGGTCCCAGAATAATGAAGGAAGTAAGGGAACTGAGTAGTTTTCTATTATTTTTGTATCAGGCAAATAAAATTGTTTCATTGCACATTCTAGAATCATTTTTACGACAAAAGTGGTATTGATATCATGAAATTTAACATTTACCTGCATTTTGTGTTGCAACTACTAAAGAGGTTTTGTTTGATGATGAGCGGTACAAATTTGCCATCGATTCAATATTTTTTAAAATACCTCCAGCACTTTTTGTTTGCTTTTCCTTAAGATAAAAAGTCAACATGTAACAATGAAAGAAACTGCAATAAAAGCCTTTTGTCTAGAAAAGGATTCTTTATGGATAGAGCAAGGTTAGACACGTAAAAGTGATTAAGAAAAAAATTCATTTGATTTTTTGCTGAAAATAATGCAAAACAATTACGTTTCAATTAATCTTAATTAAGATAATGATAACAAGATGCACTAAAAGCAGTTTGATGCCAACTGTCAAGATTAGATTCATGATTAACTGACAATACTACAATCTACCAGGATATGAAAGACAGAAAGAGTTAATATCTACATTATTATCAAATGCGAAATGATTTGTAGACCAATTCATTGTTAATCGCCTGCTTCAGTCGTTCAATTATAATAACGCTTCAACTGTCATGGACATACAAACCATGAGTCTAAATGAATTTTCGATTTTGATGGTCAATATTACCTTTGGTAAATCATTCCAAGTTGTCAAAGTATTTGCAGACAACAGATTGTCAGTCAAAGACACCAGATTCTAGGAAATTAGAAAACCAAAAGTTCACAATTAATTAGATAATTTACTAAATCTGCTAAGCAAGACCAACAGAAATGAGCAACGATATTTGACAAAATATTATCAAAAATCATAAACGACGTTCGTTTCTATTATGACTAATCAATCTTAGGAGTGTTCCATTTATACATGAGTTGTTATTATAAAAGTATCCTAACCAGTGCAATACTTTTCAATTCTTTCTCACGCAACTTTTCTTGTTTTGTGATATGAACAATGTCACCCATAATTGTCACCACATTTTTAATATCTCCACCAACATGTTGGTCGTGCCCACTGTATTCATTGTTCAATGTTTTCATGAGTTCTGACGAATTCTTTGTTTTACTTCTAAGCTAAAATTATAACAATTAAAACTTATAATTGTGACATGATAAAATGTGGTCAAAATGGTAGAGATCATAACAAGTAAATTAATTTTTTGCGATTTTTTTTAAATTTTTTTTAATTAAAGTTGGTGTTGGCGCAGAGTTGATGACAGAAAAAACAACATTTGAGCATTATGGACCAAATATGGTGAATAATCAAAAACCTATATTGGCAGCAAATCAATGTAGTTATCGCAATTCAGCGTAATTTATCGTCGTAATTTATCATAATTATCGTGACGTCAGTAATTGTGTCATCAATCAAGTCAGTATGCAGTTAACGTCAGTTAATATTGAGAAATATTTCTAAACAAAAGCTGACTATACACGTATTTGCTTTTCATTTCAAAACTAAATCATGTTAATTGCAAGATTACCTGATATGAGAAATCATTTAACCAGGTTGAAACACAATTGCTTAAATCAGCCGCCATCCATTCAGCTGATGTAATATTCACTTTCATACAATATCGACTTGAAATTCCTGAAAGCAAAAATATATGTCATATGTTTAAAGGAAGGGTGAACGTGGAAGGTAAATGAAATGGAAAGAATTAAAACAGGTTCAATTGCAAGAAAGTTTTGAGTTTGTAATTCATCTCATTTCTTCTCTTTCTCCCCCTCCCCTGTTGAATCAATCAATCAATCGATCAATCAATCAATCAATCAATCAATCAATCAATCAATCAATCAACCAATCAATTAAACAAGACTATAATTACCATTTGTTCCTTTTGGACAATTGCTGTGGGCCGTCTGACCATTTTGAGTTTCTCTCCATTCAATATTTCTTGAAATTTCCTTCCCACATCTTGGCTCAGTTTTTGACATTGCTGCAATTAAAATTTGAAACTTTGTTTATAAGTAAGGCTTTTACTTGCAATTAAACAGAAATGACATGGTGAAATGTCAGGAATTTCCAATTGGACTTTTAATTAAATCACTCGATGAAGATCAACGGTAAGATTTAAAAGTTTCGTCACAATGTTTCCTTTTCTGATTAATATCTACATTTATCCCATTACTGATCAGAAAGTGTGACGTCAAATGAAGAAACATTAATGGAATTTGTAGCCAAGCCAAGGAAAGAATAAGACGAAATAAGTCAATAGCACCGCATGTTCTTTAAAAGTTTTAAAAAACAAGTATTGCCCTGTTTTCAATATTATTTAATGGAATTGATTAAGTGATTAGCCTTAATATAAAAATTTTGAAGGGAATTAAGAAAAAAGATTATAACAACTTACGTTTGCAAATTTTGCCAACTTTGAAATATCCTTTTTTGCAATGACATTCATACGATCCTTTTTTATTCATGCATATTTCATGCATGCTACATGAATGACTTCCATCCAGGCATTCATTACGATCTAGTAATAACAATGGTCAGTTGATATCTTCTGGTTATAATTATTAACTATGATAAAATAATATCATATAACGAAAATATCATATAACAAGGTTGTTTCCACGAATATCGATTTCAATGATGATGTTCATGACATCTGTCAATAAATCAAGAAACAAGATAGGCCAATAATGACAATTCTTAAGGATGTTGTATTCCATTTTGGAAGACTGATAATTGTGACGATTAATGATTCTTGATAAATGTTGATTGTGTCGAGGAATCAAAATGATAGTGATTAATGATTATTGTTAACTTAAATTATCACTGATTTGCATTTGATTAAAACGGATTTCTACTGATCACAAATCAAGACGCTTGATCATGTTTAACATAACTGATAATGATTCGTGCTAAACAAAACAGATTGAAATTTATCAATGTTTGTGATTACAGCAATGAGTTAAATGATCCCCTGAGACATGAAATCAGATTACCTGGTGTAGCAAAAAATTCTTTCGTTGAAAAATGATTTCCAAATATTGTGCCATTACCAGAACGAATTGTGAAAAAGTATCCCATTTCTTGTTCAAGATTGTTCAGTTTCAAATAAGCATTTGCAGTTTGGATTGAATGTACTTTCACTGCATTCAACTCTGAATGGAATTCAAACTTATAAATGATATTTTCTGATCTGCTAATTGGCTGCCAAGATATTTTCGCCATGTCCCATTGTAGAGCAATCACTTTTGTCCCAACTGGCGCAGGAAAACGAACTGTAAATAACAAACAAATTTTCCTTTTGATTTTATGAACTTTCATATCCAATCAAAATATTTTGTAATTTCATAAAAATATCAAATAATAGACAAAGAATTCAAAAGAAATTTCACCCCAATTAATTCTGTGCAATTTTTTTTAAGAAAATAATCTCTTTTCAACAACGTAGAGCAAAAAGTCTGAAAATTCAGTTTAATTTAATTGCATTTTCAAAACCAACGACAATTTTTATTCTAATTTATTACAATAATAGAATAATAAAGCTAATATTTATACAGGATGTACATTTCAGCTTCTGCTGTTATTAATGTGTGTCCTGTGATCTGCAACTTAATGTTAATAAAGTAGCCATTTGGAAATAGCTATGGCAAAACTTGCGTCACGGTGTCCTGGAATATCAATAATCAGATAGTGTTTATTGGTTACATGTAATAAATGTCTCATCATGACATCATGTAAATAAGTAAATAAGTAAATAAACGAATACTTGCCTAGTGTATTAAATGCAACTTTCATGGCATCTTTATAATAACCAATGTCTTTTGCACCAACTTTAACTTCAATTCCATACTGCCTGTCCTCGATTAAATTATCTAGTTTGATTTCAGTTAGGCTGGTCTCTAGAATTCTTTTATAGTTTTGCGTTGTGCATTTAATTTGATAAATCACAGTCGGTTCTGTGTAATTAAATGGTGGCATCCAGCCAAGTGTGACGGAATTCCAACCGACTTTAATAGTTGATAAATTTCGAATCGGACTGTTTGGTAAATAAACTAAGAAAAGAAACACAGGATTGAAGGAAAATCTCAACGAAGTGCAACAAAGAAAAGTCAACATTGCAAGGAACAAAATAAAATTGGGTTTGATTTAAATGCAAACACTGGTAATTTTTCTTAATTTTTTAAGCAACTAATGGTACTAGGTCTTAGATAAACTTACATATATCAAATATTATTAACACGGTCTTTCATCAATCTTACAAATTTTGCCATAAAGGGATGAAATATGACAACTATACTTGTCAAAAAAACAGAATGTATAAACATTGACAATTAAGACCTTGTTGTTAAATGCAAATGGAATAAAGTAACATACTAAGCCTTTTAGTTTTTGCATATTTTTCTTCCTTTATAATTTGTCCACTTTCTTTTGTGAAAACAGTTACGGTAATACGATATCTGGTATTTTGTTTCAAATTTATGATTGTGTAATTGAGTGATGCCCGTTGGAATATTACTTTATAGCCAGCTGGTTCCCCTTCTGATTCATGTGAAACCTAGATTAAAGAAATAAATATGAAATCGACAAGAGAAATTAACTTAAACAATTTTCTATATTTTTCTAGAAAACATCATATGAATTAGTGTCAAAAAACAAAGCCGAAACCAAAGTTGAATCTTTAGATACATTTGTTCAAGGCAAGATTGATAAAATTTTCATGATTTTCAAAGGCAGTTCCTTGGCAAACGATGGAAAATAAGATAAATATAATGACTCGTTGTTTTATCATGTGGGGTATCACAATATGGATTCATTGAATGATGAATTGATCAGATATGATTAGATTTGATTGGATATGTTTAGATTTGATTGGATATGATTAAATTTGATTGCATGTGATTAGACATAATTAAATGGCAATTCAAATTAAACTCTATTACGGGACATTAAACGTAAAAGCTTTTGACACATGGGCAGTGATGTGTTTCAAAGAATTTCTAAAATCAGGAAGAGTTAATTGATGGCAACGGTTATGGATTCATCATCTTCATCATGTTGGAGATAATGATCAAGTTTAACTGATTTTCATTTTAGGTTTTCTAGACTTCAGTGGGATTTCTGCCAAAAACATTCTTAAAATGACAGAAAATAAATGACATTTTTTATAAGATAATGGTAATTCATATGAGCCATTGATATTTCTAAGATACTTACACCATAGCCAATCGGCTGTTCATTCAAACCTTTGGTAATTCTCCAAATAACACGAATTTTATCGATGTCAATTCCGATCACACTTAATCCTCCTAAGATATGAATTAAACATGATTAAATTTTGAATTTATTAAAGGATAGTTTTTAAAATGAATTCTTGCAAACCGTCAAAACACTTAAGATAGTTGAAGAAAACCATCATACTTAATAGAGACAAATTTATGCATTTAGAATTGTTAATTTACATAATACATACAATTAATTGCTTAAAACATCAAATTCATTTTAACATTTTTAGACCTAGCTTTTTTCGCTGTATAGCAGAGTTTATACTGAAGTAACTAAAGAATCCTTCTCAGAAGATGTGTAGCAATAAATAAATCCTTTATCAAAATAAAGTATTTAACTAAACACAAAAAGGTGTTTACTTTAACTGTTTACTTAACACGAATAACAGAATGAATAACCTTCTTCATTTTCTAAACTTTTTGTCACATTTGTCGAGCATCGGATTGATGATGTGCCGTTGACATTAAATCCAGAAATTGTTTTACCAATTATTGTGACTTCGTACATTGTATTAGAGCCTGAAATAAATGAAAAAAAGATATCTCCCAGTCTTGATTTAATAAAACAAACTTGAAGGTCGTTTATTTTAAGAGGAAAGGCAGGGTTAATCATTGCTTCGATGAGCTCATCAATATTCAGGGACATTTGATAACAAGGAAAAAATTTGCAATTGGATGACTTTCTCGGGACATCTTTGGTTTCATGATGGAACAAAGAAAAAGGAACAGGACGATATCTGAAGAATGTCTTTTTGATTATGAAACCTGATTTAATAGATACTCGAAAAAAGCAATACCTTCAAATTTCATCAAAAAAAATATTATTGATTTATATCATAAAATCTAAAAGAATAGAAAGAAAAATAAGAAAAACTCACTCAATTCATAAAACCTGGCATTTGTTGCTTGTTTTGGAACGAGGATTTTTTTGACATCTTTTGCAGATGTTACAATGATGACGTAAGTAATAAGATGCTCATAGGTATCAAATGGGGCTGACCATTTTACATCAATCGATGTGACATTAGAAATGCATTCCTTTTTCATTTGGATTTGACCTTAAATAAAAATCATCAGTGTACATATACAAAGATACATATAGATGTTTCCATGAGTAGAATCCTTTGTTTGAAAATTGAGGATAAATTTGCATAAATAATTTTTAAAAATGCCATAAAAACGTAATTAAAACTGAAACTTACCAAAATTTTTCAAAACAATATTCTTGATAGCTTGATTATCTAATTCCTTGTAAAATATTGCTATTTCATCATAATAAATAGTTGGTCCATAACCTTTTCCAAATTCATGCAATTTCACCCATTGTCCAACCATAATCGCAACATTTTCAAGAAATCTCGAGCTTTTTGATGAAGTCTTAATCTGCAGAATTTCCATTTCTTTTCCATTAAAAAAAAAGCCAATACGACCGGATTCAGTCAATACGAGGCTAGAATGAATCCACATGCCCTGTTGAATTTTGATGGTTGCATTGAAATATCGAACGCCATAGTAACCAGAATATAATAATGATGGGCCTAAAAAGGATGAGGAAAAACTACATTGTTTTCAAAATACAACAAATTTAAAAGGAAATACGAAGTAGGTACACATCACAAATTCATTTATCAATGCTACCAAAAGAATTTGGTTGATAGGGGCCAAGGTGCTCCAGAGGAGGGCGGCACGAAAGAGGTGTCCTAAATGTTGTTACATTTTAGTTCTGAACTGTTGCCTTTTAAATTTTATTAGGATTAAAATATGATAGAAGACAAAATTGACGTGAACTTGAATAAATTTTGAACGTGAATGAAAAATCTCGAATTCGATCAAATATCTGGTTTTCAAAATAAAATTAAATCACAAGTAGGTGAAATAGAAATCTCTGAAAACAGAAATCAAACAATGAAGGAAAACTATGTTAATATGAAGATGCAAAAATAAAATATTGAAAGTCACTCACTTTGATCATTTTTAAGACTTATTTTGATCAAATCACGATTATCATTTCTTTTCAAAGTCAATAAATCATAAAGTTCCCCATTTGGCTTTGTTTCTTGAAGTCTGATCCAAAATGAAATAGCAGCACCATTTTTGCATTTTTCCGATGTGAGTAAGCATGTATCACTATATTCCCCTAGTTTCAATGCGGACTCCCCTGTTTTTAATTCCATATACCCATTTCCCCTTCCTTTCAATGATACCCCATTATTTCCAAATATGGAAGCTTTCCCATCAGTCACTGTATCTTTGATTCCCGTGATTGAATCAAGGGGCCAAAAATGCGCAGCATCGCGGTAAACAGATTCTGGAAAAGATAAGACATAAATTAAAATCGAGAAGAGAAAATTTACTCAGACACTGGTTAACTCATTTCACTCCCCCGGGCTGGGCGTGAGAGAGAGGAAAGAAAATGGAATGAAGTTACAAAGTCAAATTAATAAGTGCTTAATTATATTTGTGGAGTAAAACTGGAGGCGATGCAAACAGAAGGATTGAAAACGAGAAATCATGAAAAGTTTTGTTGATGATTGAAGATGAAAACAGCGGAAACAGATTATAAAACAGAAGGAAAAAATAAAAAAAAAATAACGCTAGGTATAAAAAGGATAAAAGTGAATTAAAAGAAAATTGAATAAAAGGCTGAAAGACTATTGACATGCATGTGAAAATTGAGAAACAAATGATAAAGTTACAACAAAACAAATACAATAAAAGAAACTACTGTTATTCATAATGAGATTAAATAACTTTAATTTTGGGAGAATAATTAAAGAATGAAAGAAGATTTCATTTTAATGTCAACTAGGGTTCTGCTCAAGTAGTGTTAGAACTGCTTAAAGTTTTCCTGCAATTTCTATTTGCTGTTAATAGTGCAGGATTCATCGATCAATGTCATCAATCTGTGAGCAAATTATCTAATCTATCAAACAGAATGCGAAATTTCATTAATTTAAACTTGAGTATGAGTTATTAATGAGACGGAACACATAAGATTATCATGACTTTTTTCATTTTTGTTTTCATCGTCATTCGCCTCTCAATAGGAACAGATGGATTATTTGTATTCCACACTTAACCATACCTAATATTTGAAGATATAGGGAGCAAGTTTAATTAAGAATCTCAATCCTCATTTGGCTTAAAACTCGATCAGCCCACTTAAGTTGAGTATGAAAAGGGCGTGACCTGGGTGTGGCTTTAATACCTGGGTGTAGTATTTATTGTTTCTAGAAACCTTGTCTTTATATTGACCCTATGGTTACAGCAAATACTTTCGCGCTTTGAAGGGTGTAAAATGACCTTGAAACTGGATCTTGAAACTATGAGACCAGACACCGTATGGTGCGCAGGAGGAACACAAACAATTGACGCTTGGTCACACAGATCAAAGACAATTAATGTTCTCGCAAAGATAACTCTAAAATGACAGCATCAATGGTTTTTTCTGATCACCAAGGATATGATCATTTTACAATTAGCAAGATGGTTGACTGTTAATACTTAGAACGCTGCATTAATAATTTAAGCATGTTGATTCTTGCGAATAAAAACAACTAAAAGATTAGCATGGTTTTAATGAAAAATGGTCAAAATTGAGACAAATACTCAACAAATCGTGAACAGCAATTTTCAATTCAGGTTAGAAAATCAGGGAAAATGGTGAATGAGAAGAAAAAGACTTATGGAAATGCAAACACGTCTATCCGGAGAGAATTAAAAGATTTGCTTTTGTTTTCAAACAGCTTTATTCTGATCGCGAGACGTTCTCATTACTCATATCATTTGCTGAAGGAAAACGTGAAAAGAGGCAAGATGACAGCAATTATGGACATTCTATTTATGAAGCATAAATAACACATGCATATCTCAAAATCGTTTTAAATCAAACCAAATCCATTCAATATCATTGCAGGACGGGGGGGGGTGAAAGAAATCTAGCAATCCCTCTATTGAATTAAAATCGTTTCTCTGTTTTAATTTGTATTTGTTTCAATAGTCCGTACTCATTATTTTTAATTCTGTTTATTCGTTTGTACATTTTATCATGATATATTCATTAAAATTCAAAATGAACGGAAAATTATCAGGAAAGCCAGAAGCGATTCAAAGTAGGAAAAAGCAACACCTTTAAATTAGATATAAAGTGGACATTTTCAAGAAACCGGGCGAATTCGGAAATTTGAGTAGGGCTCCCTGCTGCCCCTTCCTCGGCTCACCTTGAAAAATTCCCGAAACTGCTACGAAATGGGAGCTGATAGCAGCAGGCTTAATGGATTAAAATGGATTTAAATGGATTAAAATGGACAAAAAGTGCGGAAATAACTATGGTCGAGGGATGAAGGGGTGCATATTAAGTACATTATAAAATGTGACAAATTCTAGGCTTGCCTTCACCCCCTCCCCCGACAAAAAGGGGCGGAAGACATAAAGATTGAAAAAAATGAAGAAGTGATTGTTGGAGCGGGGAGAGTAGAATTATGAGAGCAGAAACGTGCTCGGAAACGTGAACAAATTTCGAACAGAAAAAAGATTAAAATATCATGTCATTTTTTTGATTGAAAACGTTCACTTGTGAATCTCGATCTCACGTTATTTTTTTTCGTTTTGGTTAATCACAATAACCACAATTTTAATTCAAGCACAGCGCGGATTTTGACTTAAAGGTTTTTTTCAAAACCTGAACAACACGACCTTTTTTTCAGTCTCTTCTAATTCAATATAAAGCTCCTGCCTTTAAAGAAAATCTATCTGCCCCCCCCCCCCCTCTCTGACCCTTTATTGTCCGTTCAAACACATTTGCATCCAATATTTAAGAGATTGTTGAATCCTGGGCAGTTACTATTGCGGCTTTAGTATCAATATAGAGTTGTGAAATAAAAATGGACTAACGAATAGAATAAAGATCCCAAGTGGTGGTGAACTGGGGAAGGGGTGATGAGAAGTGAACTAAAATATATTTGACAAATCAAGGAAAACTTTTTCACATAATTTTCCTTTAATTTCCGAGCAAATTCCCCTTTTCTAGAAGTGTTTGTAGTGGGAGATCGCCGATCAAATTTGACATGAAAGATTTTAGCAATTAAGTTTTCAAGCTTGCTAAAAATTCTGGTTTCAAAAGGTTCTGGTTCTGGTTTTACTTAAACGCGGCTTGATGTAAATATCTTCCCTTTCTGCTGTATTAATGCATACCAAGTTGTACATTTTAAAAACTGAAGATGATGAATGCAATCGTTTGAAATTGCTTGAAAAGTTTTGTTTACAATACAAACGATACAATGAATATATAGTTTGATCACAAAACTTCAAGCAAGAAATTGCGTTCCTTTATGCGGACATTCCAGACCAACAGCTCAATAAAACTAACCTTAAAAAATAGTTATATGAAATACTACTTACCTTTTGAATAAACATGAAGGCTTAGACATGAGCCGATTATCAGAGAAATCAACCAAAACATGTCTATTCTATATTATCTCAAGCGTCACTGCACTATTCCTGGACTGAATTTGCTCTTTAACACCAACTGCAAGAGATAAATATAGTGATGATGATCTCCACCCAGCCAAAATAATGATTGAACTGCACCAATAAAATCACAGATACGACTTCAATCGTGCGAACGAATTACAGATGGTGCTGCATACAGCCGGGTATAATGCAAGACAAGCCTGTGTTTAGCGCTGTCAAGCTCAAAATCATATCGCATCACATATAATGAAGGGATTTACGTTGATTGAAGTCATTCCCTACAGCATAACAAAGACGGGGGTACGATCGCAACGACAATCGCACGAGAAGCTTGAATTACAGCCGTTTTAGGAACCATTTCATATTATCATTTTAATATGATGTAGTTTCAGACAAGTATGAAAGTCATCGCTTGGAAACAGAGATTCGAAAAAGATTAATTTATAAAAGGAAAGAGCAATATACGAAACTAAAGATTTCTCTGCATGGTCCTGTGGGTTAATCCTAATCGGTAAAGAAACAAAAAAATAGGCTAAAAGGATATTCATTGCATTGTCTTGCATCTTCAACTCATTTGTCTGAAATTTGTTTTTACACAAAAGCAACAAGTTGAAATCATTCTGAATATTGTGGCAAAAATGAAACGTTCATGAAGCTGATTTTAAAAATCTAAGCAATTCGAAATAATAAATAAATCAACAAAAAAAACAATGCCGCGCATTTTCATATCATTATTGTGTTAAATGAACTCTTTCACGGGACAAACTTTAATAAGAAATCGTCCCTTCGACAAAAGTCTCTTAATACTGTTTACTTTTTTTGGAACCATGGATTCAATTGATTGAGGTTACTGCGTCTCACCTGAGAATAATTTTTAATTTTCAATAATCGCATGTTTTGAAGAAAGATTAACATTCACAGAAATGTCTACGGGCGATTTTGATGTTTAATAGATTGGTGTTTGGAAATGACGCATCGACAAAAGGGAAAACAATTAAAGGCAGTTTCAAGAGAAAGAGTTGGTTGTAAAATGTAAGAAACTGATATTCCAATTGTGTAAGAGAAAACAATTGATATGCACTAGGTGGCCAATGACCACAACAAATGACCATGGTGCTTTGCAAATTTTAATCGTTAGACACAGAGGATTTGCTAATTAAAAAGTCGGAAATTTCAAAAGGGTGGAGTGAATCACAGATCAAAGTGCAATGTTGCCAAGCCAAACACGGGTTTTCCTTTGCCTGCTAAATGTCAATACTCCAACCATCAAATGTTTACAAGGAAAGTAAAGCCTGAAGTGTTTGAGCGCAGGACGAGATAAAAGTTTGAGATTCAAAGCAAACAATCTGACAATAAAACGGTAGAAAATTAAGAGCATCCATGGCCTTCGACAACAGGGGGATGGGAGATTTGGTAGAAGATGTCATGCCCCCTCCCCCCCAATTTATATCCAGCAGAAATTGAAAATACCATCTGAATCTCCTAAAATATGTTTTTTTTTTCTAATTAACGAAGACCGGCACCATACTTACGGAATTGAGTTTTTACATTATTGTATTATCACACCAGGCTATGCTGTGATAATTTTTGCATCGACGTTCCTCCCCCCCCCCCCCATCGCACTTTTCTGGTCACATCAGAGGCCTTGCCATCGGCATATCCCAAAGATTTAGGTATTGCCCCCGTCGTGATTTGAAAAATGAATGATACCGACTTGATCTTTATTCAAATACAGCTAAAACTCGGCTAAAAAGGGAGGGAATTGTAATTAAAAGGGTTTATACATGACCAAAACCCACAAAAGATTACAAATTAAGCAGCACTTTTTAGGGATCAGATGCCAGAGCTCTGCTTCGAGAGCAGTCTTGGTTGCAAGCCTTGAATTAAATTCAAAATTCGAAATGCAAGGTATTCCTAGTTAATAATTACACTTCACACTCGTTGGGCACTCGTTACAATTAAGGTTGCTCATTTCTGTTTTGTCTTATCATTTTACAATCTACCACCGATCAGCTGTCTGGAATCAACTTCCGTAGACTCAACTGCATTACCATTAGACATAAAATGAAAAGATTGCTTGAAATCTGGACCACCTGATATCTAATAAACATTAAATTGTCTAGCTATGATTGAAAAGGAAGATGAAGAATGAGTATGGGTGATAGAATAACATCGAACGCACCAATTTAATAACACTACCACTTGACTAACACGGTCAATAGACCATCGTTTGAGGTTGAAATGTGAAATTTTATAATCATCTGGTCATCTAATCAACAAGTCAAAAAGAGGCTAGGCAGTCAAGCATGTCATAATTACACAACCATGAAACTAATTTTAGACTAAGAAATCCCAAGATCAATGAGTCAAATCAAATGTGGTTAAAAGAAGGTAGTGGAGAAGAAATTTAAGGTGCCATAAAACCATTTGTCCACGGACAACAAATTCTATTGCAACATATAGCAACACACTGCAACACATACAAACAGATTGAAATAGATTCCTTATGGTAATATACATTGACCATCTTCCTGCTTATTGCGACTCAGGTTATAGAAGAAAGCTGGTTATTTGTTAAATGACTTCTGTAAAGGAAACCAAAAGGGTATGGGTATGGGTATGACCCCCGTCTTCCATATATTTATATGATCAAGTTCACTATGCAAATGGGAGTGTCATTTATATTTCAATGATTGGACGTAATCACCTTTATTTAACCAGTTATGTTCAAACAGAAATGCGAACAATGCCACTGCTGAATAAAATCACTTTTTCCGCCTTTACTTTGTTTGTAATATAAAATCATCATAATTCAATGTACTGTTCAACAGTATTGAACTGTGACGTATAGGTAACCTTGATACCAGCCCTCCCTGGAATGTCACGATACGCCAAAATAATTTAAGCTGCTTTATGATCAAAATACTCCTAGCCATTCACATTTGAATCATTTCATTCTGATCGTTTTTGCCTGTCTCGTGTGGTCTCCCTTCTTTTCACAACAGTTCAATTTCGACAATTACAATTTCGCAAGCAACGAAAAACTTTACGTCAAAGAGAAGAATGACGTCAGATCTGATGATCATTGTCAAACATGCCGAATGATGCAAATTGATAAAGCGCTTCATATGAATTTTTATTTTTTTCGTTGCCTTGTTAACTTTACGTATGTACTTGAGCTACAAAAACACACTCAATGTATGTATTTCTGCCAAAAGTTGTCAAAAACGATCAGATTTTGCGCACTAAGGCTAATGATTTCTAAACCATTGCATTTCAAATCTTGATCTTTCAATTGTTTTTAACACACAAACACTTTAAGAGCGGTAAATTAAGCTGACATTGGACATACGACTGTCATGATCAGGGAAAAGGTTATCATTCGGGTTTGTAAAAAGACGTAGGCATGGCATATGTAGAGATAGTTAAAGATAAGAGATGAATTTAAACTAGTCTCATGGAGCTGTTAGAACCTCGCCATGCTAAACCTGATGGTAACTGATGACTGAAAAACAACACTAAAACGAAATAGCCTTCAAACTGATGCAGAAGCTTTTTAATCTCCATGTTCGCAGTTACCTATGTGCATTAATCGACTTATAATAAGTGTGTGATATCGGTCATACTTCTCTGTTATTTTAAATTACGAAATGCGCCAGGAGCACTGATTACTGAAATTTGCAAAGGAACTAAAAACTCGGCATCAAAAAAAGAATAAAATGCAATTGTATTTATCCTTGGTTTTAACAATGGATGCGATTTGAAGATATACGATTATGCAAAATCACAATTTTGAGATAAAAATGTGTCATACCTGATATAATAAATTTGTGCGATGAAAATACTTTTGACTGTTCAATGTTTCTTCAATTGAATTCATCAGACTGCGTGATTTCCACTCAGTTTAACCTGCAAAGAGTATTTCGCATTAATCATCAAATACAATCAAGATTTACGTAAGAGGACTTCCGGCATTTTCAAATACTTGATAAATCTTACAAGTGGTATTATCAAAATTCGTTTTGAAGAAGGAAGCTACACCCCGGAAAGCGAAGAAACATGAACTGGAAAAATCAACAGATTAAAATGAAAAGCAAACTAACAAATAATGAAAAAAGGGAATCAAAGAGAAAATGAGCTGTTCTATAAAATAGGCCAATGAGAATAATCATAATCATAATTATCATACACATTGCAGTATTGTGTACTACTAATGGTTTTTTAGTTACTTAATAAATTTAAATTTACCTACATTTCCCTATCAGTGTGCCAATGAGAATCTAAGTGTTTCAAATCTTCCCCAACTATATACCTATTAGTAATACCAGCTATCCTTCTCGTAAAATGTTGACGCTGGAAAGAACGGCAGTAAATATCCTACGGATATTTATGGTTAATTTAAGCCATCAAAACGGTTTATATCAAAGTTAATACCATTACCATCTGTTTGATCTCCGCATTTTCTTGCATTAAGCAGCCAAATTCTACCGCATCAAAATATTCTTGATTTTCTAAAATTCATAAGGTTCCCACATTTAAACAATGTCTTTCCACCTTTTTTTACCAACTATCTCTCATTTTTCACAGATTTTCTCCTTAACGCCTGTCCCTTTGTCTGCGAAGAGCTGAATCATTTCCCACGGTAAACAAGGCAGAAAGGAAATGTTTTCCAAAAAGTCATCTGCCAGTCGAAAGCAAGTAATTAAGAAAAAGAAATCTTATGGGATATTGATGCTACATTGAATTCATTTCATGTACAACCTTTGAAATTACAAATGAGTCTTTTAGCAATGGAAATTTTACATGAGACCCTGTCCATTTAACCAAGCAAGCAGGCAAAAAAACGTATTATTTGAAGATGATATGCATTTTGCTTGTTAAATGAAGGTGAAATGAATTCATACAAAAGTAGTTCGCTGGAAAACAAAATCGCAGGTTAAGCTAAAATTGATTTAAAATGAAGTTCAAAGCAAGGACTTTAAATTGAACTAAATATTCGCTTTTCATTTAAAGTGTCGACTATAATAAGCATTCAGTATCCTAAAGCACTAGTACCATATTTAAATGATAAACTAAGTGTCCATTTTCGCATCAATTCCATCTTCCTTATGTGAATTTGTCATAACAAAAAATGGTTTTACATTCCTCTTGTTTTGAAAGTTATTTTCATCATTTTCTGAACGATTTTCAGCGCGGTTCTGAGTTGAATCACGTGACTTCATTTGCAAATATTTCGGGTCTACAACTGGTTCGACCTGCTCTCTGATTGGCTGATTTGCTGGCATTCTTTGTCGCAGTGGCTGTCTTCGATCAGGATGTACATTCGATGAACTACTTGTCGTCAAACTATCAGATGCGATTGAAGGAGGTGACTGCCATGCGGGAGGAGCTCTTCTCGGAGGACGATACAACACCTAAAGAAAGAGCGTGATTACGTCATTTTAATATTTCATCTCAGATTTGAATTTTAAAAGGAAGTAACTCAATAATTATGCCAGAGCACAACAAGATAAAAGACATCTTCACATTTCCGTGCTGAAATCTGATTCATAGGGATTTAGATCTATGCAATGATATTTCTGAATTTTAAGACCAAATCAAAGCTTTTCTGTCTTCAAACTTGCAGGAGATACAAAACAAAATAACTCTGGGGTTGCAGTTAAAGAGTTTTCTTTGAAGTCCTTGTTGGGAAATGGTGGAAGGCGTGATAAAACTGCAAAAAATGATGCAAAGAATAATACAAAAATCTCAATACAGAAATACCTGATTAGGAATTTGATTTAAAAAATTGCCTCCGGGAATAGGTGCGTTTGGAAGGTAGCCAGATGAAGGCGTGCTATGATGCTAAAAATAAAAATAATCATAACCTAATGCAACTTAGAGGTAAATATGAGTTTGGCATTTCTCTCTGCTCTTAACATACAGCCAAAATTATTTATGAGAAGCATCTGCGTGTAATTCTTAATTTAAAAACAGATCATAACGTCACATGTTTTAAATGTTAATTTCATTCCATTTCAATCAAGCTGAGCCTCTAACGACTTCTTCAGCTGTAGGTGTTTCTATTCATCATTATCAACAACATTTGTCTTATCAAAATATAAACATTAGAGCCATCTGCATAAAATCTTTAACATGAAAATAATTTAGCAAATGTCATGTTTTAATCCAACTTAATCAAACTGTATTAATTATATCAGGGTTTGTTGCTTTTAGTTTATCTATAAAATAAACATGTTTTGTTCTAATCTCTTTTATAAAAATTTATTGACATAATTCTATATTTCAAAACACCTGCATGACAAGCTTCATCTAAAAATTAAAGTATGGAGAGCCAAAATTCCACTTCATTAAATCCTATTTTCGTAGCAACTCTTTTGACTGTCACATATATTCATTGCTGAAAACAATTTTCGTATTTGACATTTTAAAAAGTTGCAGTCATAATCTTTACGTTAGGAAACATCTGCAAGAGAATTTAATTTCAAAACGAAATCAATTAACTAGAAAATAGAAGCCTATCAGAATTAATGCTAGCTACTTTAGATCACTCCCATACGAATGTCTTCCTTTCTAATTTCTCTTCGCATGTAGGAACAGTGTAGGACAACAAGCTATTTTGATGTTTTAGCTTAAAAACAACAAATTATGAAGCTTTAGTTCACTTAAAATGAGCAACATACCAAACCAGATCTTGAATGCAAACCCCTCGATGCGTTATTACTAGTTGCCAATGCTGTTGATGTTGCATCGATACCTGTGTATTTGTTTTGTGTTCCAAGCATTTGATCATTCAATTGTTTGTTCAACCAATTAATAACTTGAAAGAAATGGTAGAAAATAAACTTTCCTGGCACTATCAAAAACATTCCAATCATTATGAAATTGTTAAAAATATAAACAAAGATATAAAAGTACAAAATTTAAAAACCCAAAGCATTTAATACAATTCTTGCAATAATAAAAATAAATCAAGATAAACACTTAAATTTTAACATACATTTCAACAAAAATTTTCAAGAGTGGCTAGGTGGGCCTCGTTTTGAGGCACTCTTGTGAAAGAGAGGCAAAGCAAAGGGAGCTCGTGACGAATGTTATTTTGCAAAAAAAATTAAAATTCAAACCATTTTCGTTTGTTTTTACAAGGTCTTGAATTTCTTCAAGTTTCTGTCTTGTTGATTGTAATTCATCTGAAATTTTATTCAACTGTAGAAAATAAATAAAAATTATCGAGAGAACTAGGAGATATAGTTAGTATATCATGCACATCAAAAAAGATGAGATGTTTTTGATTGGTTTCTCTGTAAATGATAACAAAGGATAAAAAACGGTGATGAGATTTCCATAAGCATTACTACAAAGGTTAATTAGCATTTCTATAGTGAGGATGAGAATGACCAATCAGGTTCAAAAGCCAGTTATCTATTAAAAAAAAAAAAATTGACAATTTTCCACTGACGGTAAATTTATAGTTACATTGTCTCTAACCTTTTTTAATAAGTTGATCGATCGATCGATCGATCGATCGATTGATTGATTGATTGATTGTCGATAAAATATTGCCACTAACCTCTTGATCTTTATTAGATAATTTGTAATTTACTTCATCAATGCTCTTTTTCTGGGAAACCAAGATCCCCTCCTAAAAAAACAATGTGAGAAGGTCATTCGATTTGTGTCTCGCTAATCTTGCTATATAATTACGAGCACCAAGCTAAAGTGGTGTGCAGTGTCTCAAGCGAAAAATGGCACATTTCAAAGGTTCCAACAAGGGTACTCTTGTACTTCTAAGGGAGCTTTTATAAAAATTGAGGGAAGGGCTTGTGCCCCCGGTTATGACGTCCTATCGTCTATTCTACTTGAGGAAATACCATGTTCAAACTTGAATGTAAGATCACAAATAAATATATAAATTCACTCAAAATGAATACAATACAAAATGAACTTCATCATTTCATAATTATTTTGGCAAACAATTCATTACCTTTTCTTCGATTATCCTTTCTTGCTTAGTTGTAACGATGTTCTTTAGTTTCACCTGAAAAAAATCAAATGCCAAATCATAGAAAAAACAGTGAAATAAAGTGCAACTAAAACAGATAATTAAATTTACTAAATTTGCATAATTTCTTCATATTTATGAAATCTTGGACTCACCTGAGATTTCAGGTTTCTTATTTCATTTTGCAACTTCTTAATTATTTCATTTCCCTGCAATTTTAAACCATAAATTTGCATTAATTGTTAATTCTTTTATTTATTAAGCGACTACGGCTGATTGATGATTGATGATAGATAGTTTCAATAATGACAAAAAAACTAAAATAAACATAAATAATATCAATTAAATTGATTCAATAATGGACTGAATGCTTCATGGAACAATCAAATGTTTTGATGATGTCCTACTGCTATTTCCAATGAATTAAACAGATCAAAAACGTAGAAAAATAAGCATTCATTAAGATGCACTTGAAGTGAAACATTTGCTCACCTTAATTATTTCATCTGAAACCGATTTGACTGTACTTTCCAGCCTGCTCACTAAGTTGCCTTTTTCTCTCAATTCTTCATCAACGTCTTTCTTTAATTGTAAAATAAGTCATATTTAGAATGAAATAATGAAGAAATTTTAAAAAGTTAATTTCTATAATAAACAAATTCCTAAATTTTTAAATTTCTAAATAAACAAAAAATACTCCTTCACGAATGTTTGGTTTTAGGGCAGCAAGAAGCAAAGCATTGTAAAACATCAATGACATGGAGATTGCAAATACACATAAAATGGGTGAATGTATTTTCAATTTCAATTCAATTCAATACAATAGTAAGAGAAAAGAACGGACTTCATCAATTTCGTTCACCTGCCTGCTTAATTGTCAAATAACATTTGATTCTGAGCTATTGAATTGATCTGTCTGTGGTGAAGTTACTCTTATTTCAAGACAAAGTTGTTGATTTGTCAATATAATTATCTGGAGAGACACTGCAAGGTTCCACCCACTGTTAAAAGATTGTGAATACATGGGGGTAATGTAAAACCACGTAATGTAAAAGTAGAGGGGAAAGTTTTAACAGATTGAGAAAGGATTTAATTACGAAAACATCCTTTCTGCAGATAACATAACAGTCATTATCTACATCGCACATATGCAGAATGTATCTTCTTTTACAACTCAGAACTGTGATCACTAACCAAACGAGAATTTCTGTCTTCTAAAGAAAACAGCTCAAACGAATGCTTAACATCAAGCGGACAGACAGAATCACAAACGAGCAACTGTACATTTCATACAAATTAACCCCCTAGAGTCAAGTAATCAAGGGAAGAAGATTTAGATGGTACTGGCATCTTCTAAGATTGCATTAAAACACCCCAGCAAAGGAAGCTTTGCAGGAAAGCGAGGAAAGTGAGAAAGCCAAGAGTATAGTTACTACTCTAGAATAATAAATATCTAAAATAGAAATCTCGAAATATAGTTTATTTAAATGTAGTAATATTTCAAATAAACATAAAGAAGGATTAAGTAACATTGATTTTGTTGTTTTGCATTGCTAGATCGATTTTTGATTTTCCTTTAAAAAACAACAGAACATTTCAGTTTTGGAAATTTTTTTTGGGAAATTTGCAATTCTAGTCGAAAATTTATAAAGTATAATTACGAAACATTCTTGTTGCCATTTGAAGGTGAATTTAGGCTTGAATCGTACCAACAAAATCAATTTCTACATAACCGAAGTGAAGCTAAAAATCTAATCAAATTTATTTCAATCACCTTCAAATAATAAATTGAGAAGATTTCTGGATTTTTTATATCCAATTTAATACGCGAAATTTTTATTGAGAAGTTCAGCAGCTTGTAAAAGTCAAAGGCGAATTTTTTTGAGATGGTGGAGGAAGGATTAAACCTACATAGAATCGAGATTATGATGATGAAACCATCTGCTAGAAGAAGTTTTTGAGATAACAATAGCTGCTCAAAATATGTCTTATAAGCTCTTGGCTTAATTTTTGAACTTCTATCAAAGAAGTCAGGAATTAAAATATAAGTCTACCTTTTGGTTGTTTGATGTTTCTAGCAGTTGGTTTGATCTTGATATGACCTGTAATTTCAAAACGTAAAAAAACCAAATTAGGCGCAAGGTTAGACAGATGATTAAATTTAAAATGGAAAGCCACCAATTTTATTTGATAACTTTCTATCGTGATAGGTACGACAAAGAATTTTAATCTAAGCCAATCATTCAGGTGACGTATTGTTAATTGCTACAATAAAATTAAGAAGCCAATAATGAGATAAGATTGTTGGTTATTGTGTTTCAAAATGTCATGTTTTGTGCTTATTGTTGGAAATACGCACCGAAAGTGAAATGGTAAAGACATACTGGGATATAAGAAAAGACCATTGCTATAAAAATCATTCACTCTTATTACCAACACCAAATGCAAATTGCGTGGGTTGATCGAAACTCAGTAAAGTCCCATCGATAGACATGAATCTAGATTGATACGAATAACATTACCAATTCTTTGTCTTTGAGTTCTTGCTCTAAAACAGCGACCCTCGTTCTGAGATGATTTAATGTTTTATCCTTTTCATGTCGATCTGAATCGAGGTTGGAGTTTTGCCGTCGAATTGATTGTATTTCTTTGTTCATTCTGCGACATTCCTGCAAAGTATTCAGTACGAGGCTGTATGTTGTGGTCCATTATTAGTTTGAATAAGTATAATTTGCAAAATTAAATTGAATAAAAAAGAAACTTTCGAAGCAATTAAAAGCTTACCTCTTCTAAATTAGAATTACGGTTTTTCAGCTCACGCATCAATGATTCTGATTTGTATTTCTTGTCAATCAGGTCCTTTTAATAACAAATAAACATTGTTATCTTGAATCAATAAATCATGAAATCAATTCATATGAACATGAGAATTGATACAAGACTTTTAACTCAAATAATTGTAAATTTCATGAGAAATAATATCAATAATAATGATTCATATGTTAATCAATTAAAAATACCTTGTTAATTGTTTCGATTTCATGATTACGTTGTTCAATTCTATTCACAGTTTTCTGATACCTTTCTTCCCATTCGTTATTTTGTGCCTTCAATTTATCTTCATAACCATTCTGTAACTTAAAGAACATAAACGTCTTAAATTATCGTAAACGGACGCGTAATTCGACATAAAAATCATGCTGGCATCGTTTGTCTTGATCTTTATCAGGTAAAAAATGTGTTTTAAATAGAAAAACTATCCTTATGTCTTCTTCGTTGCATTTTTCTCTTTGCTTTACATGAACTTACAGTTAATTGATAATTGTAAGACAAATATAACGCTAATATGATCATGTCTATCGTTAACAACTATTGACAGAGCATTTTCCTATCTCCCTACAAAGACCAACATATGTATGGCTTTTTTTTTCTGTTTCCAATTGTTAATGATATCTTATTCTCCATACAAAAGTGAAGGTTTTCTAGCATCTGAATGCAAGTTAGTTTCCTGACATAAATTAGAAAAAAGACTTACTTTGATTTCTTGTTGTTTAGCAAAACTCATTTCATCAAGATGTTTAGATGATAAATCATTCAATTTCATTGTCCACTGAGATTTCAACTCATCAAGCTCTTTTGATTTTTCATCTAATTGCTACAATGATACAAATTTGTTTCAATTTCATTATAACATTTCAGATGAGCAGCTTTCAAGAATAAGAAAACCTTAATGCACATAAGTTACTTTTTTGAGGAGATGTTTTAGAAAACTATTTAAATCCTAAGAAATATGTATAGTATAACCATTTAACAAAACATAAATTTACCAACATGTCATCCCAGCCAAGATCATAAGTAAACATTAATGAATATTTGAAAAGAAGCATTTATTGAAAAGAATTTGAGTTGACAATACTAACATACATGCTGGATTGGAATTTTAAGATGCATCAAGATACACATTTAGCAGAAATGGAGATCAAATAATGCTATAAATATTCATTTAGCCTAATTTATAAATAATCATTTATCTTAATTGATTAGAGACATGAATTTATGTAAATAAGAATCCATAAAGGCTTACTCACTTTGGTCAGAGTTGAATAACTAGTTGAGTAACTGTTTTCAAGTTTATTGACTTTCTCTTCTAAAGTGGACTTATCATCCTAAAATATCACACAGACCAATTAGCTATGAATGTAATTGTTGAGTTGATGATGATAATGTAATTCAAAATCGTCAAATTTGAACACTCAAAATTAGGATGCTGTATCATTAAATGTAAAATAAAGTTGAAATAAAATTTGAAACATACTTTAAGGGATTTGATGCATGATGCAAGATATTTCTTTATTTCATCATCATTCCCGGGAAGAAATTTCAGTGAAAGATGAATAAGGTGCTTAAATGGGTTTGTTTCTACTATGTCCAGTTGTCCATTAGAATGAAGGCTTGTACCATTTGTAGTAAATTGAAGCAAAAACCTGCAAGTAGAAGATTTCATCACCACTTCTTCATTTAGTTTACCCAAGGATACAAACATATATTATAAATGTTCTGATACTTCTGGATGAAAATAGCCATCATGTTTATGAAGTATAATACAAGGAAAATTGATTACATTTATATAAAAATTGAAAAACTTTTCATAGAACTTAATTTTTCTTGCTGCAAGGTGAACATCACTAGCATGATGAAAATAACTGAAATTAACCAGAATATGAAATGTCAAATATATTCCGAACACCTTTTAGTAAATATCCAACATATCATACCCTTGGAATTTTCTGAGAAAATGCTAAAACAAAACACTTAACCTAGATAATTAACAATTAACCTTGCATTTAAGTCATATTATGATATTTATACTACAATATTAATATGACCTTACATTTAGTAGCATTTAAGATCATTTCACAAAACAAGGAGTGGATACCTTGGGTTAGCAGATTCTTCTTCTTTGTTGCACAAATTAATCAAATCAATAAACCTCTGTGGAAATGCAGAAAAATCCACCAACAGTCCTTGCTGTTCCTTCAACCTATTAATTAAAGTTTTAACAATATAAAGCTTTTTTGCCACAATTTTAATATCACAAATATTTCAAAAATTCATTAATTGGTTCATCATCATCGTTAACACCCATCATTATAATAATTCACATTTTCTTTCCCAATTTATAAAAATAATTAGGGCATTACATCATTACAAAGTGAAATATATCCGTACCTTTGAAAGTCTTCTTCTCCAAGATAAAGGAATTGCAAGAAAAATGGGTCGTTCTGATCTGTTATTCTGACATGAAGTTCCTAAAACAAACAATAAAACTGATATATGGAAATGAAAAAATTGCAAGATTATTTTATCATAATCGAAGGAAACCATGGATAACCAACTATTTATTTGGTTCATTTATTCCATGAACAATAGCAAAATATTAGAATAGAATTTGATACAAATCTTACAAAGATTAAAGGTATCAAATATGATGAAGATTAAAACCATAGAAAATAAAATTTTTACCTTTTTAACGCCAAGAGATGATTGCTGTCCAAATCCTACAAAAATGTTTAATCTTGTGTCTCTACAATCCAATAAAAATATAATTAATGGGTGTGAATTAAGATCGAAAGGAAGGGCCTTCAGAAAAAACACACAGCAAAACATAAGAACCAAGATCGGGGCGGGCATTAGGCCTACTTCTAAAGCACAAAGCCAAAGGGTTTTAGACTTATCATTAAGCAAAAATTATTTTAATCCAAAATATTAAAAGAGAATTACCTTTGTGAACCTGCACGCTTAACAGTAATTTTTACATCTCTTTCTAGCAGTGGACAGAATTCTTGTTTTTCGTTCGCCATTTTGAAATTAATTGAAATGTTGGCGCGTACTTTGCTACGCATGCGTATTTACTAAGATTGAGTATTTTCATAATAATCATCATAACGTAAGTTTCTTCAATGGTACCAAATGTCAACCCATAAATTTATGTCACTTTACAATTGTAAGAATAACCTAATCATTTTTTCAAGTCTATTCAATATTTGTCTATGATAGCGCAAATGGTTTTTTCTCATACATAATTTCAAAAGAGTAAAAACGCAAGGAGAGATTCTAATTATGATTTTTCAATAAATTTGAGACCAATAGAGATGAAAAATATTGCAACATGCTGAATATAGTTAATAAAAATGTTTACTATCATATCTAATAGTGTAAATGTATTTACATCAAATCATTTTATAACAACAATCAATTTAATTCAGTTTTGGGCATTATAATTTACACTAAACAACAATATTATTATATTTGGAAACTAATGTTCGAAATTTTTTGATGACGAAAAGCTTCCAATATGATGAAAAAGAAATCTGGTTCCCATTTTATGTTGATCGTTCAAACCAGCATATCGAAATGGCCTAAAGTAGATAATATCCAACGGCATCTCAAAGTAGTAAATTCTAAATATGTCAGCAAAAACAGAAAGATATTCGGATTTGATCAATTTCCCAATAAATCCCATTTTGTAATACTGAAATAAGATCCATTTTGATTTTGTATTTGCAATATCATTTTCAATTTTATCAAAGAAGTCTTTTTCACAAACCACATCATCTTCTAGTTGCAGGTGATATCTGCCTAGGCCATATGCATAATAAAACAGAAATGCATAATCCAAGGATTGCTTTCCACGCCATTTCATTCGAATTGCTGTATTATTGAATGTCCTTGGTACATTGTCAAGGTCGTAATAGAACCTTTTTGGAGCATGGATTATTTGAATCAATCCATTTTTGATCAAGTCATTAAAATCTTTATTCAAATCTTCCCAAATTCTCCTCCTCGATTCCCCATTCTCATCAGCACAAAATATTATAATCAATATTTTATCTTTGACTCTTTCTGGAATTTTCTTGATAAGATCCTTCAAAGATTCTTTGATATACGTGAATCTTTTACCATTCTTAATTCTTTCAATTGTTGGAATCCCTATAGTCATGAAATCTAGAAAATGCAAAAAGCAAATTAACTCAATATCGTAGTACAAAAATAATAGTATTATGTAACAATGTACAAGTTATGAAAGGAATTTGAATAAGTTCATCTCAAACATTGTAAGCTAAACGCCCTACTAGAAGCCTTTTATTACTTTAAATGGAAATGCACCGAAAAACCCAAGTAATGTTGGATTATGGGTGAAAAGAGAAACAATAATTCTCTCTTGCTATTATGTACATCAATTAATCGAAATTTGCTACGACGGCAAAAAATAAAAGTTGAAGCAAAATATGATAATTACAATTCTTCTCCAACTTGATTGCTTTTGTAACTTGCACCTCTTTTCTTGTTATATAATTCCCATATCTATCCATGCAAAAATTATCATCTCTTTTTTCCTCCAATCTTGTCATTGTCATAACTCTAGAAGCTAAAAAATTAAAAGTTAGCCATTATTTGCACTGAAATCAACTTTAAATTAAATAGAGACAATTTGTAATTCAACCATTTAAGCCAATAATCCACGATCCAAGGACATGAAATCAAATAGATATCAATAATACATACTGTTAAGTGCTTGATGTATATCCACCAGTTGCCAGTATAAGAACAAAATCAACAAAATCAACAAAACGATTTTTAAAAACCATGCTTTTCCTATCTTAATAAGCCGATATAAGATTTTCCCCTCATTTAATTGCTGCAGTTTCCTGAAATTTATCAGCGACATTATCATTTACATTAAAATATTGAAATGAGTTTCATCTTTTTAACTCTTCTTCCAAAGTGTTTTGTGGGCATCTTTTTAGCCTTGGTAAAAACAAAAGACTTGCCAGCGTATGCAAACAATACCAGATAGTTGTCAAGGTTTCAAGATAATCGCAGAGAAAATTCTTTGCGTACCATGTGTCGCAAAATTGCAAGTGAAAGGATGATATGGTTGGTTGCTATGAATTTTCAATTCTAAGGGGAACAATTTTAGGTTTGCGCATGAAAAAAGATAAAAAAAAGACATTATAGTGTTACGTGAAAAGAAAGTAGACCTTTAATTCAAAGAGTGGTGAAAACAAAAGAAGTCCGTTGTAAGTTGAAGAACAACAGATCGTACGAAACGAAAAGTGTTTGATTTCAAAACCAGATTGATTTCAGGAAAGATGTTTCGTCTTGTAAGAGGATATGAAATAAGCCTACTTGGTACTTTGTTAGCAACTGGTTTGACTTTAAATTTGATTATTCTTTTTAAAAGTAAGTTGAATTTTTGGATTATTTGTACGCAGATAAAGTCTGCTATTGTGCATCCATTAGAAGGCCTATATTTTGTGCATTGCAGTCTCTATAAAGGAGAGATTGCAACGATTATAACCCAATATTACATAACATTATATTCCAATCCATATAAAATATCATAACCTAATTTTCAGATACCACAAGACCAAAAGAAGAGGCAGAAATTATTGGATATGAAACTAAAAAGAAGAATATTATTGAGGAGCCATTGCCATTACCCGATTTAGTGGATACAAAGTCTTTGGTTCTTGGCAAGCGACTGCCAAACAAAGGTAAAGTTAATCTCGAAGTAACACTTGGCAATTGAACTTGAAGGTAGTGTATTGAGCAGGCCCTACCACCAGGGGACCAAGCAATAGGGGAACCAGCTTTAGATGACCCAGCTGAAAAATGAGTTTTTGTCCAGTTAGGCGCATTTTGCAGGTAAATTACCCGAACTTTCGCCAACTAAAAGATGCGTTATTGGTAAATCCAACCTATGCATCTCCCCCCCTGATCACAGCAACCCGAAACTACCCTATGCTTCCCCATCAAAATGATATTTTGCACCACAGGCACCGCGGACCTATTTTTCAAAAGTAGGAAAAAAGGTTTCCATTGATACGAAATGACTTCGTTTTTGATCAATAGTGCCAATGCAACATGATTTAAAACATTTTTCTGGGGACAAGCCCCAACAGCCCCATTTTTTCCCCTTCGACCGATTTAAACCCACCCCCCCCACTTTCAGATCACTCCGCAGCCCCTGCACTACAATGTAATTATTGAAGTGAAGTTGAAAACAAATATTAAGATTTGTAATTGGATACCTTTTTTCCTGCAGTGAAATTGGCAGTTGGAATGATACTTTGGGGCAATGAACAACATTGGTATCCATTTGTAAAAACTATTCGCCAAATTTCCGAACAAGATCCGAAGCCAGACGGGGTTCAATCGTTGGTGATCGTTTTGCTTCTAGCCGAGAAACGAAAACATAAAATAAAAGAGATCGTTAAAAAGTTAAAGTCTGAAACGAGCGACCTAGTTTCTAATGGATATGCACAGTTAGTGATTTCAAAATTCGATTCTGACCCGAATAATTTCGAGAAGATTAAGGAAATTAGTTTTGATCATGTAAGTGATGTGACGTCACTTATGAACTACAGGCTAGCTTTTTTACTGAAATATTGTTCAGAAATCTCAGAGCATGCAATGCTGATTGACAGTGAAGCAAGTATTACAGAATTAGCAATGAAGAAAATCTTTGAAGAAATTAATAAAATGAGATGGAATACATTACAAATTAATCTTGATTCTGCAAATGCAATGCATAAATTATACCAAAAGAGGTACCTTCCACGTGTCTATGGAACGTTTTATGCATTGGCACAATTAAGTATTCCATCTGCGATTATGAGCTCGATTGCAGATGGCAGCGTCCACACGGAAAAGAAGAAATATAATGGAGTGGCTTTGATCAAATCACAAACACCACCAGTCTACAGAAACCCCCCTGCTAAAATAACATGTAAACTACAAGCAGCAACTGGACAAGATAATGTTTATTTGCATAAAGGCCCTTCATGGTTCCTCTCGCCTAAAAAAGGGGATCACTTTACTGTCACTTTTAATGAACCAAAGAAACTGATGAGCATTTTTGTTGACACAGGCCTAGACAGTTTCAAGCGCGATTTGTTGAGCCATGCTGCTTTGGAATTAAGTTACAGTAAAGATATTGACACGGAAAAATGTGTTGTGTTTAATGTTGTAGCATCATTTAGGGACAGTTCTTTTGTGCATATTACAAAAGATGATGAAAAGACTGCAGAACATTTAAAGAAGCCAGTTCATTGCATTAGAATTAGTGTGACAGAAGACTATAGACATTGGGTAGCTTTAAAGACATTTATGATACAGTAAGGCTTGAAAGAGATTGGATTGGGTTGATACACAAAAGTTCATAATTTGTTAATCATGAATGATTTAGAAGAATTCACTTGAAACAAGCTATTTATGTTTACCGTTGAGAAATTATACTCATAATGTAATGTTGCCAAACCTAGAAATGATCAATTCATTATTGAAACTGTTTTCAAAAATTGAAAAATTTGAGTCCTAAGGTTGGCCCTTTCATAAAAACATTTTAAACGCTTTGCATTCGTGGAGATAATAATAAAAGGCATTTAAATGAGATTATATATAGATTTTTAAACCAAAGAACTGACATTATGGTACAATCATTCGTATGCAACACATCAACAGAGAAAATGCATACATTTGATAACACAAATGGTTGGAACTTCACAAATTACATACAACCAAAGATGAATACAGTTGCATAAAATTAAGCACAAAACATTATCATAACTGCAAATGATGTTTAAGTTAAAATTCAACTTTGGATAGTACAATTGTTGGACGGATTTAAAAGGTTTGATATACAGTTAACACGGTTAATTAGTTGCTGAGAATGCTCTCCTTTTTCATCATGTAATGCTTCGAGTCCCATATCTGACAATTCAGTTTTAGCATAATCCAGTAAACAAGAAGTAAAAATAAAAAACGTATGTCTCTTATCTTCACAAAAATTTTCTTCTTGAAATAAAAGGTTTTTGTCTCTGTGTGAGAGAAATTTGTCTTCCATTGTTCTAAGCCAGAGATCTAGTCTAATTCTGTAAGGAAGATCCATAGTTACCTGAAGAAGAAAAGGAAAAATATGCAAGAAATTAATAAATCAAAAAAGTTGATAAAACTAAAACGTGGAGAAAATGACAAGTTTTCGATTCTAGCATTGTGAAATATGGAATTGATCAACTGATTAGCCAAATGATCACAAGCGTCAACGCAACTGATTTCAAATGATTCAACGATTTTTTTACTTTAATCCCGTCCAAACTGTCAAGTACTTAAACTTTAGGGTTAAAACGTAATCATAACATTCCCTCTCTCACCATTCAGGGAAATGAGATGTGGTTGAAAATGCAACGTTTCGTGATAGAAAAGGTTAATAAACCGTCCAGATATTAAATATCAAATTGAATTAAATTTCGATTAATATTTAACACATAAATCAGAGCATACTGATGAAAATATTTCTCTGAGAATGCAATGACTGGCATTTGCATCCACGAGAAAATGGAACACAAGATCCTGCAGCAAATCTGGCATCAAATTGTTGCTATTAGGCATTCCTTTCTTGCATAAATTGATTGGGTATGCCATGTCAGATGCCTGTAAAATTTTCTTGTGTAGCAAACATCTGATGTTCATGATGAACGATTTGAAACATTTCTAAAAACGAAAATGACGTTTTTGTAACTTCAATAATTCTCACTCTACTAAAATTAGTGATAGGAACTTTCTATAAAATTAAGTGGCACTCTGGAATTTAAAAATAGTTTTGATTAGAAAATGTCTGGCATTGAGGTACAGCGGGGGAAAAAAGAAAAATTAAAGAAATGATAAAACAGATTTTACCTTGATTGATGAATAATTTGATGCTGTTGCATTTGATTTTGATTTTGGAAAGTAAAATGCAATTAAAATTTCAAGAATAGAATCCAAGGCCTAAGATTGGAAATGAAAATGTGAAATTTATTTAAAAGGACACTATTAGGAACATTTTTCGATAAAATGATGATAAAACATTTATAATTCAACACGAAATGAATTTTTTTTTGATTTTGAATAAAATAGAATAACTTACAACGATGGATCCATGCAAAGAAAGTTGAAGAGCATGTTTAATATAATGCTTGTTTTGCACAATTGCGAACCAAATTTCAGAACTATAAAAAACAAACATAACACTATAACCTATACAAACAATATTTCAAAACATTTACTAAGATGAAAAAGCTGTCCAATTGTTTGCAAAAATTGAAATCTCAAACCTGGTGAATCTTTTTGAATCATACGAATGTTTAATTGCTCCTGCCATCATTGCAATTGCTGATGCTTTTTCTTGGCAGGTTGTTCCTAAAAGAAAGTTCAGTTCAATGCTTTTTTTCAAATTTCGTTCAATACGCTTTTCTGCATCCAAACGATGATGGATTTGTAAATACAGAGAACATAACCAGAGAACAAAATGAAAGTGAACAATAATGTGTTGAACATATAATAAAACAAGATATACTCGATTGAGTAGAAGGAAATCAATTCTTACAAATAAGGATACATTTAGTTTTGATAAATAGAAGAAGTTACTTGGATAGAATATTTCAAATATTTTCATACCATCTAATGACAATGGCAAACTTGGAAAAGGTCTGTCTGATACATTGCATCCTAATGTTTTTCCCTAAGGAGTTGAAACAAATTGAAATGCTAGAAATACAACAATGCAGAAACTTTTTTTAATTAGTAAAGGCAAACTAACGCAGATGAAAAAGGAAATTGCATTGTTAAACACTAGTAAGTCGAAAATTGCAATAAAACAGGAGAACTAAATATCATTGACGAAAAGAGAATTATACTTACCTGTATTTTTTCTTTGTTAACCAAAATATGGAATAAATGAATTAGTGATGTCAAAGAAGTGCAGCAGCCAAATTCACATATTGAGGCTCTTAAATCATAACAGAAAATAGCATTTAGTGGTTTGAGATTTAATTATTTCAAATAGTCTAAATTTAGATTTAAATTTAAAAATGAAATTCAAATATTAAGTATATTCTCAATACCTCAGTATGTCTTCAGCACATTCATAGAAAAGAAGATGTTGAGAACAATAGTTTAAAACCTAAAATTAAGCAAAGAAAAATTCAATTAAATTGTAAAGTATATCATAAATGAAAATCAAAATACTTAGGCAACAAACGGTAGAGTCAGATAACCAAGAAATTCATATTAAACATTAAAAAGATTTCATGTTTTCTATTTGAAATAACATACAAGTAGATGTTGTTCTTTGAGTGTTTTCATTATTGATTCATCATCAGCAAATAGACTATTGATGACCAGTTTCACCATATCAAGGATCTGTGAAAAAACTCCACAGTTTTAGTTAAAAAATACTAAAAAGTCTGCAAATTTGGGAGGTTAGTGCTTCATTTATATTTGAAAAGATGGCTACAATGCAGAAATGAGAAGATGAATGGCTTTTGCCATAAGCAATTGCTGATTTAAAAAAATGTTTTTATTGAAACTGTGTTCTATCTGCATGTGGATTGATGTTGATGCAATGAAATGTGTCACGTATTTCAATTAATGTTTATATTTAACATATATTTGTTAGATAAAGAAAATTCAAACAAAGAGAACCTCCAATTCAAAAGCAGGAAGATGACATTGCCATAAACAAATTCGACTCTCGTCACTAAGACCTAGGAAAAAATTAAATCACAGTAAAGAGATCTTGACTACCAATGATATCTTGTCAGTTTCATAGAAGCAGAAAATATGATGAAAGAAAGTATATACTTATAAAATAAATCATCATGCTACTACTCAAAGATCAAAAGAAATGTATTAAAAAGTTTTACCGCTGACAACGCTCCTATTTTTTGCAACTTCATCAAGGAAATGCTTCAAAGAACAGTGGTTTGATTGCTTGCTGTTAAAATAATCATGTATAGTTGGAAACAATTATCACAAATTATCAGAAAGAATCTGAATCTATTTTTAATTTGATTATATCAAGGACCAGGCAGTAAGAAATCAAAACTAACAAAAACTTCTTTATCCCCTTCATTACTAATTTTGAATAAAAATGTCTCCATTCAAATAAAAATACCTGATCCTTTTAAAAGACTTTTTGGCACCAATAAGAATTGAATCAATCTGGAAAATAAAAATATGATATTTCAAGCACAAGTAAAACAAAAGATTCAGTTCTTTGTAATCAAGTAAAACAATTAAACAATTAAAGAAAAAGTTGATGTAATGTCAAGGAAATAAATTGAACTTGCCATTTTTTTTACCCTGGGTTCATCTAAAAAGGGTAGGACCATCTTTGTTACATTACACAAGCAGCATTCTTCTGTTTCATTACCTTCAAGAACTTCTTCACAAATTATCATAGCTGATATCTAAAAATTGTTTATGAATAAAGAAAAATGTTTGATAAAATCATTTAAGTATTTATCAAAAGACTTAGAAACATATCCCAAAGGATGCAATATAAATAATTAAAATGCAATGAAATCAACATTGCTAAGATAATAACTCCAAAATAAGCTCATTCATTTAAAAGAGAAAAAAAGATTATGATTTAAGTCAATGCCTAAACATTCAAGATATCAACACAGAATGAAAGAAAAAAAAATTTGATTAAGTAAGGAGGTTGAAATTTTGATGAGTTACTTCAGAAATTTGAGCATCCATAATATCACTTTGAGATGTTCCAAGAATGTCCATAAAATACACATCTTCACTTTTCATGCAAGAAGCAGAACAGACCTGCAACTGCTCCTGAAATTCAAATTTACATTTTAATTAATTGATAATAAAATTATTGAAACAAGCATCTAAAAAAAATTATTTGTTTTCTGCCATGAAAAACCTTATTTTCATTTAAATAATGACTCAAATTAGCATGGAAATAGAGAATAAATCCAAAAAAGAACTCCCTTACAGCTGCCCATTGTCCAACTTTTCTTTCAATGTTTGATGAACTGTTTAATGACTCAGGTATATTTGATAAATGAAAAATACAATCAACCAAAATGTCAAAGATTTGATCTAAAACAAAAAATGACAATCAGTCAATCTATCAAAAACAATTAATCAATCATCAAATCATCAATCAATCAATTAATCAATCAATCAATCAATCAATCAATCAATCAATCAACCAACCAACCAATCATCAATCCATCAGTATATCAATCAATCAATCAATCAACTAATCAATCAATTAGTCATTCAATTTCTTAATCAAAGTGACTACAACATTGACGTCATATTTGCAGCAACATATCATAATAAAGAACATGAAATTCGTTAAAGTTTTACCTTCATTGTTTAAGGTCTTGCATAGTTTTGAAAGTAGTTTCCCTGTACTTGGTAGTTGTTTTAGGATATCACATGTCTGTTGAAAATAACATAACAGTTTATTGTATCAAATGACACAATCGTACAGGTAGAAATTTAGGTTTTGTAAAAAGCGTGAAGTGAAGGGGGCTAGCAGATGATTTGGCCTGCCTAATGGATTGGCAACACACAAAAATCTAATTACCTTTGCTTCTACCATGAAGCTATTTAATTTTATTAAGTAAGCCATTATGGCATCTAAAAATGATTTTTTTTCATGTGAATCTTGTGAAGCATCTTTCTGATTCAAATTTTTCAAAATGTATTGATTGTTTTCTTCGCTGACAACTTGTAGTTTTTCCGCCATGATTGAAAATCAAGTTTCCCGCCAGAAGCAAAAACGAGACTTGATTGCATACGAGGCAGATGAAAGATGTTTTTAACAAAACAAGAGAGAAGTTCTTGAAAGAGAAATAACGAATCTCCAATTGACAAAACTCAATATAAAATCATAAAGAAATATCATTAGAAAGACGAGGCAAATAACATATTTAATCTTCCACTTACACCTGAATGCAATGGATTGCATCATACCTGCTTTGTGACTGCACGATTTTCAATAAAGTGAAAATGGAAATGAAGGATACACTTGCAACGATATTTGCTATTTTTAATATCATTCAATTTGCAGCAGGCAAACGATGTCAGGACCTTCGTGTGGGACAGTATCCTATTCAACATTAAGAATTGAATAGAATTTGTCCAGCAGTTTAAAATTCATGCAGTTCGAAAAATATCTTAATAGTGATCAGAACTTAATAAATTTTCAGTAGGCCTATTTATATTTATCCTAGCAAGCCTCTAGCTTCCCGAGTCATGATTGACAGCATCAGTGTAATTTTATCAGAAACTATGCGATACTGTCATTTTAAAGCCTTAACTACTGTTATGTATAATTGTTTGCAATTTTCCTTATAAGTGTTTACAGGTTCAAATGCAATGATCCTGAAATTGATACAAAACTACAAACTGAGAAAGGATGTCGTAAAAACCACACCGTCACAGGTAATCTTTCGGCAATTTATGCAGTCTTGTGGGTTATCCGTAGCTCTTATAACACCCACTTTCCTGCTGCATATATTTCATTATTAGCTGTGCTATTTCTTATTTTTTATTTATTTTTTAGTTGCATGCTTTCCAGCACCAGGGGTTGTTTGTGACGGCACAGTGTTTGATGGGAATTCAGTTGGTTTCTACAAAGAGGTTCCTTGCAGATATGTGTAAGCAATATGATTTATTCTCAATGATATTGTATAAAAGTTCTATCATAACTTTTTTCTATATGGCAATATTTCAATGGAAAAATTTCAGTCACAATTCCTTTAATCATTTTTTTGTTTTTGTGCAGAACTGGGAAATCATTTGAGGCAGCTTTATTTTTGTCAGTTTTTCTTGGTTGCTTTGGCATTGATAGATTCTACCTTGGCTATCCTGCGATTGGTAAAAATCTTTAAAACAATGTTCTTATGCATGTCCTTTTTGGTGGCTTGATACTTAAGTCCTCAGTCAATCTGAATATTTAAAAACTATTTTACTTTAAGAATTATGCTTCAATCAGAGATAAAAATAATGATATATCAATACCATGCTGTAAATCCAAATCAATTCTTTAGTTGTCCAATTAATGCTTGGTCCTGAATCTAGTACTTAGTACTTAATTCCTTTTTGCCCCTTCATGACAAATACTAATTGTAGGTTTGTTGAATTTCTAAGGAGGAGCTCACTCAATAGGTAGACTCGTCCAGGAGCAAGCCCCTCCCCTGTTTGGTTATTTTGAATTAAGAGACATGATAGCAAGGAAAAACTTCTTCATTGTATAGGATCTAATTAAATTTCTTTTTCCGATCTAGGTTTATTAAAGTTTTGTACATTGGGTTTTTTCATGATATTTCAACTTATTGATGTCATTCTAATAGCAACACAGGTTCGCTTTCAGCTTTTGTTTCCTTCCTCTTTAAACTTACCTCTTTTGTTTAAGTTAGTTATAAAAGATTATAACAACTAGCAAATTCATACTTTTTGTTTGAAATGCTTTTGTTTTCTTTAACATCTTATTATTACTCACCATATCCTTTTACACTTTCCGAATTTTTTCTTCAAACTGTTTTCACTGTCTTGACTACCACACTTTATTTTTCATATAAAGCTAAAGAAATGAACACCATAAATTATAATCCAAATTTAGTTACTGCTAAGATTATTATACCTTATTTTCATTACTGATGTTGGGTTCATTAGTAAAACAAAATCAGTCAATATCTTTTTCACATGGCTGATGTTTTTGTTTTCATTAAATGATATTACATCGATAAATTCAATAAAATTGTCATTTAGCATTTTTGTTTGGTTTCATAAACCAAAATTATATTCATTAACTTTTTGTCCTTATTTTTACTTTCAAGGTTCTAAAGCCTGCAGATGGTTCTGAGTATGTAATTGCATATTATGGTCCAAAAGTTTATCAAACCCTCTCTAATAATGATACTCTCTTTTATCCCCAAAACTTTCAGTGATAATTGTTCTTTAAAATTAATTTCTTGTATTTTAAAATCCATTAAAGAACAAATACATTACATTCTATGCCCATTTTGAAAAAAGAATAAAATCTCTGGAAATGTACAAATATTTCTGTTAATTTTGTGTATCTTAGTTCAAGTACTGCCAGTTTTTCCATAGCCAGTTGCACAATTAGTACACATTAGGACACAAAACTGTGTCATTCTCAAAAACAACTATAAATTGCAAGCATAAGTGACATTTATCACTCCTTGTTCTTTGAAGTTGTTCTTCATAATATCTTCAGTATCCTATAGATAATCCAAAAGCAGCCAAAAAGATATTAGATTTGTCAAAACCATCAATCTAAGGTTTTCTAGCATTGTATGACCAGACCTCTTTCTAATTACTAAGAGGTGAGATAAATTAAAAGCAGAGTTTGATTAAAAGGGGAATTAATAACAGCAAGTAATGTTATGATGAAATTGTTGAAGTTCATATGATGTACCTATACTCGAGACGCTTGACTGGTTTTTGATAAATGCTAATATTCTGCAGTTTTGTGTCCTAAAAAAGAGATATCTTGTCTCTATGTTTGTAAATTTTTTCAATTGCATAAATGAAAGAAAGCATAGTCAATCAAACTGTAAAACCACTTTTTTCACTTGACACACGACAATGTACCAAAGCTTCTTATGAATAATAAGCTATCAATATAGATAACCAATTGCGAATAAAAAGCCATGTGAAAAAAGTACATCGTGCAAATGATTTGTCATTTGATTGTCGGACGAAAAGCAGTTTTTAGTAGTTAAATTATATTTTAATGTATTCGTGAAATTTTTAAAGTTTTCCAGGTTGAAACAGTTATTCATTTGTTTCGTAAATTGTGAACAAAGATAGAAAATTTCCCTCGAATGAATTTCTTCATCAAAAAATTAAAACCTTAATTAATGCTCGCGTTTTTTTGAAGAAATTCGATGCTTCTGACTTGAAAACATCAAAGCGATGTTCGGCGACGTTGTAAATTATAATAAACCATTTTGATATTTTACAGAATACAGTGATATTATTCAAATGTGAAGTAATTTGATAAAAACCGTTGACTTTAATCTTCGGGTTCTGGTATGACTTCACTTTTGGTCAAATGATTTGATAATTGAAATTGCTGGTAAACAGGAATTTAATCAACCCAGAACTTTTGACATCTTTGAAAAATTCTACAGGTGGGAACCTTAATAAAATTAGAAAAATTACATGAATTCTTATTTTAATTAAATAGTGAATATGGGAATACTTCAAGTATTAGATGGGTTCCATTCTTAATTAAAACTATTCAATATGATGCCTTCATTTGGTCAATCAAGCGAGAAGCTTTGACTTTATCATACCAAGTAAATCTTAGATTTGTCACCAAACACAGCTCATCTCAGTTGAAGGCGGCCAGATATTTATCAGCAGCCAACATGAAGCAGATAATGTGGTGCATTGCCATAACATTGTTTGTTTCCTATGGTGTTAGTGGGAAACCATTTAGCACAGAAGAAACTAAGGAGGGAAGTACCTCTGAATTCTCAAAAGATGCCATCAAAGATTTCAACATTGGGCAACTTTTTGCGTTCACAAACTTAGAAACACTCTGCTCCAAGAAGTACCAGTTTGCTGTTGCACGAAAAACAGGAACCGAAAACTGTTTTTGGAATGTTACAAAAGATTTCACCAAGATAGATGCAGACAAACTGCCTGTAGTTGGATTCGAGAGTAGTTGCATTTTTGCATGCGGAGATAACGGAGAAAAATCAGTTCAAAGTTCAGTGGAGAAAGTTGCCAAATACTTTGACGAGGGTTCAAAAGACAATGGAAATCTTCAGAAACAAAACTATGATTTGTATGCATACTACCAGCCATGCAAAGAATTTGATGAGAAGAAAGACAAGAGTGCAAAAGATAAAGACAAAAATTCTCAAGGCAACACGGATAACGAAAACGGGATGGGAAAACAAGGAAGTTCAGAAGATGAAAAGCGAGGTTTCAATGGTGTATTCTATTCTTTTTCATCAAAAACACCATGCAAGAAAATTGGGAAACTGGTAACGAATGATGAATACTTGGAGTTGGGTCAAGATTCAGAAAAAGACCGGACAAAAAGCAGTGATAACACTGAAAAAGAAATGGGCAAGGAAGGCAAAGAAAAGGAAATGGGAAGCGGAAAAAATGAAGAGAAAAATGAGCAAAATGGTAAGAACCAAAGCAATGAAACAAATGATGGAAACAAAGAAAATGAAGACAAAAATGAGAAGAATGGTAAAAACCAAAGCAATGAAACAAACGATGGAAACAAAGAAAATGAGAACAAAAATGAGAAAAATAGTAAAACCCAAAGCTCTGAAACAAACGATGGAAACAAAGAAAATGAAGACAAAAATGAGAAAAATGGTAAAAACCAAAGCTCTGAAACAAACGATGGAAACAAAGAAAATGAGAACAAAAATGAGAAAAATAGTAAAAACCAAAGCTCTGAAACAAACGATGGAAACAAAGAAAATGAAGAAAAAAATGAGAAAAATGGTAAAAACCAAAGCTCTGAAACAAACGATGGAAACAAAGAAAATGAAGAAAAAAATGAGAAAAATGGTAAAAACCAAAGCTCTCAAACAAACGATGGGAACAAAGAAAATGGAGATGGTAATCAGAGGCCAAGTGAAGAATTGAATAAGAGAAAGGAAAATGAAGAAGAGAAGAGTGATAAGGCAGGGAGTGAAAAACGAGGGCTTGCAGCAATTAAAGAAACAACGAAGGTGGATATGGAAAAAGTGAAAAAAGGAATCAAATCTGAAGAATCACAAGAAAATGATGAATTTGTGAAGGAAGCCATTGAATCTTACAAGAAGCAGCATTCTTCTGCTAAAAAAGGTGAAAATGGCCCAAATAAAAGAAACAGGCAAGAAAATGATAGATTTGCATGGAAGAGGTTTAAGACATATTAAATAAAGCAAAGAAAGACAAAACATTTACATTATTTACAGAGAAAGTGAATAAATACACAATATATTGTCATTTTAAAACATCCTAAAAAAGCAAATTTGCAGCTGAATTGCTAATCTATTGTCTCCCTTCTTTTTAATCAATCAATCACTCAATCACCAAAATTAGCATCAAAGTGTCAATCATAATCATCATGGTCATGATCAGATAGATATCTTCATGATTTCTAATCATCATTTTCATTTTTCTTTTCCTGTGCTTTTATGAATGACTTTAGAGCTCTAGCCCTCAACTCCATTTCTAGAATTGCAAGTTTTTGTTTCTTTTCCTTTTCTGTTTCCTTTTCTGATATTTTTGATTTATCTGAAGAAAGAAAACAATCCGTAAATAGAAAGTTTGTAGAGATTCAGATGATATTACTTGGCATCTTGATGACAGAACTGAATTTTAGCACAGGAAACTTCTAAATGCTTCTTTGAATATTCTGATTAATTTTCAATCATGCAAGCTAGTGAGATTACTTAACATAACTTCTTTTGTGATTTAGAGTTGTTCCTAAAAGATGATTTTAATTACAATCAAATGTAAGCCTTACAATTATAAGATGAAACTATTTTTTGCCAAGGAAATGGCTGAAGTGCAAAACTTCTAATCATATCTGTAAATAGAGAAACATGAATATGATAGTTTAAAATCATTGAGACTTTTTGAAGCCAAGACAACATACCATCAGTTTTTAGTTTTCTTTCAGTTTTACTTGGGCTTTTGTCATTTAAAAGTTCATCAATTTCATTTTGATCTGGTGTTTTGATAATTTCCTCAAAAAGTTCATGATCACTTTTCATTTCTGCATCATCATCAATCCTTGATTGTTCATGGACATTTGCCTTATTATGATTATCAATGTTTTTTATATCTCCATCATTTATTGTTAATGTTTCATCACCATCAAGGCCTTCAGAAGATAGATGGTTACTTATCTCAACAGGTTTTGTTCCTTGTGTTGTTAATTCTAATGATTGATAATCATTTCCTTTTAAGATTGCTAAAAGTTTTGCACTTGAAGTATTTTCCATCTCATTCAAACACCAACTTCTTACATCCCGCACATTGTGCTTCTAAAAATTGAATCACATTGTCTTATCACAACATATACATTAAAAAGGTGCTAAAAATGCAAAAAAATCTATATTGTTAGCTGATAAACCAAACTTTTAGTCTCCTAAAGAGAAAGTTACCTAAAGAAATATTCAAAAACAGCTATAAATGAGGTAATGGAAAAAAGTTATCAGCACAAATTTTTTGAATTTTATACTTTTTTTTTTTGGCCCTACACTTAATAATTGGAGCTAATATATTGACAAAACTTAAATCAGGGAATCAAGTGCAAACCTTTAAACTTTTAGGAAGTAATTTCTTAAATTCCTTTTTGTTGATAAGATGAAACACTTCTTTGCCAAGTTGCTTTTTATTGTCAACAAATTCAGATAATGACTTAACATCAAAAATCAGATGCTCATTGCTCCAACTTTTGAAATCACTTTCTATTTCATTAAGTTCAAGAATTGGATCATAACATTTCAGATTCAGTTGTTTTAGCTTTGTTTTAAATCTTGCTCTCAACTTGCTCTTCTTCTTGCCCACATAATCATCAGTTCCGTGTTCCTTTTCAATATCCTGTGTTGAATTGATAGCATGATTTTGGACATCGCTAGGCTCCTCTTTTTCAATCGCAAACTCTTTGCGGGCTTGTTTCTCTTTTGAAACACTATAAAAGAATGACTTATTGTTAAAATCATTCAAAAGATTACTAAAAATTCTCATAAACATAGTTTGCTCCAGATACTCAAATTATTTGGGTGAAAAGATCTGACAAGCACTTATTTAAGGTATCCTCAATTTAAATTTTCAATGACATCAAATGCTTTTAAAGTTAATGGAAAATGACATTATTAATTAAAATATTGTAAATTCGTAATTAGGAAATAAGTGGAAAATGGCATAAAATTATGCTCAACCTTTTTCAGTTGTGCCAAACAGATCATAATATTCAGGCTGCTACAGATGCTGTGCTGCATTTTTACATGGCATTTTATCTTAAATATACTGCTCTTGTGTTTTTAGGTGTCTGGATTTACCATTTTTTTCATTAAAATATTTTGCGTTCCTTGTTAGCATGAAATCCCCTTTAGGCCTATAAATAGTTGCTCTAGCCTAGTTAATCATAACTAGCTAAAGGCTTCATATTCCTTTACAATGAATGTTAAGTTGATGCATTTAACAATATGCCAAGTTAGATTCATACCATTTCGAGTCAATTTTTCTTTTCTTCTTTGATATTTGTTGTTGAGTTTGAGTTGAGGAATCCGGTGAACAGCAAACGTCCGCCATTGCTGTTTACCTCGTTTTCAGATTACAATGCAGATGTTTGTTTTGCAAATATGAAAAAGAGGTAAATGGAACACATCACAAAACATTTCTTTTTTGCTTTTTCAAAATGGCCATCACTCGGTGACAGTTTCAACAATTCATTTCGTGAAATTTTGTGCATCATAATGGTCGACAGTAGTGGATACAGTCGTGGCATCAAAGTCGCAATTCTATGTATATTGTGGTTTTGTTTAAGCTCGTCAAATAATGTGATTATAAAGCGATTGTTAGGCCGCTATCCTTATCCAATCACTGTTAGTTTGTCACATATGACTTGCACAGCTTTTCTCATGTATCCACTTCTTCTCGGTTTTGGAGTGCCAACAACCATTGATATTCCAATTTTAAGATTTTATTTTTTATTAATTCCACTTGGAATTGGAAAGCTGTTGGTTTCAACCTCATCTCACGTCAGCATATGGAGGGTGCCAGTTTCTTATGCACACACAGGCAAGCCTATATGCATATTTTTGTTGTGTATCTTAGAACAGATCTATAGGCAGACTATTTCATTCTTGCTATTTTATGCATTTATTTGACAACTTATATACATGTGTCTTTAATTTGCCCATGGTCAATACTTTTCTGTTAATGGTATTGTTTTTATCAGGAAGTTTTCCAGATGAGTACCTTCATAGTCACCTTTTTTTGATGTTACATTTCAAATTTCGCCGCTTTAATATTAATTTGATATTTTTTTCCATTTATCTGCTGTTGGTTTTCATTGGCGATGCTCAGTGAAGGTAAGATTAATCTTCAAACTTTTTAAATTTCTTTATAATAAAAAAGTTCAAGTTTTTTGAGCTGGTAAAAGTAAATAGAAATGAAATCTAAATATTTTTCATTGTTGATTGAAAATTATTTTATAAAATAATAAAAGTATTAATGATAGAGCAGTTGATTAAAATTATTTTGAACATATAATATATTACAGTTAAGGTGTCAATTGTAAGAGGGGGCATGGAGTCAATGGATGGAGGGGTGTCATAGGGATGGGTTACCCTTTATAAAGGATTCTTGACTAACAAAATTATTGTATTCTTATAAGAAAACTTTCAATTCATTTTTCTCTTGAATATCATTGATAGTACATTTATTTATATTTCCAGGCAATGATGCCAATTTTCACTGTGTTAATGTCTCGCTTCATCTTTCAAGAAAAGCAAAGTTTAATGGTATGTTCTGCCATTATGTTTGTCATTCTTATAATTTACCTAATTATTGTGATATTTTCAACTTTACTTGACTTCAGTTTAAGTAATTTTGTTTAATTTTTTAGGTTTACCTGTCTCTTGTCCCAATAATTTTTGGTGTTGCCTTAGCAACAGTGACTGAAGTATCCTTTGAGATGCTTGGTATGCTTATGGCATTGCTTTGCACCATAGTTTTTGCCCTTCAAAATATTTACACCAAAAGGGTGAGTCATTGTTGATTGATTAATTGATTTATTGATTGATTGATTGATTTATTGATTGAATGACTGATTGATTGAATGATTGATTGATTAATTGATTGATGATTTGCTGATGTACCAGTCTAGTGTTCAAATGATATTTGATAGAGAGGTTTATCAATTGACAATAGATCACTGATTTGACTTGATTAAAATGATTAGTTAACTTTTTGATTTTGATATTACAGGCAATCAAAGATCTTCGATTGAATCATTTACATTTGTTAACAAGAATAGCGCATATCTCATTTGTAATTGCTGTTCCTTTGTGGCTCATCACAGATGCACCACAAATTGCGAATGACAAAAACCTGGTTGGTCTTTAAACCTTTTCATTATATTAATTAAAAGGTTACCAAATTAACAAGATTAAGACAATTAAGAACAGTTTTATTCTTGACATGATTAGCACATTAGCGAATCAATTATTACTAACTAATTATCAATTGTTAATAAGAATTTAACATTTTTTAAAGTTTGCCCTGCCTTTAAATAAGTGAATTTCTACCATTGATCTTGGTTAATTCACAGTTCTCCTGTACAGTGAGTTTTTAGTAATTATGTAAAGTACATTGATTATGGACAATTTATTCAGTTCTTTATTAACGCTCTTCGTTGCATATCGTGTTAGTACATATTGTTTAGAAATTCTATTTCACATTTTTCTACAGGCTTCACAGGAGACCCTTGTTTGGTTTATATCAAGACTAGCTTTGAGTGGCTTCATCAATTTCTCACAAAACATCATGGCGTTTTCAGTACTGAATCTGCTTTCACCTTTGAGTTATTCTGTCGCAACCGCAACCAAGAGGATCTTAGTTATTGCTGTCTCCATTCTAACATTGAAAAATCCTGTGACATTTCTCAATGTGACAGGAATGGCCATGGCAGTTTTTGGAGTTTTCTTATACAACAGAGTAAGTACCCTACCTAAAATTATGCTTTTCAAATACACTTTTAAATGAATAACATTTTCAAATAAAATGTTTGCAGTTTATCCATAGAATAAAATTCATATACTCATGATTTCACAATTTACTGATATTTTGTACATACTAATATAAGCAATTTCTCATTTTGATAATCTTCCGTTTAAAACAGAAGTCAGATTTGCTTTTGTTCTTGATTTCAGACAAAGCAAATAGAAGCACGCAAGAGGTTGTCAACGTTACCATTCGCATATAAACAAAATGGGGCAGTAAATACAAATGGTGTTACTAAAGTATACAAAAGGCCACATTCATTTATTTGAATTTATAAAGTCTAACTACGGGAGTTGATCGTCATATAAAAAATTCGAATTTGAAGATTAATGTTTGTAAAATGTTATCAAGAAGTTTTCTTTTTAATTTCTACTCATAAAATAAATTTTAGACATGACGTGCGGAGGAGGACTGGGACTGCGTCATAGGCGTAATGAAGTTTATTAGGGATGTAACACTGTCAAGATATATAATAAAAAGCGAAAATGATAATTACATGGTGTTAGGAGTATCCTTCATTGCAAAAAGAACATCATCTTGACTTACATTAAGTCTTATCCTTTGATAAATATCATTGTAACCAGATTCAACCAACAACAATTTGCATGAACCAAGCATGCTACAAATTCGAAACGCTTCCGATGCATTTGGGGGTCCAACACCTTGAACAAACATAACACGATTCAAAAGGAAGATCCTCAAAAATGAACAAGAAAAGGACGGAACAAGGAGGGGGCTCAAAGTTGAAAATGATGCATTTATTGATGCCTGTAGCCAGTAAGAACAAAGGAAAAATGAATTTAGCTGAAATGGTTTGAAAAAATGCCGAATTCAATTGTTTTAAGCAAAATAAATCATGGTAGTTTTCCACTTTATTTCTGTTTTGAAATACAGATAAACAATTAATTAATAAATTCGTTTCAATTTAAATTTACCTTCAATTCTGCAAAGGTCTTGGAATTGATCGTATATCTGAAACAAAAACGAATTAATAAGCATCGCATCTGGGCACCCATATTATTTCCATTTAAAAATTTTTAAGCAAGGTAGCAAGTGTTTTAGCAAAGACATGCAGCACCCCATCCCAAGTGCAGGCAAAGCGTAAAATGATTCTCCTCGTAATTTGCAATAGAAATTACAATGAGTTGTTGTTGTTCTGTTGAGTTGGTACGTAACGGTTGCAACATATAAACATTGTGTTAATGTCTTAAAAAACAGCTTCAAAGGCCAAAACATGAATATTAATAGTTCAATGCTTTTTATCAAACTATTGCGGATGCACCATTTTACAACTTACATCTTTGAAGAAAGCTTCCTCCAGTCCAGAACGACGGAATTCTGATACAACCGATCTCATGAAAAAGCCTTGGAATTTTGAAAGGCTCCTGACAACAAAAAAAGAGAATCACATTAGTGGTATATTAAACAAGAGAAAGAATATTAGAATTATCGTTACAATGAAACCATGTCAATCAAATATCTACGTCAAAATGGTTAACTGTTAAAAGTTATGAATCAAGTCTAAGTTAAGTTTTGTCATCAACTTCGAAGAGCGTGCCAATGTAGCTCTAATACATAGATGTAGTGTTTTGTTTATCGATGCAGTTGCAGGTAGGGAGATTGCATCAAAAAAAGATCTTAAAGTGTTCAACTTTTTACAAACCTAATTTATTTATTTAAAGATTATCAGTTAAATCGTCCTAACCCACAACGCACTCAGTAATCTATTTGATTATTCAACCTGTCTGCTATTCTCTAAAGGTCAACATTTTCGGCACAAAAGATTTTCAATGAGAAATTTTGAATGCAATAGCTACCTTAAAGCGATGATTTTTGGAGATGAAAACATTTCTTGTAATGCCTCGTTAACATGTCGCATTCCCACAATGCCTTTCATTCTTTTTCTTGGACTTCCAGTTGCAGTCTGTAATTCAGCAATTTCAACAGCTCTTCTGCAGATATCGAGGCATCGTCTGGCATCACCAGATACTGCAGCAACCTGAGACACAAAGCAGCAATATAGTCACCATCATAATTATCATTATCATCATCATCATCATCATCATCATTATCATCATCACCACCATCATTCATATCATCATTATCATTATAATCGTTATCATCATCATCATCATCATCATCATCATCATCATCATCATCATCATCATCATCATCATCATCATCATCATTACCACCACCATTACCACCACCATTACCACCACCATTACCACCATCATCATCATCATCATCATCATCATCATCATCATCATCATCATCATCATCATCATCATCATCATCATCATCATCATCATCATCATTACCACCACCATTATCATCATCATTATTATCATCATTATCATCATAGTCATCTTCATCATCTTTATCATCATCATCATCATCATCATCATCATCATCATCATCATCATCATCATCATCATCATCATCATTACCACCACCATTACCACCACCATTACCACCATCATCATCATCATCATCATCATCATCATCATCATCATCATCATCATCATCATCATCATCATCATCATCATCATCATTACCACCACCATTATCATCATCATTATTATCATCATTATCATCATAGTCATCTTCATCATCTTTATCATCATCATCATCATCATCATCATCATCATCATCATCATCATCATCATCATCATCATCATCATTATCTTCATCATCATCATCATCATCATCATCATCATCATCATCATCATCATCATCATCATCATCATCATCATCATCATCATCATCATCATCATCATCATCATCATCATCATTACCGCTATCAAAACCATCATCATCTTCATAGTTTCTTCGTGTCATTTCATAAATGCATCTATTGCAATATGAACAATCTTTGATTAACATGTGTTAATACAGAAAAGGTTAATTCCCTTGACTCAGCCTTAAGTTCCAATCCACGTGTATTCACACGCATCGTGACATACATCAGAATTTTACCCATCGTCTGAAGGATTATCGTTTGCTATTATCTCTGTTTATTAATGTTACAGCTTTCTGCAATTTCCCTCTTCATTAAATGATACATTTGATTTCAACTGTCTCAGTTATTATTTAAGTAAACAAGTAGGTAAAAATTTACTAAGAGAGATTCTTCATCGATTGGTTCTTAGACTAGGAAATGATGAAATGTCATATCTTATATAGGCAATTTCCCTTTTTGTTCAATCTTCTATTATTTCATTTTATAGATGTGTATGACCCAGTTCTAAGGGGTAAAAAGAACCGTCCTTGCAAAAGTAAGATAGTCTTTATATTGCTAACGTCTTTATCTGTGTCCCCCTTTTATCATGGTGCGTCACCCCTTACCCTTTTCCTTTCTTGAAAGCAAACATCCATCAAATATATAATTGGGTGTATAATGGATTATTGAGATAACCGTATTACCTTCCTTGCAATAAGTTCCATGGCATCCTCTTCAAATGCCTCAATACCTTTGATACGTGAATAAACAATTTCTTGCAATTGTCTGAATGTATATGGCTGAAATGTCATCCTCGTCAAACCCTAATATAAACAACAAGATCACGTAACATATCAGTGGGGGATGGCGGGGTTAATTCAAAACAAAAGATCGAGTCCCACGTTCGAATCCGATGTTAGAATCCGATGTTCGAATTCCATGCTGGCCATATCAATAGTTCAAATAATGTTCTTCCTTTTTAAACTGATTTTTACTTTTTGTTTAAATCTTTTAGGTCGATTTTAACGGCATTTAAGAAGCTGCCATTTCAAAATTCAATAGTTTCATTTTTTTGCAGCTTCATGGTGGAGTTCCCCGAGTCACTTCTTAATTGTAAATTGAAACTGCGAAGGATAAGCGAAGCTACTGAGAAGGAGTGGGGCTGCAACACTCCCAGTGGCCCAAGACATTGCGGCTTTGGTGTTCAATAAATCAAAGCATTTAAAATAACGCACCAATCGACTTGATATTCTATTCATCATGACACGTTCAGGCAGATCCATTGTATTAGCAACAGCAACAACTATCAATTTGGCATGAGCTCTCGTTGGCCATTCAAATAAATTGTACATGACGTTTTGCTTCCTTGTCCATAATAAATCGAGCTGTAATACAAGATGACATCATCAAAATAAACATCTTGCTAAGGAGATTTAGGGAAGCCAAGAGCAAAGAGCAAAGCAAGAATGAATGAATTAATCAATGAAATCACTAAAAGCAGTTGATTAAATGATCATGTAGATTATTAAAAAGCCTGTTAATATCAATTGTAAAATGAAAGTTCTAATTGATAAAACATGATTCATTTCTTTTCAGTTCTTACGATTTGTGTCTCAGAGCGAAGTCATATTCTGTTTTCATTCTAAAGATGTCTAACTCTGAATCAATTCATGAATTGGTAAAAATCTTGGATCCATAAAATCCCATGTCCGAAAAATCGAGATTCGATCAAATTACTCAAGTAAACAGGGAATCTAAAGCTATTTCTAGATTTCTCACAAAATTGGAATTGATCTTAATGAATAGATGAGAAAAACCTAATTAATTGTATACGCAAGGAACAAATGCAACGTAAAATGAGCATATTTTATTACCCACGCTGGTTCCTTATGGCGAACACAGACTAAACAAGGCAGGTTCCATCAGCATTAGTTTGCCAACAAATTTATAATTAAAATATTTGAATTTTGCTTGCAGATTACAACATGAATGAGGTTGAATCAATAAATGCATTCTACAAAGTCGGTCGTATACCTCATCAACTAGTAAAATAACATGATCTCGTTTCCGCCCTTTGTCACTGAATATTTTCTCCAACGTGTTGGCTGCATGTTCCGTGGAGGCTTTCTGTCCGGTCAACGCCTGATAATTTAAACACAAAAATTATTCAAAAAAATTGTACAACAGCTTTGGGTGGGAGGTCATTTAATTTGGTTCAATAACCCATTCACTGTTTGCTCTCAGTTTTAAACTCGGGTATTTAAATTTTAAAATGGAACCAGTTGAAGCGCTCTCCCCACTTTCCATTTCACATCCAAGATGGCAAAACACGAGAAGTTGTTTGATTAAAAAATGGCGAGTAGAAATGCTCACCGGTTGGATTTGAAATTGTATGGATTCCCAAATCAACTTGATCCTTATTCTACCGAAGTGTCAACATAAAAAGATATTAATCGAATCACTTTGCAATGCTAAAACGCTAATGTTGACCCGAAGTAACTTGATACGAGACGGCGTAATAGATAACGTCGTGAAAGCTGTGGAAAGAGGAACTTATTAAAAGGTAGAAGGAAGCCATGAATAACGAAGTTAATGTGAAAAATCATAGAGTTACATAGATCAGTTACCTTTAAAAAAGATGAGTAAGCTTGATTTGGTTCTGTCAACTTCATACCATTAAGTTCAATAAATTGAAAGTTTGGCACCACGCCTTGACACCTTTCGCTTTCTAGAACATGAATTACCTCATGCACGGTTGCTGTTTTGCCTGTTCCTGGTACACCGGAGATATACATGCACCTTTAAAAAAAAGAAACAGTATTCTAGGAAATAAGGTGACATGAAGATGAGGGTGGGATTTCAATGGATCTGTAAGGAAATAAATGGAGAAGGGGTCATTAAAGGCACCGAAAGCCTGAACTAGATGCATTACACAGTTGAATACTAGAAACAATGACGTCACTTTCAGATGGCATACGAGGATATTGATAGGAACTGCAGTGACTGCAGCAGCATCAGTTGGAAAGATTTCCTTATAAAAAGAAGCATGCACAAAATGAAGACAACAAACTACAAAAAGGGACTTCAAAGCAAGACTTTTAAAACAGAGAGGTCTTCAACATGAATGCATTACAAGGAATTTTTTACAAAATATTGGTATGTATTCAATTATGGAACATCTTTCACGAAATATGCACTCTGTTTGTAAATATTATCTTTTAAAAGAACTATAGAGGGTAAGAAACAGTCGCATTTTTACAATGTGACAACGATGCACTATAAGTGAAGTGAAGTGAATTTATCCCAATATTTTGCAACGAAAAAGCTGCACGATAAAGTTTTGCTCGTTGGGAATGATTTGAATCACTGATTGTGTTTGCAGAAAACTACAATAATAATAGAATAAAGCAACAAAAATAATGGTAGCTACGCATTTCAAAATAGAAATTTTCCATCGCAATTCTTAGATAACAATCTGTGATAACCCTCCAACTACGTTCAGAGCCATCATCCTTTTAAAATATCATCGCATTAACTAGGACTTAATCTTAATTGAATTGAATTTTAGATGGTTGCTGCTATGTTCATAACATTACTGCAAATGAATTCAGCACTTCCAATGCTAAACCAAAGAAATGGTGCAATTAAACTATTGATTGTTGATAATGATATTCAAGTGGAGGAACAAATCAATGAAACATTCCCAGAGATCTTGAGGTCAAATGTCAGCCCTGATGAGTATCTGCGTGCCAGAGGATATAATGTATCTGCAACAGCAATTCTACCGTTTCTTACCAATCAACAACTAACAGGTAAACACAGTTTAATTGTGATGAATAAAAACAATTTTGCTTTCAAGAAACAATTAATGTCACCAGAGATGTACTTTGAGCGAGATATGGGGTGCGGCCAAGTACTTATATTGTACAGGGTCAGATCTCCTTGCCAAGAATTCCGTTTTCAATTTTTAATAAAACATTTAAAAGTATCTAAAACTTTTCAATCTTTGATTTGCTCCACGCATTTTGTCCTGAAAAAAGACCAAAGCTCCTGCCCGGTATAAAACGGTGTCAGCTACCCAGATATATTTTGCTTTAAATAATTTTGGCTTTCGGCAAAACAATCTAAAAGATTTTGTGCTAAAGAAACAATTCGCATTTGAACCCTGTAAGCTCTGTTTCAGTTTGAAGCTGTTTTGTACATATCCGATTGCACATCGTTATTAACAGCTACGTTAGATAGAGCAATCACATTGAAAACGTTTAATCTTACGAGTTAACATTGAACAGAATTCCTTTATATTTACAACGTTTTGGGACTTTCCTTCCCTGTCCTCATTCCCATGCCATCTTTAATGGAACAGTTTTAAGGGGGAGGGAATATTCGTTTCTAGCGGCACCCTTCCAACACTAAACTATCGTGCCCCAAGTCACAGTACCCCGCCTGCCGTGTGGCCCCATTTACTTCACCCCTTAATAATTGCTCATTATCGAAATTTGCAGAAGGTAGAAGAAGACGAACGGTTGGGATACCGGTTGTTCAAAGTGATGCATTATGCCCAGTTGAATGGAAAACAATCATTGACGGAAACATACGACCATCTAGGTACTATGAAGCTGTATGCAAAGATGAAATGAAAAGATGTGTAAGCAGTAATGGCCAATCTGGATGCATAGAACAGAAGAGAGATTTCGAAATATGCAGGTTTCTTGGAATTGACAGAGCAACGGGAAAAAAGGTTTACAGGTATGAAACAATAGAAATTGCTGCTGGATGTTCATGTTCAGTTATGTGAGGAAATAGAATTTAAGAAAGAAAGAAAAACGAAAGAAAAAATAAGCAGAAAGGACGTGATAAGATAGACAAATTTAGTAAACGGTGTGGGTAAACAAATTTAAAGGGTATTAGATTATACCAAACGTTGATCGATTGGTAATTATAATGAATATAAAAAATTCTTAATGAATCCAAATATTGTAACTAAAATTGAATATTTATATGATTTTGAACAAATAGAAACAGAATAGAAAAAATATTATATTATAGAATATTTACGTAACTAGTAATTGTTAGCTATGGCATCAAACAAAGTTTATTTATTTATCAAATATTGTAAAAAGCATTAGCTATTTATATTGTATTTATGGTTCAATTATTCCAGCTAAAAAATATGTCTTTGTTTCTTGTCAGGCCTCTGACGCAAGTTTTAAGGAGGGGGGGAGGGAGGGAATATTCGATTCTAGCGGCACCCTTCAAACTTCAGAGCCACTCTATTGGTACATCATCATCATTATCATTTAAGGGTTTTTTCACATAAGGATAAGGCCAGCGAAGCAATGGTGGGAATAAGGGGGATACATCAATGAAAGAGAAATTGCGATTGACATCGAGCAAAAATCTTGAGATTTTGGGCCAGGGTAATTTGTCATGAGGTTGTGTCATTTTTTTACTAAATGTGAACCTAAAATGGCCATTTAATAATTGGATAAAATTACGATTTTCATTTTAAATGTTGTTGGATAAATCATCAGTTTCCTTTCCCCAGTGCAGGGGCGCTTGTCCCCTTTTTCGCAAGTTTTCATGTGTACAGATTAAACTTAAATTCAATTAGAAAATCTTAAAAATATAGTCCTAAGATTCTCTAAATTAAGGTACTACACAACTACATAGTATGCTATATTAAACAATGACTGAACAGATTTCTCAAGATCACCAAAGGAACTAAGACATAAGGTGGCATTGAAAAAGAATGCTAATGATTTGCTTTTATCAAGAGATTTCTGTTTGTATAATGATGTATTTACTTGCTATTACGAAAAGAAACAGCATATTCACAACGCACATCCATTTTAATGGTGGGAGGGTATACTTTAGCTAAACCGTCCATCATTATATTCTGTTATTTGGAACCGCCTGGATGTTTCAAATTTAAGTAGCAATTAAGGTGAAATTGTCTGATGTGTTCTGGAACGACTTTCAAAATTGTTTTGTTTTATATATCTTGTATTTTTCTAAATGGTGAGGTTTATTGGTATGTTTGTGGACCAATATTTTCACGTGTTTTTTGAACTTACCAAAAATAATATAAGGATGTCTCGACCCTCGTGCCTTTGAAATCCCCACTCGCTAATGGAGCTCTCCGAGGTAAAGGAATGTAAAAAGTGACACGCATATGCATTTCTAGATGAAGCATTTCAGTTCAATTGAAAGGTTAAGTTTCATAAGTATAGAACAACGCCCCCTCCCCTTCTGGGTCATAATTCTTTGTTTCTATTATAATGTCAACTTGCAACATTGCACATGTCTTCAGAACTTGAAGCACTTTTTTTAAACGGTAAGATCACCACTGGGGGCGCAGCTAAGCTACAAGGCAATTTTACCCTATTTCAATTATTATCACTAGTTTTAGCAGTATCATTGGTTATAGACAGCTAGCCAATCACTAGATGGTAGCTTGGTCCTAAATAACTGCTCTCAAGAAACCAAACGGGGATATTACACCTATCATTCCATCGCTATCGAAATCACAATGTGAAACCAAATTTATCTTTCTTCACTGCTCTGCACACCACTATTGGCCTTCAATCATTCTAGTTGTGCCTCAGTTTAAGGGCGTTGAATAACAAAGTACACAAGTTTGCTCCATTTTTGATATTTTCTATACATGATCACATCTTTTTCATACAATAATATGACTAAACATTTATACTTTACATCTCCAATAAATAAATATGCTATATACAATAAAATGCGGCAGAATATCGAAATTCCATAACATTTTACATTGAATTTTATTCATTACATTGATATATTACTCATAATTTCAGAATAAATAAATCATTGAAATAAGTAAACCTATTACCATTAACATACACGAATAGTATAAATTCAAATATATTTTAATACATATATATTAATAACATCTAAGTCGTTTCAACAATTAAATAGATATGAGGAAATTTATCAAGTATCTACGCGTTCTAGCCCTTCATCCTTACCCCAAACCCAACACCTACCCCCTAATCCCGTTTAAATGCCCAACGCAAGCGTACTTGACAAATCGCCCCATAGGGAGTCCAGCCCCCATAGCAATAATAAGTAAATATATAACTATACAAAAAATATAAACTGAAATTAAACAAACCATTAACAGAAATGGTGAACCTACTCACTTTTGGGGTCGTATCATGGCTTTGAAAAATGTTTACAAAAGGGTCTTTTATCCGAGTATTAAATGGTATTTAAACTCATGGATGAGAACACATATCAAAAATATTGCTTGCTTAAAGGGGAGAACGAAAAGGTTTTATTCATCCATTTTTTGTTAATTTGTTTTATCTATAAAGATTTATTTAATAGCTACTGCAAGTACATGCAACTGGAATTGTTTGCCTTTCTGATCTCCAAATTTGTTGTCCATTTGAGGTTATTCCAAGGAATCGATAAATTTGAACTTCCATTAGGTATTCTTCGCATGATGGGTGTCCATTTGCAGATAAACACGTGGTGCCCTGGCCATTGCAAACTGCTTTACTGATTCTGGTTGGCCAACGGTTTCCTTCGAAGCTAACTACCCACGTGACAGGACAGATAGAAGATACATCCCTTGAAGCTCTTTTTTTACTAGATGGGGCAACTAAATGTGACAATATGTCAGAGTCAGAGGTAGCATTTTGCTGATTGTAGTATTGTGGTGGTGTGACGTCAGCTAGCAATGCCTGAGGTACTGTTCCGTTTCCGAGGTGTCGAAGCTCCTCCGCATTTGAAATGTAAAACATTTCACCGCTTTCAGACTTCGGCTTCAGTTCAGGGATTTTCATTGGAAACGAGGCTGCCATGTGGATTAGAGCCACGAGTAAAATTTGAATCTGAAGGAAAGAAAAATGAGATCATTTTAAAGATAAATGAAGGGCTTGAAAACAGCAATAAATGCATATTTGTAACGAATTAAAGATATGATGATGGATGAGATTAACGGGGTTGTGCGTGGATTTAAGGACGATGTGACGAATTAGACAGACGAGGAAGCATCTGTTAAATGCAGTCCTTCAACCCACGATCTTCTCTAGTCATATCAAATATATTCTTTGTTACATAACTTCCATAAGATTTAAGTAGTGATCAATCACAATAATACTAAATCCTCATAGCAAGGCCAGTTGGGGTTATCGCAGACTTCGATAGTACAATAAATTCAATAAATTTATATTGTTTGAATCCTCCTATCCTGCAAATATACACTTCTTCTCTAAACCCCCCCCCCCCCCTCTAGCACTTTGCCTTCAATTGGCCAATCGAAATATAAAATCAAAGGGCATTAATGGGCAGACCCGCGATGATCTTCATTGAATTTTACAAAATGACTTGCTATAAAAACAATACCAGATTTCGTTTTTAAATGCTTGCAACATTTTTTTCATTTAAATGACGACAAAAAGTCAGCCATTATGTGTTAATGAAGGCATCAAAGGGTCTTGAAAGGTAAAATTTGTTCATTATTAAAATAGACGGTAAGCGTTTTCGAGATCTTATCCTTTCTTTGGTGATCACTCTCAAAGCTAAAGAAATAAATTCGTAATAAAAATGTCCAAAAAAGCTTTAAATTTGGAACAATTTTTATAGAAAAATTAAGCAGACAAATTGAACCAAGATTCGAGTTTCCCTTTATGTGAGTTTATACGGAAACCCTCAAAATTTAAAGGTAATGGTATATTGCATGCAAAATAGTAATAATTCAATAGTTTACAAATGTGCAAAAAATTATTGTGAGAATCACGCCATTTTTAGCTCACTGCACTACTCTCAAACATAGTCAGTTTGTATCAAATAGCAAATCACATTAAAATTAATCCTAGGAAAATTAAATCATTTTGCACAAAAGCCCTGCAAAAGTCATCCCACCGATATTTTACCAGACCGTCCGTTGCTACATTAATCATAGAAATGAAAAAACAATCAAAATTAATATGAAGAAAAGTGGATAAAAAATATTTACCTGATAAAAATTTGCCATATTTTTTGTTTGAAAATTTCTTCTTCTTGTATAGTAGTTTCTTTCACGTAATAACCTCTCTGTGTCTTTGCCAAGAGCTCTTGTAATGTGTTATGTACAAGTGTTGCTTGTTGAATGATTTACTCGACATTTTGCTGCCTCCTTATATACTTACTGCTGGTCCTAGTGCCTCCCGAAGTTTCAATGCTCTGAAACCCGCCCAACATCTACTTCCTAATTCTGCATGATGTAATGATACAGTGCGCGTGCGCCCCTATGAAGCCATTCTCGCTCAGCACGGGGGTAAAGTCATGAATGTAATCGGTTACGGATAAAACCTCAACAAAAGACACCGCATTTAAAGAAATAGCGTTCTGATTTCTTCACTGCTTTCAAACAACATAATTTTAACTACGAACTAAAATTGTGATTGAAATAATAAAAACTTTTACTTAAAAACGGTTGCTTCTGTTGTCTTATGAATAATTTTGCGTCAATAATTTTCACTTCAACTTGATAAAATCATGATAAAATCTACCCGGTATCTTGGCTCTCCGTCTGACAACCAAAAGGAAATGGCGTAATAGAGTTACACGATGTCAAAAATTGCGCAATTGGAGGGAAATTACAACCACGTCCTCTGATAAATGTTAAATGACAATGAATTTCAGCATGATTTCAACACATTTAAGTCGCTAGAATGATGTTCAAGGTGCAGCCTGGGAAACAACAGAAGCGTTATCAAAATTAGCTTAAATATATTGAAAGACCAAATAACGTTATGGCTTGTAATTTGTAAGCAATTCAGACCTTGAAGCAACTTGAAAAAATTATTCACACAGTTTGAAGGGTTTTAAGAAACGGAGTTGCCTTTTCTCATATGTCTAGGGCTGTTTTAATTTGAAGGGTTTTAAGAAACGGAGTTGCCTTTTCTCATATTTCTAGGGCTGTTTTAATTTGAAGGGTTTTAAGAAACGGAGTTGCCTTTTCTCATATTTCTAGGGCTGTTTTAATTTGAAGGGTTTTAAGAAACGGAGTTGCCTTTTCTCATATGTCTAGAGCTGTTTTAATCACCTTAAGAAATCATCGAACGGATTACATGGAATTAGCTTGAACATAGCAAATGGAGGGAGACTAAAATAAAACTAACAAAGTAGATTTTTTAATTTACTGCGATTTTGATTTACACAGCTTTCAAATGATTATCACAATCGGACATTACATCCGTTTTAATTTTTTGTATAGCGTGCAGCCATTATGTGATAAAGTGCTGTAGATTGCCGACTTCAGATTTCAAAAGCAGTTAGTTTAGATTGGACCACGGTTATTCCCCCGTCTTATTTCGTCACGCTTTAAATAAAACTCGCATCAGGCATGACCATAGTAACCATAGCAACCTCTTGGGTTTCGCATCATCAGGCGACCAGTAGGATAGTATGTCAAGTCGGGAAGGTGTTACGTCATAAAGCGGATGTTGAACCCAGGCCCTTCAAAGAAGGAAAACTAATCGCTGGGCAAAAGGAAGAACATTACTAAGAGCGTAATTATGGCAAATGAACACAGGATTGGTATTTGATCATAGATTCGATACTTGCTTATGCAATTAACAGTGGGCACTGACGTTACGTAATTTATTTATTTATTCATTGCAATAAAAAGACTTGGGTTTGCTCTGATGCAGTTCATTCGAGGAATTTGGTTTCCAAAGTTGACTTCAGCTATACTTAAAAATAGTTTAAAAGGACGATGACAATAATTATGACGATGAGGATTATGATGACGATGACGATGACAATGATGATTATGATGATGATGATTATCGCCTTTTATCAATAGTGCCAATGCACATGTTGCTAAGGACAACATGCACCTTAATTTTGGAAGATTCATTAAATTAGAACAGCCAAAAACTGAAGCAAGCTTCGTGTTTTTCAAAATATAGAATATTTTTTCTTCACAATTCTGCAAATATTGCCACTATCTGCGTCCTCTAAACTTGTACTGAGAATTTTCATATGCTAATATAGAATGCACGTGGGGTTTTGCCTTCCAAAATAGCCATCTCCTTGCTTCGGGGTATGACTTAAAAATATTTAGGGATCCAGTCTTTTTCCTTTTCAGCCCGATTTCATCCTCCCCCATTCCCTCCGCGTCCCCTGGACTATGATTATGATTATGATGGTTATCATTATTATTATTATCATTATTATAATTATCATTATCATAATTGTTATGATGATGATGTTGATGATGATGATGCAAATTGTGATGATGATGATTGTGATGATGATGATAATTATTCTTGTACCATTGATCTTTCGATTGTTTATATTATGGAGATTTGTTAAAATGCTTCAACCGTCTCAATGAATTTCTGCTCATATTTCATTCTAGCTCACATTTCATGTTTCATTGTCTACCCCCTGACTGAATCGTTCTTCGGCTACCATGAACAGTGCTTTGCCCAAATTCTACACTGAAAAGGTTTCGCTTTGGTTTTCTTTTGTCAATCAGAACAAAGTGTGATACTAAACAAATGAGTTGACAGTGGTTTTACAACAAATAGGAAGTTTTTTCGAAGATCATAGTAACACTCGTGAAATGCCTACACAATCAAGCCTTTTCGAAACCACGCAAGCATCTCTGTCACCGAAGGGGATTCTTGCCGGCCGGCAGCTGAAACGATTATCTGTAGTACTGAATGATGGTCTGCAAGGACAAAGGCTTACAGAATATAGTAATAGCATTGTAGCAGTATCTGGGAGTATTATCAAGGTTTCATTTGGATTATTTTATGTTCGCCACGTTAGGTGGGCTGTAGCAAAAACCCATTACTGTAGGAACAAATCAAACAATTTCTGTCATATTATCCATAAAGTGCTAGGTGCAAACAATGGCCAGTAGAGCATTTACCCCTTTCCCTTCAAACCCACTCAAAATTACAAACCAGAACGAGGACACTGATAAGGATTTTATTTTAAACCTTATTTTTTAAAAGCAGCGGGACAGAATCTAAATCGATTATATCGTTATTTACATTGATATATTATGGAAAATTTGAAACCCAGACAAGTTATTTGTTACGAGTTATGAAAACTGGTTTTATCGCCCTGATTACTAGAGCCTATGGCACGTGGGTGGGTGCAGGAGAGAGAAAATTGAAAGAAAATGGGTAACTACCCCTTATCCTTTAATTTACCCTCTCCATTCCAGCCATAACAATAAATGTTGATATTTTTATAATTATAAAATTAATTTTTTGACTAAAGTATGAACATAAAAAGGATAAATTTTAGAATATAACATCGATAATTGCTGCTTTATCACAAAACCCGATTGAATTCAATTTCATTATCTGCTTTCAAATTTGGCTTCAATTAACCTTTTACTCGACTATCATTCTTTTCTACCCAACACTGGCATAGTCACGGGGGGGGGGGCTAAATGGGGGCATGCAGAGGTAAGAAATGTGTTCAGTTTATTGTGTTAAATGTGTTCACCGTGATTTTAGCACATACAGTGGACATGGCTGAGGAATTCTCACATTTAAGTTATTCTCTCAAACTGATACTTCTGGCCACGTGGCTGCTTCGTAAAGCAACATCTGTTTGGCTTCGATTTCAATTCGTAAGAATTTGTGTGAATTCAGAATTGTTAAGCTAAAGGTGTGCTTTGCAAACAGGACATTTAATCACTCGCTAAAAGGTCAATGTTTGACGCCATGGTGTTGCAATACTACTGTCATGCAGGCACCGCGCAGCCATTAGGCTAGCAGGGGCTATAGTCCCTCCACTTTTATCAAAGATAGTCCTTAAAGCTATTACAAATATGGCATTTCAACTGAAATATTTTCGGCACCGAACTGTTGTATATAAACAAGGACGTAAAGAAGCAAAGTCTATTTTGAAAGGGACCTTCTAAGGGGCGTGGTCTAAATAAATTTTCCGAGGGTTCCCCCGCACCACTACAGCGGCTCGATCAGCCCCTCCACTTTAAAGCCGCTGCGCGGTCCCTGCTGTCGTGGCCATGGAGATGCACTTTCTGGCAAAAAACTTCCTTGTTGACAAAAGATTATTGATAAATCATCAGTTTTTTCAATATTTACGAATAAAAGCCGCAAGTGATGTGCAGATATCAAGCCAGGACTACAAAAAACAGCATGATGTTGATTCTGTGTGTTTGTGGGGGTGGGGGAGTTCATGGCGTGATCATTATGTCTATATAATATCTGGTACTTACCCGCCTAAATCTGAGTCGAGTTTCCCTTCGATAAATGCGTAGATTTCAGCAAATTCTTCTTCACGGCACGGAAGTGAGTCTGGTACAGAAGAAACGTGTAATCTGTAACAAAAGGAAAAATCATGGGGTTTAAAAAGTTTACAAAAATTAAATACAAAATATTTAGGGACACGACCCCCAACCAAGGGTAAGCAATTTCAAAACCGTAAAAGGCTCATATTTTGGATTGCTGAGCAACAGAAAGCAGCGAATGACGTCATTCACAATACTTGCCTTGCAAGCAGAGGGCGCATCGATGCCGAAAGACAGCTGCTCCCCATGCCTATTTTCAATCAATCAGAAGAAAGCACAAACCGACTTGGAATGGGCAATTGGACCATCCATAAAAAAAATTGTGCCTTTGCAAAATTTCGTAAGCCAATTCATATTTTATTGGATGTGGTTTTCGGTAGAGTGTTCTTCAAAGAATGTCTGCCCCCCCCCCCTCCCGCACCTCAATGCTTCCGACATCCCTGAGAGGCCGGTTATATAATTGAGCATCACACGAAAAAATGTTTTATGGACAAAAGTGATGCGAAAACTTTGATTAAAATTAACAGGACGTCGAAAAATTCCTGGACTATTAATACCCGCCGGTGTTATCTGCAATGAATGTGGGTAACTGTTCCGAAATGGAGACCTGGCTTCACTTTTACTTTTTCTTTTACTTTTACACACCCTCCATACCCTTCAACAAATCAAATCCTCCCTGACCAAAGCAATAATTAAGAGCAGTGTATCATATTGATGATCTAAAATTTGCCCGAACTTGCCTACTTGGTCAGGATGTGGTTATCAGATACGCCACGCTACTATATAGCAATGTAGCTGATAATAACGTCGCACTTTTATACATAATGAAATTGATCCGACTAACCACAAACATGCCACATATTGATATTCGAATTAACAACAAGAAACCTTGATGATATTCGCATTAACCTTGAGTCAGCAAGTAACTCAAATGCATCCCGCAATAATTCAGAAATTTGTTTGGAAGCTCAGTCCTCTTGAATAAGGGCCTGGTCACATGATGGACATGTTAATTTAAGGGAGTGGCCGTTAAAGGGCGTGGTCATAAAAATTTTGGGAAGGACCGTGCCCCTCATCCCCTTCACTTCTCGGGTAATTCACTGCTTGGCCCCCCCTCCTCACTCAAACAGCTCAATTTCCGCCATTGGAGATAATCATTTAAAAATTTGAGCCAATCATATAGCCAATACAGAAATTTAGTAAAATAGTTTATAATACCTTTGTCGTGCTTGTTCCAATGGTGTTTTAGGTGTTTTACAAGGCATTGATCGATCCGATATTGATGGCGTCATCAATGTCTTACCAACCCTCCTGCTTGGCGTCCTAATTGGAGTCTGGGTTGAAGATTTCTTCCTGCTTGCTTGTTTTGTTGGTTCTAAAGATTTCATACCTTTCACCGACTTGGCTTCTTTTTTATTGATAAATGAACCTGAAGCAAAATATGATTCATTTAACAAAATAATAATAATTCTTTGGTTGGTGTACAAAATGAAAGGTAAAACCACGATGAGTGGCTACCTAGTATCTCATAATTATTTTCATCCTTGTACATAACATTTTGATACTCTCTAACCAGTAAAATTATACCTGATTCACTTAGATTCTCCTCATCATCTTTGTCGCTTTCAATGTCATCTTCACTTTCTTGACTGTTACCACTGCTTGCGCTTTCTGATTCATCCGGCTCATAATCATCATCATCATAATCACTCTCATTGTCATCATCGTGATCATCTCTCTCCTTAGATTTGCTTGTGCTCTTTGTCTTTATGCTATTTTTTTTCTTGTTAGTTTTAGATTGAATATCCTTTTTAATTGAGGGGGTTGAAAGAAGTATATCCATTGGTGGAGTTTTTTTTCGCAATGTATAACTAGATGATCGTTTCGATACTATGATATAAAAAAAATGCCATTAAAAATATTGTTAATGATATATCTATTACAACTTAGGTTAAATCCAGTTTTTTAATCAAACTTTTCATATGAACATTGATTATTCTGAGGAAGCCAATGGCAAGATGCTATCCAATTTCAAATTGTCTAGTTTTGACTGTTTTCTATTGTTCCTGTATTGTATTTTTTTCAGTCTAAAATATATAGTAATACAAATAATCAAACAGAAGTGAAATAAAACAACTTACGACTTCGGGGTGGCTCTGAATTTGCTGTCTTCTTTGTTGAAGATTTCCTTGATTGAGGTGCTGGAGTCCTTGATGTTTGCTCATGCAATGTGGTTTTTAATTTCTCGTTTGTTTCAGATTTACCAATTCTTCGATAATTATTATTACCATCAAATTCCCCCTTCACTTCACCAGCTGTCAGTGAAGTTCCTTCATCAGATGAGCCATCAAAAACATCATCGTCACTGTCCATGATTTGGTCCAATGCTTGTTCTGTGCCTGGTACAAAAGTACAGTGAATAAAATTAAATATTTTTATTCATACTTGTTTCAAGTATTGCCACATTAGTGGAAAGGCCAAAATTATATGCAAAATGAAATAGAGATAATAATTGTTCAGTAAAAGAGAAAAAAGTACTTTTGACAAACTTACTAAATGCTTTTGTTCGTGGACTGACAATTTCATTCTTGTATGATGCATTTTTATTTCTCTTTGACACAACAATTTCTCGTCCTTCATCTGGAATGCTTTTGCTTGCCTTTCTTTTGCTTTTAGTTGCTGAAGAAGCTTAAGGTAAAAAAAATTCCCTTGAGGTTAACATATTTTAAACAGTATAAAATATAGTAAGGGATAGATTATTATAGAGAAATAGCTAAAATGATAAATCAGGGATGGACATCATATATATTGCTAAAGCCATAAAAGATGAGTATCAATATTACAAAAGGATATCTAAAATCACATAACAGTTATGGCTGTTCTCATTTATTTTTTATTGTGGATCTACTTGTGCTAGTAGTTTTTTCACAACCTTTTGCTGATATTTCACAGTACCCTTATTATATATAGATTTCTGTAAAGTTGAAAAGTTCCAGATGTTTTCAAATTGGAATATACCTTTATCAGCTTCTTTCTGAGCTTTTGTTTTCACTTCAAATTTAGTTAAAGATTGTTTGGTAACAGATTCTTTTGAAAAAGTCTTCTTTTTATCTTCGTTTTGCAAATAACATAGTTCACCATTCTTTTTAAACCCATATCTCACAAAATACTCATTACTATCCATGTTTACTGGCGGTTTATATTTTACATTTACTGTTCGCACAATGATTATTGAATCTATAGTTTCAGCATCAATCTCTTCGATCACACCTGGATAATATGATTCATCATCCTCTTCTGCAATTGCTTTGAACAATTCTCTTTCATGGATGAATTCCTTTTTCAATGATTTCTTGCACTTCCGTGGCAATTCACTGTATTCATAATACCAACATACTTCTGCTCGATTTGGCTCTTCATTTGAAGTGTCCTCAAAGAGTCCAATTATTGTACAAACATAAGACTTTCCATGCTCACCCTTTATGGATACATCATCATTTACATCAAAAACTTGGCCAGTAATTGAGCACGAACTACGAAAAATCAAAACAGGATGTCGATAATTTAACTCCAGCATTTACGCATCACTGTTAATTGCATAATAAAATTCTATCAATTGATTTCAGTATTGCTTAGAGCTCAGCGAATGTTTTTAAATAAAGAAGAGGGTCTGATATTTTCATAGTGAAAACAAACTTTGGTATTTGTTTGCATTCATAATTGCAAAGAACCTTGGATTGATCTGACTAGTGCAAATGCAATGATTTATAAATTTTTTGTTCAGGAAGTTTTTTAGAAATTTAATTGAATAAGAACTTCAAAGATAACATATTTGAGAAAGCCTTAGGCCCATGCGTGCATGTGCATGCAACCAGCAGGCAAGAGAACTTTCGCCGTATGCACCAGTATGCAAACACGAACTTACTTATAAGACAGTATTCTATCCTCATCCTCTGTTGCAGTTCCAATCCACTTAAAAATCGCAGCATCATCTACTTCATTGTCTTTGAAGGGCATTTTTCATACAATGATTTTCGACTGCTGCAATTTAGAAAAGAGTCAGGCCATTGTTTTTTGCGCATGCTTTTCGCGCCATTTTTAAATAACAGGGAAACTATGGGGGTTAGTTTGTTAACCAAAAAACGGAAACCTTTTTAGATGAAAATTTATTTCCCATAAAATTATCCAGGTCTTCTCCTCTTTTCATATGCATTGCTGTTGGTTTGATAAATTTTATTTCGCTTAACTAAAAGACTATAACTCTTTAAATCTTCATTCAATTGAAGGCAGCTTTGGGTTCTCATCTACTTTTCCCACCTTGAGAACTATTGGTATAAAATGTATTTGTAAGTAGTTGTGATGGAATGAATGAGTTATTCAATTTTAAAATTGATTAATACTCCACAATACAGTTTTATGCATGTTACTTTCTATAATACCATGCCCAGAAATTAATATTAATCATATGGACTCCATTAGACCACCCCCTTCTTTTTAGGCTCCCATTGGCTAATCGATATTTCAGTCTTCCTTTTACAACTAAATTTAAAACTTATTCCAATCTTAAATAATTTTAGCTAAAAAGTTTTTAAAAAGCTTAGGACGTGTTGTCAGTCTAACGATGGCTTCATTGCAAGAGTTGGAATCAGAAACCATATCCGAAATTTTCATTTCCTGGAAAGGAACCCGGATATACACCATCATTTTACGGATCTTTTTAATGATTTGACCAAGATGAAGCTAAAAATAAAGTGACGTGAATATAAAACTATGATTATTCAAACAAAGAATCCGTTTTTCAGCGTCATTTACCAGAAACCTTAAGGTCCTTAAAATTGAACACGGAAATAAAACGATGAGGTCTTCGCTTTGGTTTGACAGTTCGTGTGGTGGATTCGAACCCACCTACGTAGGAACTGCACCTCAATCTCAGACTAAAGCACCTAAACATAAAACGAGAAAAGTGAAAAACCAGTAGCACAACTGTGATCTAATACCATCGTCTTTATATTAATTAAGCTTCTCTATTCCCCTGGGCTTGTCCCCATCCCCATTATGTAATAGGACTTGACCCTTTATGTTGTGCAGTTGTGCGTGTTGTAATCTTATCGGCTAGTACTCTTAAATGGCAGGCTACATAAAACTCTGTTATATCTAGTAGGTCTACGATAGTCCAGTGAACATCATCATCGACTGCCTTTTTAAGTTAGGCTGGGCCGCAAGTACTGTCATCCTAAGGCGGGGGGAGTAGTGTAGTCCTTCTTAGCACTTACACTCAAAAATATAGTTGGAAGGAGCAACGATAAAATAAACAAGATGTCTATTTTGAGTCTGTATCGAAATTAAAAAGGAAAAGTATTTTAATTTTTTTTGAAAGACTGTAATAAGTTTCATAATCATACGTATTATCAAGTAATCATGTAGGTCTATGGATAAAACATGAATAAAAAGAGACTCAAAAATGAAAAAAGGGTATAAAAATGAATAAAAGAATGAATAGAAATGGCGGTATGAAACGATTTTTATCAAAACAATGGTATCTGTGATTTATCCATTGCTCATCATTACAGTTAAGAATAACTGAACAGAAAGTTTCATCCACGTTGCAGCAAATTATTGAATGGGAAATGAATTCAATTTACTTTCCTTTTTGTTTTATAATTCATTTAGAATTATTGCAATAGCCGAAATCTAAGAATGGCACTGACGGGGCAAGGAGGGTTGAGCACTTAAATATCAAGCAAAAACATATTACAATTTCTGCAAGCCATTTCGGACCAAACCTCAACATCGTAATTTTTGGTCTTTATAAAAAATTGGTCTTTTCTTTGCTCTCTATTTTCAAATTATCTTTAGTAAACAATCTTTGAGGACGCTAAATTTAACGATTAATTTTCTATCAAACTTTTGGAAAAGGACTCAAGTAATAACAGTGCTTGTAGCACTTATAGGTTATCCCCTTTGAAAATTTGTCTTTAATTGTTATTATACTTTACAGTGTAGAAAATATCAGTTTTTATTACCATGAAGCAGTTTCGTTGGCTTCAAATTTTTGACTTTCAGTCAAAATAAAACAAATTCAATTCCCATTTCAAAATTTGCTGCAAAATTACATCAAGAAGCATCAGCTCAAATTCTTCAAGCATCAGCTTTGCCGGAACAATTGGCATCAAGAGGAATTAGCATTGATCTTGCATCACATTGATTTCGATGCATCTTTGTTGCTGGCTTTTCCTGGAATACAAATAGATCGTTATTAAGCATATGCAAACAATTTAAGTCAAGTGAATTAAAATAGATAAAGATTTGCAACAAAATTACATGGTGTTTATCTATAGAAAATTTTGCTGAAAGCAGAGTAATATCATGGTAATGGTTATTTACCTTTGGGGCACTGTTTCTTGCAAGGATGCTTGTGCTCATATGCAAACAAAATTGCATTCCTGTATTAAAAGTAAATATTCGGTTAATTTTTTGAAGCTTTTCAAGACTCGCATATTAATTGCTTACAAGTAGCATAGCAAGTATAGCTTCAAATTGCTTTTATTCTTGTATATTGGTCTGCCACTATTAAATATTTCTATGGCAACTCTACCCTTGTGAACTCTGCGTTTGAAAATTTAGTATCTATTACTTCCTGATAACTATGATTTGCTATTAATAATTAGGTAAATCGCATTGGTAATAAAAGGAAAGCATTTATGGTACGAAAAGATAACTTTTATTCATCTATTCGTCATGCCCCCCTCCACCGCTTCAATTCTTATACGTGTTCCTCTCCTTCACAGTGTCCCCTTCACCTATCAGATGGATAAGATGCACTTTGGTATTAGATGCTTTACGCAAGGAATCTATTAATCGATGAAATTTTACCTTACTATAGGCGCACCAAGAAAGCTAGAGGGATGTTCGATGTAGTATGCCAATAGGCCACATCTATCATAAATGAAGAAATCATCTTTCATTCCTTTCAATTTCTTCCATGTGTCAACATCCATCTCAGATTCATACACTTGAATTCCGTGACCTTTCCCAAATATATGCGCCATACCTCTGGCGGATTTTCGGTTGATTATGATGTATGTTATGTTTGTCAAGTTCCTGCAAAAAATGCGTGCCTGGTGTGAAAAACATAACATACTAAATTCAAATTTAACATACTTAGAAGATCAAAACGGTTAAAGAACGAGATTTGATCACTGCTATTGAATTTTTGTCAATTTGATAATAAATGGTTTTAAGTGCCCTGCCTGTGAAGAATGTTCAAAGTAGGAACCAAATCTAAGGTTGGCCATTGGTGTACTTCAAAACAAAGACCAAACGTCAAATACAAAAACCAAAGGTCAAATACAAAAACCTCGTTATGTTATGTCTAGACACGTCATGTAATTATTATTGCCAAAATTAAATTCATTTTAATCAGCGTCACATAAGATCAGTTTATTAGCTTATAAGTATAAAAACGCTATTTTCACATCATCTGGGCAATGTAAACATACTTGTTATCTAACTTGTCTTTCAATATTTGCAACAATGATGCTTGACCAATGCAGTATCCACATTTAGCATCAAGCAAGGCTACAACCGTTATTTTACCATCTTTGCTGGCCTCTTCGATTGGATTTAAGCCTTTAAACTTCAATTCCGGGGCTTGGCTGCACACTGAAGGCAACTTAGATCTAGGAGAGGCAAATATGCCTGCGAAGCACAGCAGCAGAGCCGCTGCGTAGAGCGGCGCTTTCATTGCAACCTGTGTCAAAAAAGTATCAAATAGTCAGAATGGCAAACATTAGAGGCTAGGGTGATAAATGCACCCCCACCCTCCACATAATTTGGTAAGAAATATGAACGCAAATTCACATCAAGAAGTAGATCTTAAAAGTTTTTCATAGAAGAGTAAACATCACATAATGAAATAGACAATCGTTATAGAAATGATTATAGAAATGATGGTTATAATGATGAATCTTAGAAATGATAGTTGAATCATCATTGTACTACAACCATCAAAGCAGGACAAGATACTAAAACGTAGGGTAATTGAATATAATACAATTGGTCCTCGATAGCCCAGTCTGCAGAGCATGGCATAATAATAATAATAATAATAACTTTTTCTTCTAATTTGAAAGAAAGGTTTGTCCTACACATTGAAAGAAATGTGGACTATCTTATACCAACTATTTACAATTTTAATAAAAAGGGAACCTATTGTACAATATAATGTTCAATATAAGATAAAATACCCATTTTCCATAGCAGAACTCGACGAGATCTTTCGCGTTGAAGAAAGAATTCGGAGGGTGCGTGGCGGGCGAACCTGCTTCCCTCGGATGCACCACACAGCTTTCCTCATGGCTCCTCATGCAAAATGGTTGAGTTTTAGTAGGAAGATCATTGGTTGCAGGTGAACCTATACTAAAATTTTACTCGTACCTTGAGCGTGGCAAGGCCTTATTTTTAGGGTGCATTTTGATCTGCTACAAATTTTCTTGTGCGTGCAGTTGCCATGCGCTGCACAGTGGTCGATAGCTTGCTTTAGATTCTTTCAAAGTCCTTCAGCCTTACAATTGTTTAATTACTTCTCTTTGATGAATTGATATATTTTAATTAACCAAGTTTATCGTTTTTACCCAAATTTTTGAGTTTGATGTTTTAAGCTTGAGGTTACACAACTCGCGGGTCAGAAAAGAGATATTGTGTCTAATTCAGAAGGGAAAAAGAGCAGCGATGCGAGATACAAAATATTCCAGAAACACGTGGCAAGGAATTGCAATAAACTGGGTAACACACATTTTATCAACGATTTCACTGTAGGGGGGAGGCATGGGGATGATAAACACTGCTGCAGCGTATGAAATATGGTCTTATTATAAAATGAACGACATAAAATGGCAGCAAAAACGAAGCCGGGAACAATGATTTACAACTATTAGACTCCCAGCGCACAATGAAATGATCCTGTGATTGTGCAACGTTTAAAAATGCTCAAAATCGTGGACTTACCGTTCTCAACGCGTTCTCAGTTTGTTTTATCTTTCAATTCGTGTAACTGCAATTTTGAAAGGGTTAATGTCTGAATCGTGTGATCAAATGAATCACGTTATTATTATGTCAATCAAATTGATTGATGGTTGATGACAATAAACGACCTTTGAACAAATAATCTATATGAGCAAGCGCCTGGAAGTGGCAGGAAGTACGAGACAAGTTGTGACATGTTTAAATAACGAACATTAGACGGCCTTTGATATTAAGAATTTTCATGCCTGCTTTAAAAAAATGTCTGCAGTAATCTTTGTTCTGTTATATTTAGCTCTTGCTGCATAAATTCAGTCCTTGGATGATATAATAGTTTTATTGATAACAGAAGAGAATTATTCTCTAAGAATATCAATCAATCAATCAAGCAATCAATCAATCAATCAATCAATCAATCGCTCAATCACAGAAACCCCAGTCCGAACCTCACTCCTCAAAGCGGTATCCCCCTCAGCTGTCCACCCATTGAGATCAGCAATTATAAGACTCAAGAAAAATTCTGAGGCCACTTACTGTCAATCAATCAATTAATCAATCAATAGATCAATCAATCAATCAATCAATCAATCAATCAATCAATCGCTCAATCACAGAAACCCCAGTCCGAACCTCACTCCTCAAAGTGGTATCCCCCTCAGCTGTCCACCCATTGAGATCAGCAATTATAAGACTCAAGAAAAATTCTGAGGCCACTTACTGTCAATCAATCAATTAATCAATCAATAGATCAATCAATCAATCAATCAATCAATCGCTCAATCACAGAAACCCCAGTCCGAACCTCACTCCTCAAAGTGGTATCCCCCTCAGCTGTCCACCCATTGAGATCAGCAATTATAAGACTCAAGAAAAATTCTGAGGCCACTTACTGTCAATCAATCAATTAATCAATCAATCAATCAATCAATCAATAGATCAATCATTCTAAAAGTCAATCAATGCCAATCAATTTTTTTAAAATCAATCATTAATCAACAGAGTTTCAAAACGAGGCCAAATGATGTTCAATTCTGGGAACGAAAGCGAAATTGATTTGGTATTGCTATTTATCAACAAATAAATTCAACATTTCATTAATCATATATGAACAAAATGGTTAATCCTGTTTGCTTCATTCTTCTGGTTGCCGTTACAATCCAAACTGGTGGATGTGAGCGCCGAGAGAATGATTTGGAAGACGAAGATCCTGTAGATAGAATTTTAAGAGAAAGAGGCCTAAAGTCACCTCATGAGATGGGAACAAAAGATGAAATCAGGGAACAAATGCCGAAAAATGTTAGTTTCTCAATTTGATTAAACTCTATAATTTGTTGATTTATCGTCAAATTGATTGGGTTATTGATTAATTGATTGATTGATTGATTGATTGATTGGTTGATTGATTGATTTTCTTTATATTGAAATTACACAATTCTTTGATCTTTTATGTATCATTCTTGATGGTTCATTACTTGATTGTTTTTTTTAATTTTCCAGATGATGTGTACAAATGAAAATGCTGAAATAAAACATCTCAAAAATGATTTGAAAGAATGTAATGAAAAAAAGGGAGAACTTGTACAGAGGCTGGTGCAAAATGCTGTGAATGAGTCCCTGCAGAATAGTCCAATAGATACACCATATTTGAAGCAGATTTACAGAAGCACATTGCATATTGGGAAAAATCCACACGACCCCATGATGCCTGTGGAAAATATTGCATTCAAATTTAGCAATGAATCTTTTGGTGCTATAAAAAGTTGTTTAAATGATGAGAAAGATGTGCAAGATTGCACTGATGTCATTTTAAACATTTTAAAGACAGGGACAATAGATGCACCAAGTCATTTTGTTGAGCGACTCCTTGATATCCTTGCCCATGTGAATCTCACTTATGTACTTAATGCACTCATAGCTTTCATATTTTCCACTTTGGTTTTGCTCATTGCAATAAAATTGATTTCCTCAAATCAAACCTTTCTTGGCATGATGATCATCTTGCTATTTTTAATCTTTATGGTGAGTGTCCCATGGGAGTGGATGCGCATGTACAAGGAAGCCATTGCAAAAAAGACAGAAGCAAAAATTTCTGTGCCACCTGAATGCTTTCAAGAAAAGTTGTCATATGTTTCTTTGATCAAATTTTGGTTACGTGATTCATTTTCATTCTCAGACAGTGCATGCTTGAGGTATTATGAATCTGTTACGGTTGATCCATTTTGGGATGTAACACCTGGTCAGGTATGCTTGTTTACATGTTTGCTTTGTAACAATGCCATTTAATGGTTTTAGCTTCAAGAGTAAAGTTTTAAATTTTGCAAAATATGATGATAGATTTGTTATTTTCTCTCAACACAGATGTTAAATGGAACTGGTATCGCAATTGACTCTTTGATGTTAAAATTCTGTTTTCAAATAAAAATTCAACTCTTATCATGCCAAATCTTTTACAGGCAATGTCTGCAGCAGCCTCTCGCATATTCCTTCATCCAATGCTCATCTTCTCTGAATACTTTGGAAAATGTTTTAGACTAATCTTTAAAGAGATTCCAGTTCAATGGCAGCCAGTTTTATTTATTGGGTTGTTTATAACCATCCTTTTTGGCATTGGCATTCAAGTTTATACACCATTTCTGAGAATAGGAAGGGATGGACAAGATGTAAGGGGGCAGCTGGAAGCTGAAAGAGATAGGAATAGACAGTTAACACAGCAAATTGACCAACTTCATAAGCAAATTGCAATTAGAGAAAATGGAGCTAGGGAAGAGGAAAGAGTCCCAGCTATACAGAATGGAAGAGAAAATGTAGTGGTTCAAAGACAGGCCCAAAATGTTCAAGGTATTTAAAGATGTGTATGTATTCATATCAAGAGAGATTTTCAATTAATGTTGTATATTTTATTCATAATTTTAAAAGCAACTGTTAAGTAATCGATCAGTATTTTCTTTGCATTTTCCAGCATAAATATTTTCTCAGAGAATGTAAATTAGAGAATAAAATTGGTGAGCCTCCAAGAATTTTGACTTTATTCTGCCCAGATAATGCAAAGCTTGAAATACTTGCAAAGTCATACCACCTTGTCTATTTTCAGTGGAGTTTTGTTTGTTGGTTTATTTGTCTGAGGTAGTTGAAAATTACTCATAAGCCAAAACATGAGTTTTGCTAAATTTTGAAACAAGTATTGACAATCTACTATTAACTAATATTAATTTCTAAGAAATAGGTGCAAGAAATCTTGAACGATCAGCTGATTTTGCTGGTGATGATAACAATGATGAGATGGTTGGTGTATCATCAGAATTTGTGATGGTTCCACCAAACGCTGGTCTTCACTTGCAAGCAGCAGTTGTTGAAAATAATGGAGATATTAATGGAGTGAACACCACAAAAGAACCTACTGAAAATGAATGTGCTATTGAAGAACCTGGTAATGCAAGAAGACACCTTGTAAATGAGAACAGAAATAATGTTGCAAGAAATGAAGAGCAGAATACTGGTGGCCTGCAAGAAACAGAAAACATAGGGTTTACAAATCAATTTGCGTAGTATGCTTTTGAGAGTTTTGCTTTATTTTAGCTGTTATGGTAAGAGTTGTTAAGAGTATTTAAAGCACCTTGCAAGAGTAGGGAGAAATGAGTCTAACCTGTTTACATTTGCAAACCAGAAAGAAAAAAGATTTCAAATTTGATTGCAGGAAAGTTATCTTGTGGCTCTTTGATGCAAATTTAATTTCTAAAAGTGCAAGAGAAAACATGAAAAAGTTTGCTTACATTTCCAAATAATTTGTAAATTTTAACCCGTTTTTTATTTTGGATTTCCAGGCTATGGAGCTACCTCCACCCCCTTGTAATTTCTGTTTTTTTTATCAAGCCCAATCCTAAGAAACAAAAGGTAAATGCACATCTTTATGTGTGATAATCGACATATCGTTTAATTAACAAAAAACCATATCGATTGCAAATCTCTTCATGTTTTTATTGGTCTTATATACCTTATTGATTGAGGTATAAAAGACCAATAAAATTATACCTTATTGATTGAGCCTGGACTTTTTCAAACAAATCCCAGTGAAATTCTGTAATAAAATTTTTCAATAATTGTAGTTTTTTTTTCGCAATTTGCACCAGTCAAAAATTTCCCCTGTCAAGTAGTCTACTGTTTCTTTAAAGTTTGTTCCTTTAGCTTTAAGATATTTGTCTTGTAAAGTACGATTTTGCTAAAATAAAGATTTTCAAGCCCAGAGCAGCAGTTTTATCAGATCTTGTAGGAATGATAGCAGCTATACTTAATGATGATTGCCTGATGATCCTTTATGTGATTTATTGCTGGTGGGAGAACTAGAAAGTAATCTATGTTTTAAATTTGACCATTTTTACCCAATTATAATATTTCTTTGCTATAACATTTTACTGCATTATATCTTAATTTTTAGATACTGGGCCCTCGTTGATAACAGAATTTCATGTGTTGAAGCTGTATGTAAATTGCTCTCTAAAGCCTTCTTAGTAATGTCAAAATGTCCTGTAGGGTATGTACGGACCGATTTCGAATCAATTACGTTTATAAGCGCCCCTTATATCAACTACCCCCCTTAGGAATTGTTCAGGATGCGCCCCTGATGATGATGGTGGGGCTTTCTCAAATAATACTTCAACTTTCTTTCAAGTTGTTTTTATAAGGGCACCCTATGTGCATCCTCGTTATCGATTTAGAATTTTTTCGGAAAGGAGGTTTCTTTTCAAAAACATGGCGATTGAAGAATAACATGTGAAATAAGTCTGTTTCTATATTGTGTGACTTGAATACACAAAAATGCCAAAAATAAGAGCGGAAAAGAAAAGTAGAGTTCACAAGGAGGTTGTTAAGCAAGGTAAGATGAGAGTTGACATTCAAGCATACGGTATTTTCAATGTTATAAAATATATATGTTTGTTGGGTAGTAACCACCTGATTTGATTAAATATAGGAATTCAGTTCAACACACAAATTGGCCAACACATTCTTAAGAATCCTCTTGTCGTCAATGGCATTATTGATAAGGTAAGTTAATTGATATCTCCTTTATTGTTAAGATATTCTTTATTTCTTCAAAGTGTTTAACAGTGCTTTCATTTATCTAATCTAAATCTAATCTAAACGTATAAAGTATAGTACCCATTCAGGGTATTGCGTACTAGCATTTAAATGATTTTATCCACATTTTATTGATTTAATGAGTTCAATTTTCTTTTTGTTTATTTTTTAGGCAGCAATCAAGAGCACTGACACAGTGCTAGAGGTGGGCCCAGGAACTGGTAACATGACCGTCAAATTATTAGAAAAGGCAAAAAAGGTACTATTAAAATTGACATTAAATAGTGTAGATGAATATTACAAACTGTTTCTTGGCTATGTAAAAAACATGAAAAATATAAGAATAAGAATAAGACTGAAAGCACAATAATTTAAAGAAATTTCTCTTCTTTTCAGGTTATTGCTTGTGAATTAGACCCAAGAATGGCAGCAGAATTACAAAAAAGGGTTCAAGGAACGTAAGTTTTTAAGCAAAAATAAGAAATATCTCAATTCTCTGTTTCTACTCAATGTTACGAGTCATAAATCTCAGTAATAAAGCACTTTGCTATGTTTTTTTCAGCTCTTATGCTTCAAAGCTGCAGATAATAGTTGGTGATGTGCTAAAGACAGATCTTCCATACTTTGACTGTTGTGTTGCTAATTTGCCATATCAGGTATATGTAAATCACTACTTTTTTATTTTAAAATGCCTTGATGTTATCACATCCAACTTCAGGTAGCTCTGTGGTGAAATGAAATGCTTGTAGACACTGTTTGTTTTGCTTTTGTTTTCCTTTTCATTTAATGCTGATTATTAATTAAGAAGTCAAAGTGTTTCATTTCACAAGGTCTTTGACAATGTCTAGTCTAGGTCCCAGGGGTTGCCCCACGAGTGGGCTGGGTTCCCAACAGTGGACCTTTTTAACAAAATAATGGGTATCTTTTTGTGCATTAGAACACAATAGTGTGTCAAAAATTCCCCATCAGGCATGAACTTTTTTCCCAACGGGGGTGCTACAGCCCCCCTCTGGCAGCAACCCTTGCTAGGTCCAAAATCTAGATAAGTTTTGTCATAAGCAAAGCCAACCATTTTTGTGACATAGTTATAGACAACTTGTGAAAAGATGAACAAGATCAAATAATTGACAGATTTTTTAACAGGAAAGGTTATTGGATCTCAATCAGCCTTTCATTCACTTACATTTCTTTAACTTGTCTCTGTTCTTAGATTTCGTCACCATTTGTTTTCAAGCTTCTACTTCACAGACCATTTTTCAGGTGCATCTTTCTTTTGCATCTCTTCATTTGGCATAATTCTTAATCATGACTTTGGAGTCAAGTTAAATTATAATTTAATTTTTAATTAAAATATAATTTAAATCATGATATTTTTACTTAATTTCAAATTAATGTAATCATTAATTGTATGCACATGATTTTCTAAAGTCTAAATGTAAATGATTTTCTAAAGTGTGATTTTAAAGATTATGATAGTATTATTTTTATCTTATCATTTTGTAACTTGTGCCATCATTGTTCGTCACTTTTACAAGCATCTTCATCTTTTTCCTGTTTGATATTTCTATTGCTTAAACTCATCATATCTCTATTGATATTTAGATGTGCTGTACTCATGTTCCAAAGAGAATTTGCACAAAGATTAATAGCAAAGCCTGGAGATAAGCTGTTTTGTAGATTATCAATTAACACACAACTTTTGGCAAGAGTTGATCATTTGATGAAAGTATGTTGTCCGCTGTTGCAGACATTTTCACAAATCTTTCATCAATTTCTTGATATATTCTTATCATGGCATTTATTTTTTAAATTAAGATAATTTTGATGTTAAAAGCAACATTAATAAATTTACCAAAATAAAGAATGATATTGGAATAAAATATTAAATTAATAATTGAAACATTGGAGATATAGAGTTTTTCTTTTTCAAATCGAAGCCAAATAAAACTAGAAAAGGCAATAGAAAAGTTATGTTGTACCTAAATAAAAAACAATTATTTATGCAATATATGATATTGTTATTGTTTGAATTGAACCTTAATTCTTCTAATTATTTGATACTCTTTTAAAATCAGGTTGGTAAGAACAATTTCAGGCCACCTCCAAAAGTAGAATCAAGCGTTGTTCGAATTGAACCTCGGAATCCACCACCACCAATTAATTTCAAGGTAACATTTTTATTGTTTTGAAAACTTTCTAATGTGAAAATTACCCAATATTTTATTCATTTTATGGATAATTGAAAGGTTGTCTAGCAAGGTTTATCATATGTTTTACCACTTTTGTTTTTACTTTACTTTCAGGAATGGGATGGTTTAGTTCGTATTGCATTTGTCAGAAAAAACAAAACATTAAATGCTGGTTTTAGGTTTGTTTTGAAAATCTTTACCAATTCCTATTGTGTGCTCTAGATGAAAACCGTACGCAGAATCTCTTGTATTCATCATGTTGAATCGCGTATATATGTTCGTGAATTGGGGCGCAAACTTTTCGTGTAATTTTGAAATTATACTTTGAGTGCCTTTATTTGCTTGAATTATACTCTCAATTAGATATGCCTGCTATTAGACGGTATTAAATTGAACTGATGATTAAGATTTTATATTCACTTGCATGAATGCCTTTTTAAGTTGATTAAGATCGAAATTCCCTTGAAAAGCCAACGTCGTTTGAAATAAAGCAGTGTAATCGCTGATCTCTGCTACAAGTTAACCATTCCAAAAATAAGACACTTATCTTGATATTGAAATTGTAACTCAATCTATTAATTATACCTACAAATGGAGAATTATGCAGAATTTGATTATGCATACATAAACATTAAAGAGAGCTTTATCATGTTAACCATGTGACGATCTTTTTAGTTCTAAAGCCGTTCTTGATATGCTTGAAAAGAATTACAGGATACATTGTTCAGTCAATGAAATTGTAAGTATTTTGTATGTTTTTTTACGGTGCCGTTGTATTGACTGTACTTTAAACATATTAAAGTGTTAAATATTTTGTTCCTTCTATTGACTAAGGTAACTACATAACTCCTTCTTATATGTTACATTTTGTTTCTTTAGATGCTGGAAAAAGATTTTGACTTCAAAGAAAAACTCAGGACAGTGCTAGAAACAAATGAATTCGATAAAAAACGAGCTAGGTCGATGGATATTGACGATTTTCTAGAGTAAGTGGAATTTTTTGACTTGTTTTTGTAATAAGATTTTTTGGAATAACTGATAATGGATTAATTGATCATTTTGAGTAATGAATGCTGATTAGTATATCATTAATTTTTCTTTTTATTATATGTCAGCTATTTCCAAAATGAATTAAATTGTTATTCCTTTCTAGACTCTTGAAAATTTTCAACTCAAATGGAATTCATTTTGCATAACAGAACAGAAGAAAGATAAAAATAACTAACTGTAATTTACAAAGATTTGAATTCCAAGAGCATTGGAAATAAAGTTGCCTTTCTATTTGTAATGATACTTTGTAAATTAGCAAGGTTTTATTGACTAATTCCATCAGCACTAACAAGCACTTAGTTTATGAGGATCTTTGAATCAATGCAAACATCGCCATATTCTCATACACCTTACATATTTGGCGTATTTCTTTGATTTTCTCTATCATTTATATTTCTTGTACAAATAATTATTTATATTAACTTCTACTAATTTGCCTATAATATGGCGATGATGATGATGATGATGATGATGATGATGATGATGATGATAATGGTGATGGTCCTCTCGAATACGAGGCTAAGTGGCCTAAGTCAAAAGGGGGGCGGGATGTTATGAATCAATGTTGTTATGAAGAAAGCCTTCGAAGCAATTTCGGATAAATGGCATCATTATAAATACAGGTTTGTGCCATGGCAAATCTTGAACTGGCAAAATAAAAGGTAAGTCATTTTTAGCATATAATGGAAAGTGCCAAACCGACTGTGAAAAGACTGCTACCAAGGAATTTTCCTTCCTTAGCAAAAAAGGGACCGAGAGGGGGAGGGGCAGGAATCTCCTGTTATTTTAATGCCTCTATCTTACATTAAGGCATACTAGTACCGAATATTTGCTGTGTTAATGCAACACAATTTTGAGAATGAAGCCTTAAATGTCAATGTACACCACGCCCCTTGTTACTTGATTAAAGAATATTTGGAAAAATTAGTTAATAATAACACTGGTCTTTTTAGAACAACAATCAGAAGGATTGAAGAATCAATTGATTTTAAAGTTGGTCAAGAAGATGAAATATGTGAAAGTATAAAATGCCTGTTTGGCAAATTCGATGAAGCAGAGAAGACAAATGATTCAATGGATGATATTCTGTTTAAATCGTTTGGTTTCAACTTAGAAAAAAGAGAAAGTTCAATCGAAGGTGCTGGCGATGGGATATTTGTATCCAAGGGATCCATTCCAGAAAATTCTATTGCAGCAATGTATCCAGGTTCATAGTTTGAAGCATTGTCAGTTTTTTGCATATTTTGATCATATGATGAGAACAAAAAGAAACCATTTAAGAAGTCTTTCTAACTTTTTTGTTAGTTAAAGGAGGATGTTAATAAGAATCCAATCTAATTTTTGATCTTTTGATCTTTGACCCTGATCTGACCCTGATACAGAATAATTTAGAAAATGTCCTCCTTACTGCTAATCTCTATCTGTATTGAAATTGACTATTTTTGTTTTTAAGGCACCGTCTACTACCCATCTGAGCCGTTGCTACTTCAATCCATTAACAATCCCTTCATTTTGCGATGCATTGATGGCATCATGATAGACGGAAATCACAAGGGAATAAGCAACATCATATATAGGTATTGACTGCAATTTATTAAAATGTAACAAATTATGTACAAACATGTATATCAATGGTGTAGCAAGGATGAATATGTTGGTCAATATGTTTCTTTTGATGCTTAAATCTTTATTGGCACCCCCCTTCCAGAATTTTTATTCCTTTTTGTCTGCTCCATTTTTTGATAAAATCATTTTGCGATGCTCTAATTTATATCAAGAAGTAAGAACCTTTTTATTTGCCTATAAGATGTGCACTATCCACTAATTAAGTAAGTAGTACCACCTCACCCACCTGCAGTTCAACTTGTTAAATGTCTCTTGTGTTCATGATTTGAAAAATTGACTAAAACTAATCCACCTCTCAATTTTGCAGATCTTGTTGTGGAAGAGATATGATTGGTCGATATAAACCATGTGACATGACCTGGCTAATTGATGCATCAAAAAACCCATTGGCTGTTGGACAGTTTGTTAATAATCAAACAACAAATAACTATGCTAATGTAGCATATCAGGAAATAAACATTCCTATTTCATTTCCTTTGCATTTACGCAAATATTTACCAAATATTTATTATCGCAATAAATTTTTAGATGATTCTTTTGATTTTCAAGAGAATCAAATTCTGATGCGTTTGGTTGTTTTGCTTTCACTTTCAAACATAAGTGTGAATGAGGAATTATTTTCAGCTTACTTCACTGAAGTCTTTTGAGACTGTTGATATGTTACAATGTTTCAAAATTTTAACTTAACAGATTTCATCACCTTGTAATTATTTTTGTGAATTATTCTAGAATTGTTAACTTTATAATACTGTCTATTTATTTTGCTTTTTTTCTTCAGTTTTGATCTACATAAGAACAACCAAAAAATATGATAATTGTGATTTTTTACCACGCATTATTGGGCCTGTTTATTTTTCCCAATGAATTATATGGATTAAATATTTATAGTGATTATATAGTTTAATATTTCAAATGTGTTCCTTTCTGTTCTTCCAAAAGAAGATGCAATAATTGTGCAAGAAAATGTTGTTTGCTTATTTGGCCTTCCAAATGGCTAACTATCCCCATACCCCTGTCAGGTGGCATCCTAAATTATAATTTGATCAGCATACGGAAATAAAATTGAGGAAGTTTTTATTCTTGGGGCTAAGAACACAGGTGGTCCATAATTTACCAAGAATTTGAATTTGATTTTAGAATGATAACGAGGCTTAAATGAATTGAGCTGCGCGCCAAAAGCAAACAGGAAATAAGGCGATTTGAAATGATTTACGATGTGAGAACAATTGTTTCAAACAATCCTGATTGGATTATCAAAATCGAATAAAACATCGCATGGGTTGCAAAGGTTTCCTGTTATTAAACAATTTTTAGGCTGCTTGCTTTCTGGCGACTGCTATATTGAATAACTACTGCATCGCATTATTCGCCGTGTTTGTGGCCTAGTTTAAAAGGGAAAATAGAAAACTCGTAATCCGGGATGAATTTGGTTGCAGTTCATTGACCTCGACGAGTTCTAAAGGTCACAGAGTAAGGCTTAGCGTAAAGGCATTGTCAGCAAGTGAGAATTTAAAGATACCGAAGACGAGAAATGGGGATAGTTGCAGCGTAAGTTGTGTTGTTTTGTATTGTTTATAGTTGATTTGAATTTAGGATTGTGCAAATATGGGAAAATCATCCCCGATCTGGACGCAATCTATGAGACTGTGCAAATCATTAAAAGAAAATGTTGTTGCCTTTTGCATGCAGCTTTCTTAATCTCAGCTGCTTCCATCTATCATTGCTCTCATGTGTTGGCTCCTAATTGAACCCCCCTATAGTTATTCTGTCATAATTTTATTTTTCAGGATTCTTTGCATGTCTTTGACAGCTGCTGTTGGTATTCTGATGCTTGTTTTTGCATGTGCTTACAGGAAATTCCAGACTTCAAAAGGGTACGTACTCTCGATTAGGTTTAACAGTTTATTTTGCACATCTGAATTATGATAGGGGGGGGGGGGGGGTGGGGGTAATGACAAAATTGAAAACAATTTATAAAAATTTGAATTAGTTAGATAAAAGTAATAATTAAAACTTCTTTTTTCCATTTCCAGTGCATTCTGGATCCTTTTTGTTGGTAAGTTATTTTCAAATATTTATATTCTCATATTTTTTGTGTCAAAAGAAATAATGTTTTGTTGCCAGATTTAGTTAACCTATCAATGTCTGCATGTTAGCTGTAATTGTTAAATGATTTAATCTTTAAATATAGTTAATTTTCAATTTTTAGTATTTTTCTACATTTTGGTACCAATACCAACAATAATTGAGCAGAGATTACGAAGATTCTTAAGAGCCATTATTTTAGATGAAAGGTTTGTCCAAGATTTTTTATTTATTTTCTATTATTTTTTACTGATTGCACCTAAATTACTTGTCATGTATTTTCTATATAAAATAATTAAACAAGGTGCTCTAACTAATACGTTTTGGAATCTTAATTTCTTCAAAAGCAATGGAATATTGTTGTTTGATATTCACAAATAGTTAGCTCAGTATATTTACATAATTCAAATAAATAGAAAATTACTGATAGCTAGTTAAACAACATCAAATTGTATGTTTTTATTTTGTAGTGTAAATGCTTGGGCAAAAAGGAACAGAGCAACAATGCTAAATGCTGAGTAAGTATGGTTTTTTTATTTTCTAAGCTGGTAATCAATTAGAAGTCAATCATTACCAACTTATTCTTACTTATAAATTACTTTTTAATATGGTAATGTTTTTTATCTTTTCAGGTTGATTGCTGATGTTATGTTTTTTCTTACATCAGGATTTATAGTGTCTTCATTTGGTGGGTTATTGTTATCTTGTAATTAAATAAGTTAAAATATTATAACATTAATAATATATTATTCACATATAACATATTATAACAGTAAAATTTCATAAAATACAACACAATTAATTTTTGTTTTGTTTCTATTGAATAAGACTATGATATTAACTCCTTTGTTTTTAGCAATGCCAATTATCATGGCAAGAGCACAAATTGTAAGTAAATTGCATAATTTGATCATGTATTAACATTTTACATTTGTATAATAATTTTAGTTTAATTTCTTAGCCTTATAATGATAATAATAACAACCTAGTCTCTATTTCTGAGCAGTAACACAAGTTTTTTTGTTAATAAGGAGAACTATGTTTTTCCAGTTTTTTGGTCTGATAGGATGTGAAGGTTTATAATACTTGTCCCTAATTTATAATTTTTGGTGTTTGGTTTGATTTATTTGATTATGATCAATTTCTTGATTTGTCAGATAAAATGGGGCGCAGTTGGTGCTGTGATGATTGGTAACATTTTTATATTTGGTACCATGTTGGCATTTTTCAAACGTTTGGATGAAGGAGCTTCCCATGTTATTCACATCAAAGTGGATTTGGATCAATTTTCAAATGGTAAAGATGCAATCTGGGCAATGCTTAAGCATACAATAGAAGCAAAAGAGGAAAATCGTCCACCGTGCTAGTTCCTTTTGTAAATTATTTATAAGCAGCTTATGAATAACAGTATTGAAATAAAATAGGTGTCTCATGAAGAGTTAGATTTAGTTTTGGTTAAGCTGCTTTTCATGTTTATGCATCAAAACTAAAAACAACAACATTAACTCCATTAATTTTATGTCTATAGTGTCTGCAGAGATGAATCTGTCCTTTAATTTTGACATTGACATTTGAAATTTGAAAACCTTTTATAAAAGTGTTGTAGAAGATTAACATAGCATTATGCAAAGCAATATATTTATAGCAGTACATAAAAAACAATTTGTATGCTTGTTAGAAAGTTTGTATCAAAATACTTTATATGTAAAACTAGGCATGACGTTATATAATATTTGCTGATTCACAGTATTTTCAATTTTATTGTGTATATTCGATAGCATGGTAGCAAGATGAGCGAACTAAACTTTGGAACAAATTGATGAGAAATGACAGGATTACAAAATTATGTGATATTGATACTATCTCCTAGCTCTTTGTCATATTTCATATCATTTTATTTACTTTAGAATTTATATCTACCTTCTGCATTCTCTAAGGCCTCATAATGTTGAGTGAAAAGATAGCTTAAGCAAGAAATGTTTTTATTTTAACTGCAGAAATTATGGCATCATGCCAAAATGTTGAATGATGTTGATTTTTAATATGCTTACAGTTGTAAATGATACAATTTTTATTAAAGTAAACTGTGTATTTGTTATTGTCTTTCTATAAATGACCAATTATATTTTTAGAAAGTCTGCAATTCAAATTATCATCTTGAAAATGCATTCACTTTTTAAAACAGTTTATAAATAGTATAATGTAGAATTAAGTCTAGACATTACTCAAATATGATTTTCAGTTCTTTGGCTGTTGGTTCAAAAGCTTTTACAATTTGTTCCGCATTGGGCCTATTCTTGTAATCCATTTCTGTGCAGCATGCAAAAATACCAATAATTGGCATAAAATTTGGTTCAAATATTTTATTTGGCAAAGCTGGTCTTGTTCCTAATGCTTCAATAAATGCATCTTCATTGGTGCTGTCATCTTCACTTGCAGTTGAGGCATCCTGATCAGTTTCAACATCTAAAATAGAAACCACTGATTTGAAGTAATTTTAAAAGCATTCCTTTCTCATTGTATACAATTTTATGGACCATGAATGTCTCCCACTGTTACAAGACTTTAGCTCTAATAAATCAACTTGGTAATAAAGGCTATGAAATGAATCTCTTGTGACTTTGGTTTGTTTGATGCCATAGAATACTGTTACTTATCTTGTGATGTGATACAATATTTTAGTCTCTTCTGTGATACTGTTGATACCATCAGCTAGTTGTGCTGCACTATGATGCATTGACCCCACTCCCATAACCAAAACATGCTTTCTGTGTTACATTTATCTTGATAGTACAAACCTGAAAGTAAACCAACATGTGGAACATCTAATGCTAACATTTCCCAAATTAGCAAACCATATGCAAATATGTCAGCTTTATCTGTAATTGGCCCATCCTCTAAAACCTCTTTACTGCACCAGGGTTGTGTCCCTGTGTAATAATCATCATCATTTAATGGTCCACTCAGGTCATCCTTCAAGTACAAAGCTACGCCAAAGTCACAGAGCTTCACTTTCTTGAAATTGTCTATAAAGATGATTAATTAGAATTTAAAAAAACATGAAAAGTGCATCTAAATTTCTGCCAACTTTTTTTTATCTTTGCAGCAGTAGTATATAAATGCAGACTAATATTTTACTTGCTGATTGCAGCTGAACATCAAGGAAAAATGTTACATATTTGAAACTGACAAGTTCAACATCATAAAAATAATACTTACAATGCCTGCTTACAAAGCAACCCTGGATGATGGGAGAACAATAAACTGTTGTTAGCATAACCAAGAAAATTACATGGACAAACTAAGGATGATACAAACCTGCTACAAGAACATTTCCACTTTTTACATCACCATGTAATAATTTATGATGATTATGCAAGAATGACAATGCTCTTGCAATCCCCATTGTAACACTTGCGGTTTGAAATGCAGTTAAATTTCTGTTTTCATCACGATGCTGTTCAATTATTGTATCTAATGATATTCCACCTTGCTCCATTGAAAGACAAGCATCACCATTTTCCATGAGTGAAAAATTCCTATTTGAAAATGGAAAAACTTTTCCTAAGCAGATGAAAAACTTTAAACTTACCACATGATTTTATAGATTATTACACTTCAAAGGAAGTTCCTATTTTAAATTGACTTGAGGGTTGTATCTTTTGGGACACCTCTCATTGTTATGACAATCATCAGTAGGTGGGAGGGTTGAATGCACTTTAGTTTAAAATACACTGTGCTTTGTTTGTGTTATGTTAAGAAAGAATTTAGGCCTGCTAATAATTTTAAAATTTTATACCTATAGCTAATAATATTTGAATGATTTAGCTTCTTCAATATTTCACTTTCTATCTTCAATCGCTTGACTGCCTCCTGCTTGGTTTTCTTTGCTTTCTTAACAGCCCATGGTGATTTTTTTATCAAATGTAAGGGTGAAAACAATTCCCTTTCTAATCGATAAACGATGACCCCCGTACCACATCCAAGCTTTTTCATCATTGGTGATGGTGGTATCTTCATTGGTGAGTATAAATTTTCAGCTGTTTTGCTTTCAATCCTCGCTTTCTTGGGAGGTCTCGATGGAGTTTTAAAACTGCTGTCGTCCGCCATATTTTCAATTTTAAATGAACTTATTTTGGCGCGCATTTTTATAAACTTTCTCAATCTGAATACGAGATTGTTTCCTTCGCATTTCAAATGAGGAATACTTGAATGATTTCTCCGATCACAAAGTTTGGGTGTCTCACTGCCTTGAAATTTGCAAAAATTTCAATGATATTAAAAAGCTTAGCTGTATGAAATATTTACCCGTGTTTTACAATCAGAAGTGGATATTATTAACAAAATGGGATATTTGCTTCGTTGAATGTGAAATTTATGGTTGAATTTGATCTGGTTTTACAAATTGTTTTGAGCAAGAAGGAAGGCCTTTTTGATCATCAAAATTATTCACAAATTAAACCTCATTCAGCAAAAAGGTCAAAAGAAGAAGGAAATAGATAACATGGGAACGATAGCTGGGTAAAATCTTTTAATCTTATAGCAAGAACTATATGGGAAGTTCCTTTTTCTTCTTGCAACATTTCTCAGTTATCTGTTACCAAAAAAAATGCAAATTACTGCTATTATGCAATACTGTAAAATAATTCTAGTTTCTCCTGCGATCAAAATGGAAAGTGTTCTAATTGCTTAGATAAGAAGCAATTAAGGAATCTTTTCATTTGCAAAGCATTTTGTTCAATTTGTAGAATTATTGGAATGTCATTCAGTGCAGCAATTGGTATCCTATTGGTGGTACTTGGTTGTGCTCTCAAAGAATTTCAAACACCTAAAGGGTAAGAATAGCCTTTGTTAACATTTTTAAGAAGCATATATTTGCAATTAATTTCAAATTAAACCTTGTTGCACGTTACTTATTGTGATTTCCTTAGTTTTGATATACGTGTTGTTGTTTAAAAACAATTTAGTGCAATTCTAATTTTGATAAAAGTTATCTTATGTCTTGGAACTTGTAAGCTCTGTAAACTTTAATCATCAAACTGTAATATTTTTTATTTCTTTTAGTCCTTGGTGGGTGTTGTTTGTATGTAAGTATCTCATAACGCTATGTTTTACATTAATACCAACTTGAAATATTTTGAAAGCTCCTTGACAAGGAAAAGCAAGAAAACAAAATCTACTTGAAATTGTTTAGATTGTACAATTTCTTTTAATTACTTACCATTTTGTGTTGTAGATTTGTTTTTAACGGTTATCTTGATTTTATATTTGGCAGTGTTCTTCTATATATTGGCACCTGTACCAGCTCTGATCACCAGAAGACTAGGCAGTGATTTCTCTTCATTTTCTGGGAATTCCAAGTAAGCCTCACCATTATGATTTATGATTGCTCAGTTTTGCTTGTTATTCAAAGACTATATTCATTTTCTGCATATCAATATGTATAAAGAAAATCTAAAAAATGATGATTATTGCCAATTTTCTTGTGGTTTGGATTTCAGTTATTCTATTTTTTTCCAGCTTGGTCGCTGAAATTGCTTTATTTTTCACAGCTGGCATTGTTGTTTCAGCTTTTGGTATGCACTTCTTTTTTAGTTTGAAATACATTTGCTACTAGAAAGTAATAAGATCAAATTGCAATTGCAAATCTTGAATCTTTGTTGAAATTTTTGGCATTAAAATGTGTAATCATGTTTCTGGTATATTTTTTTATTATTTAGGTCTTCCAGTTGTTTTAGCAAGAGCCCAGATCGTAAGTACCCTCTCATAGATTTTAAAGTTGAACTCAATAGGAATTTACTTTTAAATAACTTGTAAAAACATTTAAACAGTAGTAAAGCAACGTTCATATAAATTTTTTGATTCAATTAATTTCTATTTGCATTCTTTTTAGATTAAATGGGGTGCAATGGCATTGGTAATGATTGGCAATTTTTTCATATTTTGCACCATCCTTGCTTTTTTCTTGATTTTTGATGCCTCAGATGATTCATTTTAAATAATCAACAAGCAAGACTGTAAACTTTAATGAAGTATGATTGTAACTCATATTTAAGGCTCTGTTGAACCAGAATGCAGGGAAGAACCTGTGAAACTGGTTTGAACTTGTTTCATGGTATTGTTTTTTGTGAAGTTACACCATAAAAAGTTGGATTCCCCTGTCCGTTTCATTTAAACTGAATTGTTCAAATTAAGTCAAAACTTCAGCAATGTTGTAAAATCATAGTTGCTTGATTTAGAATCATTTATTTGATGTCTCCGTTCTCCATTGATTTTATAAGATTTTAAAGCAATTGCTGCCCTGAAAGAATGTTTTAAAACAGAAAAAGTTTTATAGGAGAGAGCCATTGGGTATTTTTCACTCTTTCATTTAAAGAGTGAATTTGTGATAAAGCAACCTCTTTTTCTGACCGAGCTGAGAACGTCAAATTATATGCTGATTTTTAATCTTTCCTGGCAATTTCATGGGAAATAGGAATAGAAGGACCCAAATCCCCATAATATCCACCTTTCATAGTGAGAGGTATCTAAGGTGGACAATTTCCCACCTCAGAATGATTGGTTTTGAAAAATGAGATACTTGATAGGTATCTTTGAGAACCGTTAGATCAAAAAATTGTTGCTAGATACCACTCCTTTGCCCCCACCCCCACCTCTGCCTGGCAATCAAGCTAACGATCATCATGTAGCTTTTGAAGTAACTTGTTAAGTTTTTTTCATTTAGTTATTTCAGAACTAGTTACATATCTTTGATGCTTAGCTGGAGTTAATCATTATAATATTTAACGCCTTGAAGTAGCAATCGTAATTGTAACTGAGTGGAAATACGCATTATTTGTTATGCGTTCATTTGATTTGCTCTCATTTGTGGTATCTTTTTTTCTTGGTGTATTACCAAGCAAGCAAAGGAATGGTTTATACTGCTCTATTTTATTATGAGCACCTTTAAAGCAAGGATGCATCTTTTCCCTTTGAATGCAGGAACCCAGGTATGTCTGCCCCCCCCCTCCCAAACTTACTATCTCTAAAAGTATCTTATCATTTGGTGCCATAGAAAATTTTGATCACAAAGTTTGCCCCCCTCCCCAAACTTTACAATTCTTGTTGGGGGCCTCGGACACTTGAATCACAAGATTGCCTATACCTCCCTATTAGAACCTCAATTCTGAAGGTGCGTATCCAGGATCTTAATTAAATCTTTTTTAGATATAATAATCTTTTATGTCTATTAGTTAAATTTTGTAAATTTACCAGTTATGATTATGATGATTAGCATGGACATTTGCGCCCATACGAGGCTGTATACTTTGACCCCCTCAAATTGTGCAATGGCGGCTGTTTTTGGAAGAAGGTGTGCGAATAAGTTAGTAAAGAATTTAAGATTACAAGGTAAGTTTATTGCAGCTTCATTTATTAATTGAGAATGGAGTTGTAACACGCTGTCAAATTATTAAAGATTCCCATTAATTGATTGCAGTTGCACACTGAAATATCAAGGGAAGGGAGAGATTGACCGAAGGGAGGTGACAGCTGATGATGCCCAAGGGATGCGAGTTCTTTTAATGTGCATTTTCAATTTTGAACGTCTCCATTGCTGCAGAGTTTGTACGATTCACTTAACACCGTTTGTTATTTCTTGTCAATTTTATGACCACACCCAGAGCCAACGCCCGAAAACTGTCATCTGCAGAAAGTTTTAGTAACTGGGAGAAACATGCTGTCCTAAAAAAGTGCGAAGAGGGGCATTGAATTTTTGGGAATTCGTAGGGGTCACGCCCTCGATCACGCCCTAGATCACGCCCATTTTTGCATTAGGATATGATTCTGTAAAGTAGTTAAACTGTGCTTTTCAGTAAAAGCATGGATATTCGATTTCCACCCTCCCCAAGAGCTCACATGATTTTAAAAGGAGGTTATATTCTCATAGAAATTTGATGATGATGATGAATCCTTGTTGGTTTTTGCTTTGCAGGAAAATTTCCCAATGAAACTGGTGGTAATTGGCAGAAGATCATATTTACAAAGAATCAAAGTACAATGGCTTCAATGGAATATGAAACTTTGAAATTATCACAGCCCAATGAACATGTTTTGAATGTAGAATTGAACAGACCAAAAAAGTTGAATGCAATGAATAAACAATTCTTCAAGTAAGTTGTAATCAATGACATCAAGTGCTTTTTAGAATTTTAACTACTTTTTTGTTTTATTAATTGCTATGTTTAATCAATCTCATCCTAATCATGTACTAAATTTTTTATTGCAATGGTGCTTGATTATTCCCTAGGCTGTTTATCCCCCCCCCCTCCACTCTTGGCAAGAAAGTTAATTTTTTCACTTCACCATTCATTGCTTGTGCCTTATTAAATAATAAGGTATCACTCTATTGGTGGGGTGATGCACCCTGAAAATGATTTGAATCCCAAGTTCGATAAGAAAAAATTTTCTTAATTTGCTCTTGCCAGGAGCGTTATGTCATCTTTTTGCTCTAAAGAGGTCGCATATGATGGGATAAAACAGGTCCCTACATTATACATATACTTGTAACCTTGAGTACTGCCTTCTCGATATATATCAGCCATTAGCAGGAAAACTAGATTTCAATGCACATTCTAAAAATTATGCAGCTCTAGTTTTCAAAACAGTATCCTGCATTATGTTTCTAACAATGGTTTATTTTCAGAGTTTGTCAAATCGTCTTGTTCTGCTTTTTTTGCTTTTTCTGCCTGCTCTTTCTTCTCCTTTGATGACAAATTCATCCCATGATCCTTTGCAGAATCCCACAAAAACAGAATAACTGTACACAACAATGAGACGCATAGGCATAAAATGAGAAATACCTCCAACATTAAGTAACCACTGTTGTCAACTATCTTTCCTGAAACAATGGCAAAAACACCCAAACCAAGGTTTTGAAATGATTGCATAATTCCATATGCTGTGCCAATTTTATGATTTGGAACCTCATTTGGAATCAATGGCCATAATGAACAAGCGAGGAGTGAGTAAAAGATGCCCATGATTACCATGGCAACAATGGGTGTGATGAATGTAAATGCAAGTAGAACATGACTTCCAAGTGTCATGAAAACTGCCAGCATCAACCAATACAAGCTTCTCCCTGTTCTGTCCACAACAAATCCAAAGAATGGAGATGCTCCTGCTGAAATTAGATAAACCAAACTATTGCATGCACTGGCTGCTGCCTCTGAAAGGCCATATTTGCTTTGGAAAAATACAACGCCAAGATCAATGAAGCAGAACACTGACACATAGTATGTGACACAAATGATATAGATGAGCCAACAGGACAATGGAAAGTCTTTGATGTCTTTAAATCTTATAACTTCTCCAGTTTTAGCATCATCTTTCTGCAGGATTCTGTTTGCCCGTTTATCAAGATATGCCAAAATCAAAGCAATAGAAAGTGAAAAAAGGCAGAATAGTAAACCAAACAGGAGGGTGTAACCAAGCGTCTTGTACCCTTCAAAATATGGCTCTTTGAATTGTGTATTCATCATTTTGTAAATCGGTTGCATCACATTCATGTTAACAGTGCTGCCAATTCGTGCCATGCTGAGTTGCAAACCAAACACCATGTTGAGTTCTTTCCCTTTGAACCAAGCTGCTGCATAGGTGTTCTGAGCCACAGACAATGTCTCTCCCCCCATGCCAAAAATACACCGCCCAGCTTGCATCAACCAGAATTTATCAAAATATGCCCCCAAACCAAACACGAGCTGTCCTGCTGTGATCAAGGATGCAAAAATTATTGCAGCCAACCTCACGCCAAATACCTTGTCAATTAAGAACCCTCCGCATAATGACATGATAACACTTGGCCATGAATACCAAGCATAAAGATTCATAAAGCTCTCTTTATTTACATTCATATCAGTGAGAATGTATTCTTGCAGGGCAGCGGGGTTGTCGTAGCAGAAGTAAACACCAAAACTGAGAAAGCATATGAAGCCAAGTGCTGCAAATCGATGATATTTGGAATGTGGATTGCAAATATTTCCGCATCCTGTTATTTCTTCAACTTGAGTTCCATCGCCGTGATTTGAGCATTGCGAATCCATGCTTGCAATCCTTTGATAAAGTAAACCACTTTCTAATCACAACAGTTGATTACTTTCCTGGAGTCATGTGATCATGTGATTCTGATGTCTTGTCGAGACAACAATTTGTCATCATTGTTTACTCGCATCAGGCGGCTTGCCGCTGCAGTTGTTGTCGTTGATTTTTTACTGGAAGCATAACAAAAGCAATTCGCCTGTTAAGTTTATTGAGAATTAACAATTAACCGTGCTCAGAAAACGATCCTTTTTGTTAAGTGCTATCGCCCCCTAAAGATCAGATTACTGAAGAGCGTATTGAATGAACAATGTGTCCTTTCACATTAGTAACTTGCTTAATTGTTAGGAAAATGCCAACTTGGATATATCAGAATGCCGAAAAGCGTCGATTCACCAGGCTCTGGCAACGCCAATGGTGTTTTGAACCGCCCCCGCTCACTTTTTGGACATATTTATTGCCATAACCTGTGAATAACATTTTATTTCTTCAGATTTTGCAAAATAAAAAAACAATCAGAAGAATAGCTTAAAATGCTATTTAATTCTGTTTTCCGCAGGGACATGATCAGCTGTTTTGGGAGTGTATCAGAGAACTCTGAGATCAGGGCTGTTATTTTATCTGGTGGTGGAAGAATTTTCACCGCAGGTCAGTTGCAATTATAAACATCTATTTTTAATTACAAGTTTCAATTGCTTAGATCTCATTCGTTTTCTTTAATTAAAATCGCAAATACCTCCCCCGATAAAAAATCTTCAAGATGGCAAACCTTTCTCTTACACAGACCCACGACCTGAGATTGGGAATAGAAGAGTGTGGCACTTGTAATTCGTCAAACGCTTGTAATTTTAGGTCTTTTATATTGTGTTGCTTTTGTCTTAGTCCTTTTGCATTGAAGTTTTTTGTCCAATTGACACAGCATGCTTCATTAGAAATTTTGCTTTTCAGGGCTGGATTTAATGGACTTTGCATCAACGCTAATGGGAGCAAATGAAGGGGATTTGGATGTGGCGAGGAAAGGATGGAAGGCAAAATCAATGATTGAGGAAATGCAAGAAGCATTTAATGTTATTGAAAGGTGTCCACAGCCAGTAATTGCAGCAATTCATTCAGGTTGTATTGGGGGTGGCGTTGACATGATATCTGCATGTGATATTCGATTGTGCTCATCTGATGCTTGGTTTCAAATAAAGGTTTGTTGATATCATTGCAATCAATGATTAAGATGATCATGATAATCATCATCATCAACGTCACCGTCATTATCATAATCATCATCATCATCATCATCATCGTCATCGCCAATCACCATCATCATTTACCATCATCATCGTCAATCATCAATATCAGCATCGTCAATCATCAATCATCATCACTATAATCAATAATTATCATCATCATAATCACCATAATCACTATGATCATAACAATCACCATTAATAATCATCATATCATATAATCATTTTCTACAGGAAGTCGATATTGGTTTAGCAGCAGATCTTGGAACTTTGCAACGACTTCCAAAAGTAATTGGAAACCACAGGTGAGCTACTGCCTCTTGTTTACTTCATAGTTTAACGGACAGTTTATCAAAAATATTTGCAAGTTGAAAATGTGATTTGTAAAGGGTGAAGAATACTTTATACCATGATGAGGTTTCTCTAAACCTTGTTTATCAAGTCTTTTACCTGAAATTCAGTACACGGATCAAACCGTTATTCATTATTCATTATTATATTATTGTTGTTCTCTTTTCAAATGATTGACCGCCGTAAATTTTCAGCTTGCTGAGGGAATTATGTTACACTACAAGGAAGTTACATTCAGATGAAGCAAAATCAATTGGCGTTGTAAGGTATGATTGTTTCAAGTTTTCTTTTGCTTCTTCTAATTCGACTTTGACATCTGATATAATCTTAGCCCAATCCTTATGCTGCATGTGACCCTAGGCCTTTATATAGTTTACCCATTGGCTTTGAAATCCAAATCAAGAAGGGCAATAATTTTGAATTCTGACAAACTTCTTCGTTTTCATATTCATTCACGTTTCATTTTCTTCTTCGTAAGTCATATTTACGCTGATAAAGAAGTTCTTATGGAAAATGCAGTTTCAATGGCGACACAAATAGCAGAGAAAAGCCCCGTTGCAGTTGCAGGGACGAAAGCTGGCCTAAATTATGCAAGAGATCATAATGTTGACGAAGGACTTCAACAAATTGTAAGTTATCAATTGTAACAAAACATTTGTAGCAAAAACTGCTTACTATATCATCAAAAACACGTTTTGGAAAATTTTTTAGTTAAAAAAATAAGTTGGATAGATTGGTCATTTTCTAATTCTGCTTATCTTTAAAGATTGCACTTTTTTTAATAGAAAACATGGAATATGGCAATGTTGCAAACCGAAGATGTGGTGAAGGCAGCACAGGCATCAATGAGTAAAACAAAAGCAAAGTTTTCAAAATTGTGATTGTGCAACAACTGAGTACGAATTCTTTTTGGTTTTTTTTATTTTGTTTTCGGATTCTTTGAAATTGAATCAAATACCAATAAGGAATTGTGTTATCTGCAGTGACGATAGAATGGTTGAAATTCAATACAAACTCGAGAAGAGCTGATACTCTCTATATCAATGCAAACATTCCAATTATTTACAAAATTGAATTAGTTACTGTCTATTTTATTGTACAATTCATTAAGCTACATCTGCCAATGTAAAAAAACATATAATTCATGCTTTCATTACTTCTTGAAGAAGCCATTTAACCCCTGGTAAAACACCATATAAACTGTTGACATGGCAGACTCTGACTTGCCATGGTCTGTTCAGTTCTCTCAGTCCCAATGTATCACAAACATTAATAGATGAATATTGTTTGTTTTTTGCTTCTTTTGTGCATGACAGGACAAGCAATGGAGCTTTTGCAGGAAGCCATCTGTTGCCAACAACAGCCTTTAATTCATCTTTGCCAATCTCAACTGAAACAGATACAAAACAAACTCATAAGATATTCAAAACAACGAGGCTATGGTTGATTTAAATTTTGCAATGTTGAAAAGTCTTGTGAGGCTCTTTTGCAATGTTCATCTTTTCTTGAGTTCGCTTTTTCGGGTAATGAGATTTTTTATTTGAAGAATTCTACATGTTATTAAATTTACCTTTATTTGAGGTGAATGTTGAATCCACAACATATATAAATGCATCCACACTTGAACAAAGATCTTTTACTGGTTGTGTAACCATAACTAACTCATCATTTTCAACATCATCTTCTATGTTTCTTTCAACAAGGAATTTATTTCGTCTTACGCCATTCGCTGCATTATTTTCTCTTTCACTCCTATTTCGATAAAGAAACAGTTTAAAATTCATTGGAAGTTCAAGAGAGATTAGAAATTTGAGGGAGTATTAAGTGGTTTTTCTGAACTGTTTGGCGGCAGTGTAGTTTATGTTTGGAAAGTACTAGAGGCTTTCAATTCATCATTTTCATGGAAAAGGTTCAAAAGACAACAATAAAGATAAACCGAAGAGAGATGTAGTGTTATGACTTACCTACAAGCGGAGTACAACGTGATCAGGTTTATTTGCCCTCCATCGTATTGCAATGAAACCCCAGAACCAATTCCTAAAAGGAAAAAAAACTAAACATTATGCTCTAATCAATTATCTTGGTAGAAATCACATTCGGCAAACATTACGTTTTTACTTTTTCAATGGTTGTTTTGTTAAAATGTGAATCATACGCAGGAAAAATTATGGAACAAATCCCAGTGGAACAAAAAAAATTGTTAAGACGCAATTTATCATCGTTTCACCAGTTTTATGCAATTTGATAATGAAGGTAAAAACTAAACACAACCCTACCATGTCAGAATGATTTGAAGGCGAAACTATTCAAGACAAATTTCAAAACAAACTATATTTTTATGTTCTACTTACCATCAAATTGTCCAGGAAACATTCCTTTAACAACGAAAGGTGAGTTGGGACCTGAAAATATTTTTTTAACAATTCCACTTGTTTCAGATTCGAGGCCAGGCCCAAACATGACAACTTTGGGGGTTGAAAATCCAAAGAAAAATGATAATCTTGGTATTTTGAGTTTAAGTGATGTTTGATTTCTTCTTTGACGACATTCAGGGCAGCAATTTAGATATCTGCAAAAGAATTGGTGATGATAAGTTTATTAAATCGCATTTATGATCTTCAATTTATTCGAAATTTACAAATAAATGAAAAACCACCGTTTTCAAAATGAAAGTCAAGGTTTTTATTCAACCTCTTTGCCCTGTATTTGTCAGGAGAGGAAGACGCAATGCCCCCTTCGCTCATATCATCTAGAATCTCTTTTCCGTTTTCCCCATGAAGGAACTAATCCTTATAATTACTTGAAGAACAAGTTTTTGTAAGTTGCTACCCGTATTTTCACGCACTTTCATCACCAATCACAAACATCCCGCAGTTGCAAGTTACAAAATTTTTGTTCTGCACATGAAAATATTTTAATTTCTCTTCATATTAATGGAATACGGCACATGACTACAAAGGGATAAACAATAATTTTCAATGTTGGCTAGTTTAAATAACAATGAATAAAGACATGTTAACATACATTTCTTTCGCAGTTAGGTCTGTCACTGTTTCTTGGTACAAACTTGGGTGACTAAGATGATCGATGACTTGCCATTTTTCAACATCTATTTTCAATTTTGATTCCCAAAGGACATTGTCATTTGCCAAGTTGTGCCATTGACGACTTACCAAGGCAGCTCTTCCCAAAGAGTACACATCCAAATAAGCAAATATATGCATGTGAATACTGATCTGGTGAAATTAAAAATTAAAGGGTGTAAATTTAAAAAACAATCAGGGATGCCTAAACAGAAATAGGGGGCACAAAGTCATGTTAATCGGCATGGAGGGGGCAAAAGGGGCGACTTTATATAGTTATTATGAAATATTTAGGGCTGCTTACCCACCAGTGCCGAGAGTAAGTGCTCTTTATTTCGAGCTTCAAATGATGACGTAATAACTGGGTGTTACCCCTCACAAAATTTTCTAGATACGCCCACTCTTTAGAATTAAAACTGACGTAAGTAAAAAACATGGCAAGTTAGCTTTGATGCCCCTGTCTCCGTTTTAAGTTCTTGTAGAATATTTAGAATATGTAGAATGCGTTTTTTTAAAAAAATCACAATGTAAAACAGTTCAGAGGAATTGCCCCCTCCCTCTAGCCCCCTGAAGGCTCTAATTCTGCTTCGAAACAAACTTCTTGCGTTACCTAAGACGGTTATGTCAGTGTCAAAAATAGAGCATTTTGGTGTCTTACTTTCGAGAGTCGTTTGATACAGAGTAGAGTGACTTTACTTCTAAAAGATAAATAAACCGTTGCACTAAAGTTACAACTTACCGGTAAATCTTGAAAATAAAAGACTGACGATCTTGGCTCGCTTGATTTCAATTTCTGGCTTGAACCCTTGGATTTACTTCTTGTGAATTTAACTCGAGAAAAGCTAGCATCGTTTTCATTTTCATTTCTAATTCTGAAATTATACCACTTCTTTACAAAATTCCAAGCCTCAGCAAGTTCAATAAAAACATCATCGGTTGAGGAATCAGAATCTTCTGTTGTATTTGTATTCATTTGAGCTATATGATTTGACTGCAGGACAATATCAGCCATGTTCGTCCAATGGGCCTAAATCCAAGCTTTACACTTTTTGCCAGCGAATAAAGCACAAACGACCTTTAACTTCTTTATTTTAAACAAAAGCTGTTCCAACAAGAGCAAGTCTCTGCAATTTTTATAATTATTGATTTATTTCTCCGTATGTGACCTTCGTATGAACCACAGTTGCCATTTACATGAATGGTGAAGCCCTTCCTTGTTTTCCATTTATAAACAGTCCACGTGACCATGGTAATTCTGCGTAAATGATGTCATCGTAATTTTTTAAGACGTGGCTAACTCAATCTGCGCATGCGTTGGATGACATCAGCATTTTTAATAGGCTCATAACATCACACAGGGAAACTATAAATTATAATTTTATTTCTGTCTTAGATAATGTGTGTTGCCAGTGAAGGGGGCAGGAGAAAATAGGAAAAGTTTCTTAACATTATTTTCAGAGTGAATTCTACAAAACAGTGTATAGAAATAAAACAGAGAGATGACACTAATCTTGCATGTATTTTCAAATCTGATTGTTAATTAACATAGTTAATTAGTTAATTAACAGAATAATATAAATGATTAAAATCCATAAGATAAGAATGAGCAACAATTAGATGGATTTCATAATTTAAAAGAACTTCAAGAAAATGTTTTACTCTGGTATATTCGTTGGTAAAGACAACTGCACTGAATCAAACATCTGTTCCAAGGCAGACATTTGCTCCGCTGATTTCCCTTGTCGTTTTGTCCCATATTTCTCTATAATTTCTTGAGCAGCCCAGCTGGAGTATCGTGTGTTATTTCTTTTTGTCTTTGGGTTACCTTTTGCTGTTGCATTTTGGTTTGATGAGCAAAGGAACAATCCGTACAATGCTCTAATGTTATTTGGATCCAATTTGAGAGCTTGTGCAAAATACTTTCTGCTCAGTTCAAGACTATCTGCTGATCCTATAGTGTAATGAATTTCGGCAAAACGTTGATGATACATATGATTATGAGGATGTGTCAAGATGAGTTCTTCTAAACAAAATGCTGCCTTATGATACTCTTGCATGCTAATGTACAAATCTGCAAGTTCCATCCATGCCTCTTGGTCACTCATGTAAACATCAAGATATTCTTTTAACTGTTTCGCTGTTTCTGATGGATTATTTTGCGCTTTTGTCACTGCAATGTGTCGCTTTCTTACAATTAAATTGGCAGGGTCTTCAGCCAAAATACTTTCATAAAATCGTTTTGCATTTTCCCACTCTTCTAATGCTTCAAATCGCATTCCTCTTAACTTCTTTACCCTCAGACTTGTAGGGAATTGTTGGTGCAATGCTCTTAAGCAACTTGTAGCCAAATCCATCCTCCCACAATCAAGTGCAGCTACAAAAACCTGTTCATGAATTGTCCATAACTCATCACCAAGCTTGTTGCCGTGCTCAAGTAGAAGGCATTCACCAAACTCTACAACTTCGTCGCTGTTTCGGTGGCCTTCTTCTCGCCATTCCTTCATCTTTCTTCTTGCCACTTCAACATCCACAACTTCTTCTGCCGATGCCATTTTCTTTACTCCTCAAATAACTCTTTTTAAAGTTACAAGTGAAGTTATTCCCTTCTTGTATGTTCAGTGCTTTATGGCACATCTGTTGGGTTCGCCTCGTACTTAGTCAACCTCGTATTCAGAAGAGCACCATTTTCAAGTAAAGGAGACTTTTGAATATTCCAGACATCTCATTGGAACAATCATAAACAAAAATAACAAGAAATATAACAAACAAAGTAGAGCGCGAAAAGAATAAAGCTAACCATATTAAAAAATGGTGGTTAGTACGCTTCTTTTCTCCAAACTTGGCTGGGTTTGAATTTGAGTTTATTGTAATAACATTTAGGGGCCTAATGCCCCTTCTGGCTCCCTTTTCTTTCACGTCTTTGCTGTATTTTCATGTTTTTGCTCTCTTTTTAGTTACCATTATCTTTATTGAGAACTGCAAACAATCATCCTATGGTATGTATATGTTTACCATTTTGTGGTGTGTTATGGTTAATACATATCAGATCATAAATATATATATTTTGCTAGAACCCTTGGACTGCAAAGCCCCTTTCTCGTGTCATGAAATTTAAACATTAATTAAGCCACATTCTTCTTGTTTTATAAACAATAGATTGATTCGCTAGAATTTTGTCCCCCTGATACAGGGTCATCCGGATTGCTTCCCCAGAATGGATGTGTCACAGGTGGCCTGGTTGGAAAATATGCCTGTTTTTTCCTACGCGTAGTTGCGACCAACAACAATTTTTCCGCTGCGACGTGCGAACAAAGCCAACTTCGCGCCGACATGCGACAAAATCTAAGGAGTTGCTATCAAAACCAAGCCAATATTTAATGAGCTCCGTGTGTTATTACCCCTTTTCTTTCTTATTAGTACTTCATTCAGCCCCCCATTGTTTGCCGTCAAAATGTTTGTTTTAAAAAAGGCGTGTAACCCCTATATTGTACTACTTCATGTAACAAAATTAGGTGCGACAAATGGTAAGGGGCGGTGCGACACTCGACATCAAAGGAACGTGTAGCTGCGAGCCCATGGAAGTTTTCCAGCCAGGACAGGTGGCACACAGAGAAGCTTATAAGAAAAGGGGAAAGCAATAGAACAGTAGAGAATGCATAATATGTGGCGGCCAGCATACACAAATTCCACTATAGTAATGCTTCCTTCCTTATAAATCTGATTACTTACTTTTTCAATTGATTTAATTGCAGTTGGTTGAACTAAAAAATGGAGAAACATATAATGGTCATTTAGTGGCGTGTGATAATTGGATGAACATTAACTTAAGGGAAGTTATTTGCACATCCAGGGTATGTAACTCTTGTTACTATAAAAACTCTATTATCATTACATTGCTCAGCATTGAAAGATCAAAGTATAGCAATTTATGCTTAATTTTCGTGTATTTTTAAGGATGGTGATAGATTTTGGAGGATGCCAGAATGCTATATAAGAGGAAGCACAATAAAGTATTTGAGAATCCCAGATGAGGTAACTTCCTTTCAGCTGCAGATTTTGTTTAGTTGTTTAAAATCCAATGTAATACATGGTGAAGAATTATGTGTAATGTTTTTATTTGTGATCTGTGCACAATATTTATCCTTTTAAGTTTGTTATATTAAACCATTTCAATTTATTTTAGGTGATTGATTTGGTGAAAGAAGATGCCCAGCAGAGATCAAAGTCACAAGGACGAAGTAATTCAAATATGCTTATTATATTAAATTAAAAAACCTCTTTGATGATATGTCATTTTTGCTAGCTCATAAAAAGTCTCATGAAAGTCTCATGTTAGAGCAAATGAAACTGATATTTTTACATACTTTCAAGTTCACATTATTATTCACTCTTATTATTTTTGCTATTATTATTATCATAAAAATGTCCAATGAAGACTTGACATCTTGATCTTTATAAAACCAAATGACTATCACAATTAAAACCTTGTTTTAGATCGTGGTGGTCGCGGTGGAGGACAAAGAGGTGGTGGACGTGGTGGAGGAGCACGAGGTGGTGGAAGGGGAGGAAAACCAAATAGAGGTGGTGATAGGAAAGATGAAAGCAAAATTGATCGTTAGAAGGAGGTGTTGATTGGGTGCAAACGAAATATGCCCCATCTTTGGATGGACAAAAATGTCATTGTGTATTGGGCTATCCTCAGAGCAAGAGGAAAGGGAGAGAACATTCATTTGTGTTGATGGAAACTGCTAAAAGCAAGTGTCAAACATTAAATGTATCATCAGGAGAAAAAGTTAATAATTGAAAACTGATTGTTGTTATTTAATTGCATGAAGTTGCTTCCTGAACAACACTCTCTCCTTGGAATATTTTCTAATTGGAATTTGGGTTGAGTTGAATATAGACATATCAATCCAGATGATAATAAAATCTGTAAGTTTATTGATATAAATGTAATCATAACATTGTAATGAAAAAAATTAATTGTTAAAATGAAATTATTATAATGAATGGTGAAAATGTGATGATAATGATGAATGGTAAAAAGGTAAAAATAAATGGATGGCTAAAGTTTAATGATAATGATGATATCACAGTTGATTCAACCCATAGCAATCGCGCAGCTTTTATTTCGTTAAAACGTGTCATCTTGGTAAACACCTGAGCACCTTTGGGATTCTGATTCACCGCCCTTTCCCTCGCCTAATTACTTTTCACGTTAATCTTGTCTAGTTCCTTTTGATCTGAGATTTAATAGCTTCTTTTGTTAGCCTTGCAATAAACAAGTTAATAAGCTACTTATGAGCTGCATCGTCTTCGAACTTTCGTAGAAATCAAGTTACAACGACCTGTTCAATAGCGTACTCGTAACTTGATGAAAGATTTGTTCACTTTTGTTAATATTTCTTTAGTGAAAAAATCACCGAAAAAACCAATACAGACCTCAATGCCTTGAAATTAATAATTAATACTTAAAGACCAGAAATCTCAATTTTGGCTTCTTGAGTCAAGATATTTCTCAGTTCTGGTCTCAATTTGCAAGATAGCGGTCCTGTTTACGTACCTCGAATTCCACAATTTTCCATGCTGCAGATAAATAGATCCTTTAGAGGTCAAGTTGAATGCTGTTTGCAAAAGTGCTACTTTGATTTTGCAGATCGAAACAGGTATTATTATTTTTTTTAAGAAAGTGATTGTCTTTCAAAATATAACCTAAAACGCCTTCGATAAGTTATGGTGCCTCAACACTAGCTAGGAAATTGATTAATATTTTAAAATGATTATTTTGATAAATTAAGATATCACAAAATTCTCGCCTGGATCAATTGCATCTTGACTTCGGCCTCGCATAGGAGCATGCTCTTCGATCTTCGAATAGGTGCCACTTTGTGGGCGTGACGAGTTAAGTTCCAAAGTTTATTTGAATTTGTAATACGTTTACTGCAGTCTATAATCCTGGCCACGGCATAGTGAGAAATCTTAGCCCTCTACCCTCTCCCATTTCAATGGTAAAATTATTAGTATTTTAAAGTGTTTGGGTCAACATTTGGTGGGGAAAGGGGCAGGCTTTAGGGTTTTTGGTAGTATTGCTCCCGGCCGTTTTTGGCCCTCTTCTCATGGCATGTGTCCAGGATTGCAGATGCATTGAAAGTGACCAGAGAAAGTGCTGAAAGATAAGGATAATAGAAATCAACAGGACTTGAAAATACTAAACGTATTGACCATTATTTGAATAGAAAATCAAATTGCAAAGATTCTCTGTGCAGAATGAATCCTACGGCTGCAACCATTGCAACGTAACCGTAATTAAAAATATACATGTTGAAAATGTGCAAATATGATATATATGAAGTGAAATTATAATCATTATTACCACTAGAAGCCCAATGCTCTACACTCTTTATAATCAAGACACCAAAGGATACAAAAAATAAATGAAAATTCCTTTATCACCTTTTGGAGCCCGATGTAAACCAGGACATCTTTAACATTGTTGCTAGCTGCATTGGTGAGTTCCCTTTCAGACATATTAAACAATAGATTTCCTTGTGACGTAGCTTATTTATTTGTTTAATGCACTGTTCTTTGTCTGATTCTGTTGCTATGCCATTAACCATTGGTTTCCACTGCATGTTGTTTACAACCTGCTGTCCTTGCTTGAAGTGTCTATTTGAGTCATGCCACCAGATGCCATCGTAACAGAACAGTTAGCTTCTAAAATAAAAATTAAGAAAAGATGAACTACAAGTGATTCTGCTATGCTACGTTTGACACTAATAAAACCAATCAAAAGTTTTACAGATAGCCTGCGCCGCAAATTCAATTTGCCTCATGCCTTCCACCAAAACTCGATGGTACAACCCGCACAGGTTGTTTCCCTTGGTTGTATGTATGTATGTAAGCAATCAATATTTAACATGAATTACAGGGCTAAGTTATACTTGTTTACAGGCTGGTTCACAAACCAATAAAAAGTGTACATCTAGTAAAATCCTGAAGTATTGAAAATTAATAATTAAAATATTAAAAAATCATCCTGTCCACCCATATGAGATAAATTCATCAGATTTGACTTTGTCTAAAAAGAAATGGACACAATATTTTTTTAAGTCTTATGAAGATGTGCTTGTTCCTCTACCAGTGTAGAGGCCAGACTTGGAAGATCTTGTTATGTTTAAAGTATGTTGTTTGGCAATGCAAGTTTCTTAAATCGCCGGCAGCGCTGTTTCATGAAACACACTTCAGCCCAGAGCACTGCATCGCAATTCTGACGTTTCAAACGCTGGTAAGTGGATGCCGCAGCGCAGCCTCAGCGATGGCATTTCCCCGAGGCATCACAGCAAATACCAATCAAAGGCGATGATTACAATGGTATTATTATATTTACTGTTACCTTTATTGCGGCCACAGAATTATCTTGTGTTACGGTGGCACTATATTTACTTGCATAGAACTGTCACACTGTAATACGAGAATCCAAGGATCATATCAAGCGGAAAGTTCAAACACGTAGGATATTGACAGAGCTTCGATAGCAAAGATCAAAATCAGGAGGTTCTTTCTGACTGTTTCTGTTTTTAATGTAAACAAAGCTGACTGATATTTACAGGAGAAGTTTCTGTTGCATCTGATTACGTGCTGAGCTCACATACAGTTGCAGTCCATTTTGCAATAAACCTGAAGACTTTAGAATGGTTCATGGAAGAAGGACATTCCTCGCTTGTTTGATGTTGGTTCACATCCTTTCAGTCTCTAGTGGTAAGTCATGTAGATTCAATTAAAATGCGGAAGCACCACTTCGAATCATTTAATCGAAAACCATTTGAGATAGAAGAGCCTGCCTGTATTTTTCATAGATAGCGTTGTTTTGCATCGAAAGCATTTTCTTAAATTGCACAAGATTTCACGCATGTAAAACCATTTTTGCGTGTTTGCTTTATACAGTGTTGTATTACTATTCGCTTTTATAAATTACAACATGTTTATAGTCAAGTCTGTGGATATATGACACCTCACTTTCCCACATCCTTCCCCCTATCGCCCTCAATTGGCTTTGAATGCAAGGATTGCCCACAATTCGTTGAATCCTTACTTGGCGGATCCAAAAAGGTACCTTTTCATCGAAAAACGGGGTTTTTCAATTACATGCATCTAGTATGTATTTCAATTATATTGTATAATTACATATTCTAAACGCTGTTGTTTTGCAAGAAATAACTTCACGCGATCACGTCGACACCTTACACGCCTAAAATTTCAGGAATTACCTTCCTTACATGCACTGACATGCATTGAAACGATTCTTTAAAACAGGCTTCGCAGTGTCTGCAAATACCTAAACAAGCGCAGCAGGTGGGCTTAAGGAGCGTCAGTCAAATATGGACCCAGCTAATAAAAAGGCATAGTTGACTCAACGTAGTTCGGTATATTGGATTATCATAACCTTTTGCAACGGCTCTAGCCTATCCTTTTTAATTTGGCAGCATTCCATACCCCCTTATAGGAAATGTTGGGCATGTCTCGATTTTAAGCAGTGCAATAAATATTAAGGCTCGTCAATATGGGCCTGTGTTCCCATTCTCAACCCTCACGTTGAATTGAATTACATGATGACGATTCCTTTTTATTTTCTAATAAGCTGAAAAGTCATCAGAAATATACAGCAGACAAGAGAAAGATGTCTGGTTTGAGCAAGGAACCAAATTCATTAGTGAAGGTTTAAAGGTAAAACAGATCAACAAAAAAGCAAAAAATGTTATTTTATTTCTTGGTGATGGAATGGGCATCAGTACAGTTACCGCAGCAAGAATTTTGCAAGGACAATTGCAGGGGAAAAGTGGTTAGTATTTAGTTTTGATTTTAATTTCCATTGCTTCATCTAATTGGTTCAATTAATTGGTTTATCAAATAGGGAGATTTTGCTTCTGGTTCAGGTGTTATTATATCATCCTTGCTTTTTTAGGAGAGGAAGGGTATTTGAGCTGGGAAAAGTTCCCATATTCAGCAATGTCAAAAACCTACAACACAGACCAACAAACACCAGATTCCGCTGGAACTGCTACAGCCTTTATGACTGGAGTCAAATCAAAAGCTGGTAATTAGTATTTTAAAAGTCTTGCGTAAACGTTTGCACATTTATGCAAATGGTCATATGACTTTCATATTTAGCCTTCCATTCAAGCTTTAGTATACATTCGCATCATTGTCAGGACCTGAAGAGTTTCAGCTTTTTCACAACCATACGATAGAATGTTTTTTGCAGGGGTTTCACCTGACTGTGGACATGTCCTTTCTTGCAGGACAATAATGACCTTTCAGAATGATCAAATCTTTGCCCATTCACACAATGCTCTTTCATTCTCGGATATTGACAGGTTAGAAAATTGAAGGGCGGATTTTGTGCTACCATCCCTCCCCCCAAACATATACCCTCGCCACAAAGCCGAACATTTATTGACACTCCTATATGTCCTATATTTACATGACAGACGTTTGCCTGATTCATCGAATTTCGATATCTTAGGGGTAATTTCTGTTGATGACAAGGCTGACTATGCAGTTTGTGAAAGATCAAATAAAACGAGTGTTTTATCAATTTTGGAATTGGCTGAACTGAATGGTTTATCGACTGGAATTGTTTCAACTGCCCGCTTGACCCATGCTACTCCAGCAACAACTTACGCACATTCTGTTTCAAGGCGATGGGAAAACGACGCACAAGTACCTGATAAAAGATGCAAAGATATTGGTATAAATATAAATACACAAATATTTAGTTAGAGTCTGTTTTCTCATAACTAAACCTTTGGTCTTTGATTAGTTTGCAATCGTTTTTTCCGAATTTCGCATCATCCTTATTGCAATCTTCATCATTTTTTTTCAAAAAACATCTGCTATGCTTGGTAATAGGCCTTGGTTCTCTTTTTATAAATTCTAATTTTTCAAAGGCAAAAGAGTCAACTGCCCCCATGATAGTAAATGTATTATTGAAATGCAACAGTTTTCACGGATTTAGAAGCCTTTTCCGTTTAAGATGAGTGTAATTTCTTTTTATTCACTTTTCAGGTGATTTAGTTTACAGCATATTTTAATATGATTGTTCTTTCTCCAAATTTAGCGAGTCAGCTCATCGATTTCCCGTATGGTAATGGATTAGAAGTCGCTTTGGGTGGTGGTAGATATAACTTTATGACAAATACATCGTCAGATCCTGAGACGAAACAGAAGGGAAAGAGAAAAGACGGTCGAAATTTGATCGATGAATGGACGTCAAAAACAAAAGCTAATGATAATTGGGCATATGTTTGGAATGATAAACAATTTAAACAATTAGATGTTAACAAAGTTGATCACGTGTTAGGTACGGAAATTTTGATTTTTTTGAGAATTACATTCAATTCGAAAATCGATATTGCGAGTTTTCCATTTCGAAATTTTCAGTCTAAGAATTCCTTGGTTTTTCCATCGCTCTTTTCTAACCAGTTATACAACTTTCAGACTTTTCGAACCTATTTAGAAATCTGAAAATTTTTGCAGACAATTGTCCAATAGAATTGATGCTTTACCTCCAAGCAATTTAGTTAAATGGTTTACACCCCTCTCACATGATGTCACAGGGGGTATCCAACTATACCTTTATGATCTCTTGTCATATCAGTTTTGATAACATCCCCATAAATATTTTACCATGCAAACTACTGTTGTCCATCTCAAAAATCAATAAACAATTGAATTTCATGCGTTCTATTTCCAGGTTTATTTAATCCAAGTCACATGGAGTATTCGCCTGATCGATCAAAAGATATTGGAGGTGAACCAAGTTTGACAAACATGACCGAGTTCGCCATCAAAATGCTTAGTAAAAATGACAAGGGTTTCTTTCTACTTGTTGAAGGTGGGTTTGGAGATAGCTACTGATATTTGAATAGAGATATGAGATATAAGATATGAAATATGAGATATATATATAAATATGATACTGTGAAAATGCAATGTGCATCCTTGTGGCTTATTGTCATTTGTTATAGCATAAATCCTATGAACCAATATGAAACTTAAGATGGGTTACGTGTAGCAGAAGTCAGAAACTGCTCGCAACTGTGGGGGACGAAGATTAATGAAAACATTAGAAATTACGTCAGAGCCTACTCCTTCCTGTTCAGTTTTCAAATTTGATTGCAAAATGTTTCTGTTGGTTCTGAGAAATAAAGAGAAATAAATATGGGCAAGACAAAGAAGAAAGTGATAGTTTTGATAAGGAAGGACCCTCAAAGAACAGGATTTTATATGAGTGTCTATAACAAGAAGAGAAATATGATTTAATGAGCAAATAAATGTGTTGTAAAACTGAGATTGTTTTGGTGCTAGTTTTGGCCAATAATAGGTTATTATTGCCCGAGAAATTGCGATCCTTATCACGACAATCATTTGAGCCAATCTTACAAAATAGAAAGACATCGAACAGAACAGAGAATGAATTTTGGTGAAATAAAATTTTTGATAAAATATTAAGAGCATGCACGATTTGCTCATCCCATTTCATTTCATGTCAAATGTAATTCCCTCTTTTCTTTATTTTCTCTTTGCAGGGGGTCGAATTGACCATGGCCACCATGACGGAAATGCCTTCACTGCATTACACGACACTGTTGAGATGGCAAACGCAGTTGCGAAGGCGCAACAGATGACCAAGGAAGGTATGAAAAAGTCCTTAATTCTTAAGGTGTTAAACCAAATCTTTGTATTTATTTTGTAAACCAAGAAAATTTTCTGCAAAAGTTGTCTAATAACTACTTATTAGATAAAATTGATTTCCTTTTTACAGAAGAAACGCTGATAATTGTAACCGCTGACCATTCTCATGTTTTTGTGATTGCTGGGTATCCAAAACGAGGCAATCCTATCCTCGGATTGGTGGATGAAAATAGGTCATATAAAGTTCGCGCAGATGACAAAAGGGCATATACGACTCTTGGCTATTTAAACGGACCTGGTGCAAAGGTAAATGCAACCCGAGATGACCCATCAACATCGGATGTGAAAGCCCGTAAGTACAAACAGCAAAGTCTTGTGCCATTGAGTTCTGAATCGCATGGAGGAGAAGATGTCGGTAAGGCTTTTTAACTTTTTGATACATAAAATTCATAAGCTATTGTGAGGGGGGGGATGGGGATGCGGAAGATATTGTAATCCATTTTGCTTATTCTTGTGAATTCTTCGATTAAATTCGTATGATCATTCTCCTTGAATCATGTGATCACTTTCCTTACAACATGTGATCATTTTCTAAAATCATGTGATCATTTTCCCCAGGAATCTACGCAAGAGGTCCTCGAGCACATTTATTGCGTGGTGTTGTTGAGCAAAATGTTATCTTCCATGTCATGGATTATGCCCTGTGCCTTTCTGATGGTAAAAAGAAAATCTGTGCAGAGCAAAACAACGTGTCTAATTCATCAAACATGGCAAACAGTTTCTATCCCATTTTACTGTCTTTTTCGTTTTTGTTTTTCTTTCAACGTTTTATTTGAAGTTAACGTAAGAGTACCTATAAAGGAAAATTGATTGACACTTAGAAAATCAATAATTTGTTTTAATCATTGTTTTTACGTCATATTTGGAATGAATTTGTAATAGATTGAATGCCATGCTTATGTATACGGGAGATGTGACATTTATGCTAATTCCAACCCCATCATCCGCCCAACTTGGTCCTTAACCTAACTCTACCCCAAATTTGAGCTCTTCCCTAATTAAAAGAATGTATAAGAGGCACCATTACGTCCTTTTTGTGTAATCTTTTGTGATTGCAGTTGTTTTTCTGTAAATTTGGCACAAGAAGTTTTCTTATTATTTTATGATTTATAATTGAAGGTGTACTGTGTCCATGAGTGATAATACCAAAAAGTGAATGTACGTAAAGTGAACTCTTTGAAAACAATTTTTAGCATTCACGAATCAATAATTAATATTACCATGCAATAGTGTTTCTTTTCTTTCTACTCTAGATATATCCTGCCCCACAGATCACCCCTTGAATAATATTGATCGATGTCAGATTAACTAAATTTTGTTATTTGATGATGCAGTATTGAAACCAATGGTTTGGGGCGGGGTAAGAGGGGCTAAGCCCTAACTGCTAACGGCCGTCAAGCGGTTGACCGTTTCCACAATTTTGCATAGGCTTTTGTGTTATTAATCTGACATACCCCGTCAGGACATTGAGACACCTCGCATCAACTAGATATCTACTTTTGAGCAACGAGGAGCACTTCAAGTAACAAAGGGACGATTTACAAAACAATGTTTGAAGCAAAGAAGAAACGTGTACCAAAAACTGTGATGCTAAAAATCAACCGTGCTTTGTGCTGTATAAAGCTGAAATAAAATGTCCAGAACAGCATTAGAATTGACCAAAACTATCACAAATATGAATTAAGCAGATGCTATTTAATGTATGGCAATTAACAATGAATACGATAACCTTGAAAAGACCATTAATATCATGAATAATATTGAGCATGCCTTCATTTTTCATTCAAATGGTGTCTAAATATACAAATAATACTTCGAAGTGAAAAGCATCAATACCTATTTTCCTTTTTTATTCACAAAACCTGAATAATCATTGATAAACACGTTCTGAGATCGATTAAGTTGAACAAGCAAATGGCAAAAAGTTGTTGAATAAACTGAATTTCAATGGAAAGTTTTGCAAATAAACACCATAAGGGTGCATGAATAGTAACAACAACAACCTATAAAAATTTCAAAGGGCTTGTTCAGCTATGATGACCCCCTGATCCTACTTAATTTTTTATGCAATTCAGGGGGGCAAAAACATTATCAAATTACATTGACACAAGAACAAGGTCATTCAAGTTCGACGGGCGATAGCAGAGAAGAGACGTGGAATTAAATTGGAAAGATTTTTGTTGATAAATCTGATGGAAAGCTAAAAATGAAGAAGTCGGAGTCTTTAGGATCGGGAAGAAAGTCAAGCACAAGTGGAATATCATCACACAGTTCAAATCAATCGTCGCCAGGAGTAGCACCACATTCAGTAACGCCAACGGGCCTAAATGGGCATCCATCCCCCACCAAAAGTGAGACACCTATGAAAGAAGACTGCAGTTCAGAACTTCACATGCATTGTTTATCAGTACTAAAACAATTAAATGAATTTAGAAACTCGAATATACTTTGTGATGCGACTCTCTGCGTGGATGGAAGGACTTTTTATGCCCATAGAAGTATCTTAGCATCGTGCAGTCCTTATTTCAAAGCAATGTTGTCAAGCAAAATGAAAGAATCGTGTGAGAACAAGCCAATTATTTTAAATGATATCGATGGACATCATATGGAGGGACTGTTGAAATATATTTATACGGGTGAAATTGAATTAAGACATGATAATATTCGGCCGATAATATCGGCTGCGAATTATTTACTGATAACAAGTTTAAAAGATCGTTGTGTACGTTTTTTGAAGAAAATGCTAACACCTACAAACTGTTTAAGTATTGAGAACACTGCAGAACAGTACGATTGCGAATGGCTGAGAACGACGGCTACGACGTACATAAAAGAGAACTTTTTAATGATAACAACTACTGATGAATTTAAAGACCTCCCTGTGGAAAAACTTATTGAACTGTTGTCAAGTGATGAAACTCGTGTTGAGAGGGAAGAGCAAGTTTTTGAAGCACTCATGACATGGATTAATCATGATTTACAAAGCAGAAGACAATTTTTTGCTGATCTGATATTGCATGTTAGATTTCCACTAATGTCCCCTTACTACCTAATGGACCACGTGGAAACAGAAGAACTTGTCAGATCTACTCCAGAGTGCATTGACCTTCTTCTTGAAGCAAAAAACTATCATATGCTACCTGATAGGCGATGGCAATTGAAAAGTAATCGAACAACCCCAAGAGCTTCAATGGGTATTGTCAATGGTGTTATTGCAGTTGGTGGTATTCAAGGCACATCTGTGGTGGCATCAACATCATGCTACCTTCTTTGTGCCAACCAGTGGTTTATTTTAGCAAAGATGAATACACCAAGATGCCGGCATGGGTTGAGTGCAACTGGTGAATTTGTTTATGCTGTTGGTGGACAATACAGGGAAGGTGATTATGATTATTACTGTTGTTTGCTCTTACTGAATGCAATTTTAGTGCAATATGTTTAAAACAAATCTTGATCAAGCATCTTGTGGTCTTAGTTCCTTCCAATTTTGCAAACTAGGAGGGGAAGTCATTTCTTTCTTTTGAGAAGAATTATGAGCATTTCTTCTTCAACACAAAGACAGACTTTTGTTAGGTGCTGTGCTATTATCTCCTGTACTTTACACAGTACCCCACCCTAGAGAATTAAAACAATTGCATTGGAAAATTTTTGTTGATTGTGCTTTTAATGTGCTAGAAGAAACAACACTTATGAATGCCATAGCTTTAAACTGGTGATTATATGAATAATTAAGTGCTGGATCGTTTTGTATGAACAGGTTTAAGCCATGCCTTTGTTGTCACACAATTACTTGAATGTTCTTTATTGCTAGGGTGGGAGAGCATCTCAGGTTTCTCATAGAACAGTTTGTAAACGTGCTGTTGCCAAATATATCCAGCACAGCACAGCTATCCACAGTTACCGGAAAGGAAAACTGACAGCTTGGTTAACCAACTGTCACTTTTGTTGCTCCATTGTTCATAGAAAGATCTGAAAAAGGACTTTTCTTGCATTTTAGAAGTCATTTAGTGTTTTTCAGTAGCGTTTTGTCATCTAATTGTGGTGACAACTGGTCTTGGATTTTTTTTGCTCAGAAGAAAAGTCCTTTCAGTTAGCAGATGTCTTTTTAAATATTCCTTTTAAGTAGGTGATCAGTTTTTATAAGTCCTTCTCAAGTTATGCTTTGTGGGGATTTAGAGCACATTTGACGGAATTTTAGTTGATTAGTCTGTTTTTAGTTGGAAAGAGTATGAGAGAGATTTTAAGCTTAAATTTAAGATAATTTGTGCTCAACTTGGTCATAATCCTACCAAAAGATGGTACTTAAAGAGGTTTAAAGTGAGCTCCCTTAAAACCTCATTAAAATGTTCTTAAGGATAAAAAATCTGAATTGTAATGGATAATGCTGTAAATTTCTCCTTGTGTCCTTAGATTATTATATCTTTGTCTTGCTTAAGACTACCTTTGTGTCCCAATAACTAGGGGGGCTTAGACCTCTTGTGAGCCCCCAGTTCTGCACACCTACTTTGATGCAATTACAAATCTTGATGATGATCTTGACACTTGGGCTGTTACATTTTCAAAAACCTGCAAATTAAGCATCTCTAGATGGCATGAAACTAAGTTAAAAGCATAAGTAAATGTATTCCCAAAAGAAATCTGTTTACTTGTAGGCAATCATAGCAATCAATAGGAGAGTAAATAAAAAGTACAAATATGCTTATATTTCTCCAAATAGTTCTTTGATATCACTGTTTTAGATGGACAATGAAAACCTTTACAGATGTTGACAGTATGGCAATGTTTGTGAAATAAAGATGAAATGAAAATAAGAAACTAAAATTTTCTTATCTTTTTTTAAACATTTGTTCAGCAAATAGACCAAATATGTTGGATCACTAATCCTTTATTAGTTGACTCCTTTCATTGTGTTTGGCATCTTTGTTGACTCAGGCAGATATGCCATGATTATAAAACAAATATTTGATTTCTATTCAAATTAATATAGAGCTTTTTAACTACACATCTAACAGAAGCAATCTTTTTTACTCAAAATTGTTAGACACTACATGAGGTATCTGGAGGACATGCTAATGAAATTCTTTGGTAAAAAATGAGAGAGGATTGTTGCCTTCAGTGAAGTTTCAAGCGTTTCATGGATCAGAACCTTGATTACTTTTGTTACGTTGACATAACGAAAAGCTGCTGCAATAATCCTGAAAACTTTCTACAATGCATAAATATATAAATATGAAAATGAAAAAATTACTTATGACCCGAAAACTAAAAAGGAATGGTTCATAAATGGATATTTACATAAATTTTTGGCCATAAATAATCTATTAATGATATATCACTAGTTAATTTTTGCTTTGTCACATTTAGTGATGCTGAAGTGCGTTTTATTCTTAAACATTTATAAACCTGAAATTTTAAGTCATAATATAATGTCAAATTTAAACTGTAGGCAACCTTTTTGGCACAGTTTGAAAGGTAAACATGATAAGTAGTACGAAATGCTGTGGGTGGTACAATACTTACAGCCAGTTCGCTATGTTTCATCTCATTTTATAGTTGCGCGTATATCCTTTTTAATCTTCGTTATCTAATAAGATAAATTCTATAATTCCAAAAAGATTTACGTATAATCTTTAGAAGCTATTTACTTCTTTCAGTGCTCTGTTTTTGTACAAACTTCAACTGCAGCTGTTTTTAAAATGCAATGTTACGTAAGATTTTAAATCATAGCAAATAATCAAAAACATAAAAATCAATTTGATCAATGGTTAGTATGCTCTTGCATCGCTGCTTTCCTCTTTTCATGCAGAACGGACGAAGATATGATTAGATACGCGAATAGGTCAATGAATAAATGTATGAATGAATGAATGAATTAATGAGAATATATGTGACTGAATGAGTGAAGGAATAAATGTGTTAGTAAATGAATAAGTAAATGAATCATAGAACGAATAAGATGAATAACAAGGTCAACCTTAAATGAATGAACTCATGCGAAATTATATATATAATAATATAGGTATTGTTTATTGAACAACTGATGAATGAATTAATTATTTATATTGTAAATAGAACTCTACTTAGCAAATTACGTCATCAAAGCAAAAGCAGTAAAACTAGCTAAGTATTAGAATTATGGAATTAAAAAATTCAATGATTTCTTGCATGTTGAATTAATCGTTAAAATGTGGGTAAACATTGTGATGTAAAGTATGGAGTATTAACTGTTGCTTTGAGGTAGGGAAAGACCATGATGATTTTGGTAACTTTGGCTCAGAAATATTGTTGAACTTTTTAGAGTTTGATGTCTCGAAGTTTTGAGTGTGGCAACGTTGGACAGAGGCTAAAATTTGAAAGCTGGATGTTAAGAGTTGAAGGGTTGATGTTATTAATTAAGGGTGGGATTTGAAGACCCAAGGTTAGCTTGGAAAGTGGAAAATTACGCTCGGAAGGTGTGGCATGAAGTTGGTTGTTTGTACTTTATAAATCATTTTAGTGAATCTATGCTTTTAAGGTCTTCTTTGAAGTTCGTTTGTTAGGCCTACAGACGAGACAACCTGTGCTACCATAGTATTACATGTTATGTTAGATGATATCATTGCAATATGACTGTGGATGTCTAGTTATTGTTTTTTATTTCAAAACGACTCAAAACTATCTAGTTATCTTTTATAAGAATTAATTCGAAGTAACGGATGTGTTTAAATGGCAACATAATTGAAGTTATTTTGGATTTCAGGTGCTGCGCAAAGCTCACTTGCAAGTGTTGAGAGATACGACCCAAAAACAAATACATGGACCAGTGTTAGTCAAATGTTGTGTCGAAGGAGTTTATTGAACGTAGCTGCATTAGAAGGTTAGGAACAATTGACCGTTTTGTTTGTGTATTAAAGGATTGTTCATTTAACGACGCATGATATCGCATGCTATTATTGGTCAGTGAGACATTTTACCAATCTCTTATCTGCTAACCATATTTATTTGTATATGTTGATGACTTATTTGATTATCAATAAAGTTTATAATGACGAAGAATTATGTCACCAGTGTCCAATCCCCTTACATTTCTCGAAGATGAGATTGCCTTGTTTTGTTATGATCTTCAGGGATGCTGTATGCAGTTGGAGGTTGTGATGAAAATAACCTTCGCCTTCACACAATGGAAAGATACAATCCAACGACAGACACGTGGTCTTTCGTTCCACCAATGAGCACGTGTCGAAGCAGTCCCTGTGTTATTGCTGACAAGTACCTTTATGTGATTGGTGGAGTGAGTTATGTTGGAATTGCATTAAATACAGGAGAGAGGTTTGATCCACATACAAACACATGGTCAAAATTGCCACCAATGTCAACAAAGCGTGCTAGTGCATGTGGGTCAGTTGTAAATGGAAAGATTTATGTCATTGGTAGGTTTAATTTCACTTGGCTCTTTTAGTCCAATAGTACTCCACAGTTTAAAACAGTTAAAAACATGTTAAGAAAATGACAAGGCTTCATAGCTTTTTTTCAATAAACATAAGATAAAAAGAGTAGAACACAGTGTTAAAATAGTGTTTAAAAAGTGTTTTTATTTGTACATGTAGTTTTGTCTTTAAACTTTTTCATTTGATGCAAGGTGAATTCACAGACATATGTGCTAAAATGTGACCCGCGGCTCCTTTTCAGAGCAATTATCGTTCTTTTGAGAAATCAGTGCACATTTTAAAAGCAAAGAAAACAGGAACATGTTAAGAACATTTTAAGCTTTCAAACCAAAAAAGTTAAGAACATAACTAGGCTTCATCAAAATTCAATGTTCTAATATAGAAAAAAAAACGTGTAAGCCAATGCATTCAACTGTTTAACTATTATCTGTCAACTAATATTAAATCTTTCTCAATAACCGAACTCAAAAGAACTTAATATGAATGCGTTTTGCAATTTATTCAAGTAGTCTTCATCATTGCGGCTGCAGTCTTGATATCTGGAGGGGGAGGGGCGTATTTAAAAACCTGAAAATGGAGTCCCACAGTGATTTGTATTTGTTGGATTGTGTTATATTTCCTGAGAAATAGGAAAAGCAAATAATTGGGTATTTCCGACGAAAGAATCAGATAATTTCAAATGCTTTCATAAAACGGATCATAGATCTACTGTGTAAATTATTTATGATAGAATTAAAAGAAAGCGTATTCTGTAACAAAAGTGCAATGTAGGTAATCATCGAAGATAAAAGATAATATCACTGAACCTCGAAAAAAATAACAGGATTATGAGATATTTCAATCTCAGAGATTATGCATGACCTGAGGGCTTTTAGTTGTATTTACGTGGTTCAGTGATCCTTCTTAATTCTCTCATCTCATGTTTAAGACCTGGAATTATGTTTATAATGAAAAACGGTCTTTATCTATGGAAACTGTTACGTTAAAAGGCTCAGCTAGGGCATAAGAGAATTGAAGGACGTTAGTAAAAATAGTATAATACAAGACCACCTTAAGTATTAAATAGAACTGAGAACAAGAAATGCGATTAAGAAATAAATGATGAAATGATTGAAACATTAATTGAATTGATTATCTGCATTTAAATGCTATTAAGTTTGTCTTTTTAGAAGAAAATTTTAAGAAAAGCTTGAGTCATAAAGAATAAATTGAACATTTTTCTTGTTGTTGAAAACCTATTCTTTCATGTCTCTTGTGCCTCTAACAAATGACATAGTTTTCATCGGGTTATAGATAATTGTAATATTAATTCATAAAGATCTTTGAAATTCATCTTGAATTATTAGATTTCCAATTGACGGTGGTGACACTATGAAACTGAAGTATTGAATAGTCATGAAATTTGTTAATCTTGTTTAAGGCGGCTGGGATGGTAGCAGTCATTTGAACAGTGGTGAGGTATTTGACACAGAACTGGAAACGTGGACTCAAATAACACCAGCACATTTTGCAAGATGGGATGCTGGAATAGCAGTAGATGGTGAAAAGATCTTCATTGTTGGTGGGTGTGATCGAAATGCAGTCTGCACGCTTGAAACTGAATGTTATGACACAACTAAAGATTTATGGACAAGGGTTGCTAGTTTGCCAGTTGCAACTCATGGACTGAAATGCTGTACTGTACAACTCCCCAGCAAATTTGTTTAATTTATTTATTTACTTTATTTTCAAGATCCAATACTGAATGTGGCGGCCTGCTTGTTCTATTTTTACAAGAATAATGACATCTGCTGTAAATGAGACGACGTCTTCTTTTGATTCGGTATTTGTTTACTTAAACCGTCATAAACATCAATTGAAACCTAAGTTCTAATGATTGTTGCCACTACTTAAATCTAAAATCCATCCATGCTTCTTCTCATATCAGTTGGTACTTAAGGTGGCTCTTATCCCAATCATGTTCTCTTTGATTCGCACATTATGGTAAGCATAGGCATTATTGCTACATCAGATGAGAAATCTACTCCAAGTAGTAAGATGCAATAATTGATCCAAAGTTGGTTTTGTATGTAAAGCAGAAGAGAAGTATTTACCATATTCTGGTATGACTTGGTTAAAGGCCGCACCTACCGCCTCCCGCAGGATCCCGCATGCAAAGTGCGCTCTCCACCAACAGGCTATTTATAATACATTATGGAAGAAAGCATGTTGACGCATTGGTCTCTTGAAAATAGGAGAAAGTTCATGGTTGCTTAGTTTCGTTTACTTATGAAATGATACTGCTTTGAACCATTGTTTCATTTTGAGTTAAAAATAGTTTAATTTAATCAATCGAAATCAAGTTCTTTATGTTTTTTATATTTATTTTTATCGTTGTTTTTGTTTTTTCTACATCTTGCGACAAGCAAGAGGCATTCATGTTCGCAAGTGCAGATCTGTTGGTTTAAAAGAGATTGAATGAGAATTGTTACGTCTCTTCCCAGTTGAAAACAATAATTCGTAAAATGGTCCCTTTGTGCTACATTCTATCTTCTCCGTGCCTAAATTTTTACATTTCGTCGCCTTTTTCAACCAACCAAAGAACTCAGATATGCCATGGACGAGGTAGTTTTGTCTTTGGTTTTTTTGCTAAGTCTAATAGATGTATCCTTGCTATAGAAAAACTTCCAAAAGTTGAAGTCTGCACAGAAGCTAGTTGGTAATAGGTCAACACCAATAATCAAATGCTAAAATGATCATTTATTTAGATCGAGGCATTGTTTAGAAGAAAGAAAGAAAGATTGCAGGAACTAGCTGCTCTTTAGTTTAGCATCTTTAGCTTTAATAGAATATTATTAACTTGTAAATAGCCAAAACCGTATTGTTAAATGAATGAAAGATTTTCATCATGTGATATTTGGTGTTTACTATTTCTTGTCTCTTGTCACCTGCTTACGTTCTCGTCATTAGATTCCGTATCCTTCTGAGCAAACAATTAAGAAATGTTGACTTATATCTTAAAGAGAGCTGGCTTAATTGTCTTATTGCAGCTACTGTTTTTCAAAGGAATCAAACGTTTTTTATGAATTAGCAGATTTAATTTATTGAATCAGTATTACCAATGCAAGTCCGTTGAGTAAGAACTGCCATTTGGCAAGGCGTAATTTCTGCCGGGAAAAAAACTTAACAAAATAAGGATACTTTCACAAGGTTTTTAAAGGATGAATGAATAATTATTTTCATTTGGTATCATTGGACGGGATTGTTAAGCAATGCCAGTTGTTGATGTCAAAATCTCTGTTGTAAAATCCACCTGATAAGATGTTGATCTATGAAGATGTTGATCTTCATCTTCACTTGTGTCTGCAATGCCAACAATGACCCCATCGATACGTTTTGCTGCCAAATAAGGTTACAAAAAAGAGGCGAGTGTTTGATTTTTCGGAAGTTGCCAATATCGGATGACCCGTAATAATTACTAAACCAATTTTGAAAATCTTTCAAGAAAGTCTGTCAATTTAATTACAATTATTTTGAGCACACATTGTTGAACAGATTCCTCCATCATCTTCTCCATAATCTATTTTTCTCATAAAACTAATAAGTTAGATTTCTTTGGAATAATTCTAATCCAGTTTTAAAATTTCTTCATAATCTAGAAGCTGATAAAAATCCTTAGATAATACCAGAAATCCTTGAAAATCTGTTACAATCAGACATCATTATGTCCACTTTTACAGGATTTCAGCCCATAGGGGCAGGGATACAAGTTTGAAAAACAGCAGAAAGCAAATATTGATTAATTGTGTTAATCCGATCAGGAAAAAACTGAATTAGAAGATGTTTGCAGTTTTAGACCTGTTCATGGCATTTCTGAGGACTCAAAGCAATTGCACCATTCCTTGCACCCTTCATTTTCATTTTCATTCGATGGTACAAACAAAACAAAACGCAATTACAATGAATCAAAAACTAGCTACATTGCAAAAACGGTGAAAAAGTCACAATGATGTAATTTTTGCACAGAGGAATTTCTCAAAGAGGGACTCTCAGTTGTTCTGCTAACCCTTGTGGTAAGGGAACATCATTTTTTAACAACTCTTCAGCGTAAAACATTTACGAAGGTCTCTTGTTTTGGTGCTCTTAATCTTTTATGGAGGGTTCCTCCTTAATATTATTCACATCACGCTAAGGGTTTGTTGTGATGGTAGAGAATTCCTCCCCTTCCGTTATGATAAGTTGAATTTACCAGGTGTTACCATCATATGTTGATATTGTTGATTCCCTGTGGTCACTCCTGAGTTCCCGTATGAAGCAAAAGGGCGCCAAAACAACAATCACGCCATTTTGCTTTCGTGGAAATATTTCGATAAATTCAATTGTAATATGCTACAATTTTTGTCATGGCAATTTGCAGCCAAAGAAGTTTCAAAAATGTAGTAGAATTTATCAAGTTGTTGTGATATCTTGGCTAACATTGGACGAAAAGATTCTCGTGTCGCCCTGAGGAATTGACAGCAAAACATTGGTTTGACATTAGGCCCAGAAAAATCGAGCAAAATAACATTAGATAATTACAATAAAAGCTGGTGTTTCCTCACTTGTGAAAATAAAAGGCCGGGTTGATGCCATAAAAAGACCTATGTCAAGAAAAAGATGTATTTCAGTAACCAGGAAGATATAACATGATGAAACAATACAAATAGATATAAACAAAAGAAAGGCATAAAGATGAATAACAAGCCAGAAAATGTACCTATTGCAACATTATCTGGTCTTACAAGTCTCAGTGATGGTGAGATATTTACTTGGTTATTATGGCGTTAGTTTTGTTGTAAAGGATGACTTTTTTTCAACAGCGAATACAGCAGCATGATGCAAATAGCAGTTTTATTTTTGGGGGTGGGGGCTTCTACATACACAAAATTGCACTCCTTTTGAAAATAGGTAAGAAAAATGTGTAAAAGTGCATGAAATTCAGGGACTCAATTTCATAATAATGAAGAAATAATGAAAATGATATTTAGGCCTAGTTTCACAAAGGGAAATAACCTGCAATGAATTTTTTAAATATTGCAGAATTCAAATTTTTAATGAGCATCCACTGAAAATTGACCCCACAAAGTAAGATTTATTTGCTGCAAATTTAATATATGTACATGAGAAATTTTTCAGAGGTCATGACATTTCATTCTACTAGCCACTTTGGTGGTAAACCACTTTGAGCTTTCTACCATCAACCATCCCCGTACCCCCCTGCTCCTTCCATGTGACATATGAATCTGCTTAGCAATGCCTCTTTTTTCAACACCACTTTGATATTAACTTTGCATTTTGATTTTAATTAATTTCATTCCAGTTGTTCAACTTCTGCCTTTACCTGATGGAGCACAATCTGATGATAGACAAACAAACAGTTTAATTTCAACACATGAAATTTTGCAAGATGCAAGACAAATTTTGAATGGTGAACAAGTTGACAATGCAATGTTGCAAAAGTTACAATTTTATTTAAGCAAAATAAACACTAGCTATGTGTGAGTATTTTCCTTTTTTTATAATGAGGCTTTTTCAACATTATATAATATTTTGTTTGAATATTCAATGAAGTGTTTCAATCAACATAATTAAGAGAAAATATAAAAATGATAAAATACCACACAAGTGCATACCATAAATTTGTGAATTTTTATTTATGTATCTATCCATTGCAGAGATTTCAAAACTACATCACAACAAAGACAATTGGATCTAAGCAGAGAACAGATTCCTGTTTTACTACAGCAGTTGCTTGTTAACACACCCCAGATTTTTACCCCTAATTATGAACAATATGGTAAATATGTGTTTTGTTTCAGTAATTGATTTAATTGATTTGTATGTGAGGTTTTTGCAAAATAATTCAGTTTACATTTAGGATTGTGCCTATGGTTGGATGAATAGATTAATGAGTGAATGGAAAAATGAATGAATGGATGCATGGAACAAATGAGTGAATGAACAAATAAATTAATGGATGAATGGATGAATGGATGATATAGCCAGAAGAAGAATCAATTAGTATCTAATGATATGAAATAGAATTTTGAATTGAGGTGATTGCAGATATGAATTTAACCCCATTTTGTTTAACATTATATGCATAATTTTAAAACTTAATTGAAAATATTTTTATTTTTAGCATCACCTTCAAAATTTGTAAATATTGATTTTGCAACACCAAGACATTCATTATTAAAACCTCATGGACCTCAACTTATTCTGTCACCTACAAGAAGTGGTCCACACATTCCAGTTGCACATGTTAGTCCTTTGAGACAAGATCCACCTGAAGTGGTCGCCTCCTCCTCACATGCTGCTTCATCTAAACCACTTCTGTCACAGGAGCAACACCTATCACTTTCTAGAACAAGAAGGACACATTATGTTGAAAACAGAAGTAAACAAACATCTAAAGGTTTATTATTTTTTATGGGGATGCATTATTATTTTCCTTGAAATGGATTTCTCTAGCTTTCATAACATTTACTGATACCTTCTCAAACTAGTAGTGAAGAATTCACTGTAGATTTTTGATTCTCTTACCCACCAAGATCTTTTAGCCTTTTGGTAATAAAATTTCCTGTTGTTGCAACAGTCTATTGCTGGTGCTTTCCATACTGATCACATCTAACAGCCAATTTGGATTTCATTTAGTCCCTGATTCTAAAATATCTTCTTTTCTTTATTTTATGCTTAACAAAACCATGTCATATTCCAGCTCCACCTGAAACAGTTTTACCTCAAGTGCCAATCCATCAAAACAAACTTATTTCTGGAGAGCAACTTGTTGATGCATCAATGTCACAAAATCGTCCACATCTTGGCCAGGAAAATCAAGCCAGAGGTATGCTAACTTCAAGGCATCATTTTGAAACAAATAAATCGTCTTTAAGCAAAGAAAAATGTAGAAACATATTCAACCAGCTTAAAAAGGCATTATAAGACTCAATGATAAATGAGACATTGGCTGGAGATACAAATTATGGTAGAAAAAATTTAATTAATAATCTCTTTGATGGTATTAACATTTTTTATAGATGCAGAAATGCAAAATCAAAATAAAGGGAGAGGATCAAATATTCAAGATAGAATACATGTCCGCAGGCAGCTTTATAGTAATGAGAAATGTAATGCTGAGGTAGAAGCAAACATTAATAGCCAAAACAGTCAACAAGTTACTACTCAAGAGAAAAAAGAGAGCCCAATAAAAAGTGCATCAATCAGTCCTGGAAGTCTTAAAGTAAGTATAAATAGGTCAGGTTTGAAAGAAGACCCTGTCAAAAGTCCAAAAAAGCTTAATTTAGATGAAGAGACGACAAAAAGGGAATATCCAAAAAGAAGAAGAATTGATCGTTTGTCATATATAGAGTCAGGTAATGAAGCAAATATTGGAAAGGAACCAATTGAAAATAGAGCAGTTGCTACTAGCGAGAAAGGAGGGATGATAACTGAAGACTGTGCAAATTTTGAAGAAAGAAATATATCAGATAGGAAAAGTGCACCAATTGATGTGTTGCTTTTAGGCGGCTCTACAAAAGACATGAGGCCGGTAATACCGAAACTTGTACTAAAGCGTGTCAAAAGAAAGGAAGGATCGAAAGAGTTTGATACTATGGAAATTGTATCACCGACCAAAGCAGAGCTTGGCATGTATTATGATGACAAGGAAATAGAAAAAGATGCTGGAGATAATAATGAATATGTGGAGGAGAAATCTACAGAATCAGAGGCAGCAAGTAACAGCAATGTTGGAGTAGCAGAAGAAGAAATAGCAGAAACAATGGAGACAAGGCAGGAAATGAAGAGAACAGAGAGAGGGGACAGGGAAAGTCAGATTGTTTGCTTGAACAAAGGAACTCAACCTTTATTAGGCAATGAGAAGAAGATGATGGAGAATATTGGATTTGATTTGTTGAATAAGAGAGAAGATGAACAAACTGTACCAGAAATGCCTGAAAAAAGAACTTTAAGAAGAAAACGAAGAAGAGTAAGCAGCGAAAGTGAAGGAGAAGAATTTACAGATGCATTGCAAGTTTATGGAAGTAAGTTATTGTTTGTTTCAAATCTTGATGTTTGGTGGATTGTTCAATGTGATTGAAATGATATAAAGGGTATTGTTTGTATGTATTATGTGTTGTATGATGTAAGATATGCATTTTCCCAACAATGGTCATCAAAAATGACTTGATGCAAGCCATGTAGCAAAATCTTTGGAGCATCAAGATTGAATCAGATTGCATAGATTATTGGTATTAATGTGTGTTAGGGGAAGAATTTGTTTATCTATGTTAGTTTGTATATGCTGTTAATGATATCTCTATTGGTTCATTCCATTAATGTTTAAAGCTCTTGATAAACCTAATGATACATATCATATCTGTTCATTTCTTTCTTAACTTGGTACCAACTTATTCCCATTTTTCATAGTCTTAGCTGTCATGGCGCTGATTTTCATTTAAATTTGCCAAAATGATTTTTAATAATGTTAAAAATGTGAATTTTTGTAAATGTTTTTAGTGTCATCAAAGAAGGATAGGAAGAGCAAAGTATTACAATTAGATGAAGGTAATTCATTAATGTATCAGATTTTGGGTATCAACAAATATGATTTCATATTCTCTGATTTAGGATGATTGATTAACGTGTAAATTGTTGATTGATTGATTGTTTGTTTGATTGATTGTTTATTTGATTGATTGATTAATTGATTGTTTGTTTTTGTTTGTTTGTTTGTTTGTTTGTTTGATCAATTAATTGATTGATTGTTTGATTGATTGATTGATTGACGTATTGATTGAATGGTTGATTGATTGATTGATTGATTGATTGACGTATTGATTGAATGGTTGATTGATTGATTGATTGATTGATTGGTTGTCGTATTGATTGAATGGTCGATTGATTAATTAATTGGTGATTGTTTGATTGAGGCGTTGACTACATAGCCCGTTTTACTGTCCTTTCTTTGAATAATATTAACTAGTATTGCCATGGCTAGCACTAGTGTGAATCAAGCCTTCACCTATTTCCTACAACAACATCTATAATACATGTTTATGTACAGCAGTTTAATGTCGATTTTTGACCTAATGCACTGTTTTTTGTTGTTTTTGATTGTTACCAGAAATGGAAGTGAGAGTTGACACAAAACGGCTAATTCAATTACTTCAAGAAATATTGAATACAGAGGAAGAATTGCAATCTGATGGTGTTCTTGACTTTGGTGAAGATGGAGATATTCCAGATGAGGCGCTTCTACCCAGACCAATCATCACTGATTTTTACATCGAAATATCTAAACTTAAAAGTGCCAATTTAGCCTCCGAGGTATTCTTCGTCTTTTCCATTGCACTTTCCTGTGTTTCTAAGATCAATAATTTGTCTTTCATTTTTGCTGCACATAGTATATATTTTTATGTTGTGTTTAATATTCCATGTTCAACAAAAGTGGGTGATTTAAATACTTTCGTATTTTTTCTAGCTTCCACACGATCAATTGGTTCACATTGTTTCCATAATGGACAGGCATGTTAAAAGCAGCCAAGCAATTCTGCTCAATCAGCCAAAGGTAAACAAGAGTTTAAACGACTTTATCTCAAGAAATTCACCGTTACGTGTTCGATTTTAGGATTAAACGAAAATATTAAATCCTGCGAATGACAATAGTATTAGTATATTGCCAACCAGTGTAATGACAACAGTAAAATGACAACTGAATAATGACAATAGTATAGTGACAACATTATAATGACAACATTATAATGACAACAGTATCATGGCAACAGTATAACGACAACAGTAAGATGATAATGCTCTTTTTGACAGCAAGATGAAGATGAGGAAGAGAAATTATGGAAGGCGTTGAAAATGGATCGAGTACTACGTGCATGTGAAGCATCTCTTATTATTTTGCATATAACAACTGCACCTGGAATGCCAAAGCAGGTTTACATGGAAGAAGTCATCGAACATTTAGTCTCATTTTGTAGATTTCAATTAGAGAATACAATTTACCCTGAATATGATCCTGTTTATAGAGTAGACCCTGAAAGCAAATGTAAGTTTCATCATTGTTTTTCTTTTCCCTCACAACGAGTTGCTTTAAAACAGATTGAGATATTTTATTGTGCGATGTGAAACAGATTTGAATATTTAATTTAAATTTTTGACCATGGTTGTCGGTTTTGGCTAGAGATGGTCTTAAACCAAGCCTAAGTGATGCATGGTTGCATCTGCTATAATATATAGCCTTTAGTGAACATTGTCATTTTTACCAATTTTAACAAAGAATGTATGTTTTGATATTGTATTTTCTCTTCTGCATTTTCGCAGTTGATTCATCAATTATGCTACCCAAGTCTCGACGTGCAAGAAGTATAAACAATACAAAATTGAAACCAATTCTTCAATTATATAACAAACTATGCGAGTTGGTATCTCTGATTGGTAATCTAGTTGCAATGGAGAATCTAACTGATCTCATCATACTAAAGGTAGATACAACAAGAATTAACAGTCTTATCAGTCATTCTACGACCATTCCGTTCATGTTAAGTTACAATGTTTTGCGTCGAAAAACTTTCATGCAAAGCCCGATCATTTATGTTTTTTCGATGAACAAAACGCATCTTAGGCGCATTGGTCAAAGACTTTCAAATATATTGCAACACTCTTAAAACTTTGCCATGCCCTCTAAGTTCATATCTCAGTTGTTCAATGCTGATTTTCGTCTGATGTGTGTTTTCTGTCGTGTCATTTTTAGGTCTCTTCAATTGGTACATCACCTTTTTTCGTGGAAAATGTCAGTTTTTTGCAGCTTGAAGCTTTGAAGCTTGTTCGAACGGTATTGCATTCAATTGATTTCATTTTATGTCAAACTTCTCCTATGTGATTTGAGATTAATAATTACCTATAAACACATACGAATAAACGTTAAAAAACCGGCTAGATTATTTTGTCGATAATTTTCTTAAAGGAGAACCTAACTAAGTAAAAACTTTCTTAGGTAAATTACCTACATGAGATAAAAATTGACATAGTGTAATTTTGGTTCAAGATTGCATGAAACAGCGACAATGTTTTTTTTTGACACTGATGATTACTTTTTTATGCGACACTGTTAAGTGTAATATGTAGAAGAGTCATCAACTGATGGAACGTGTTCTTTTCAAAAGCAGTAAAATTCGTATTTGTTTTGATTTTGAATGCTTTTGAAATTAAAGCTCTGCATTCTAGTTTAATTCTTTCTATTTCAGATTTTTAGAACTTATGTCAAACACAGGGATTTGATATTAGATGATATTCTCGCGTCTCTTGCAAGACTCCCAAGCAGTAAAAGAAATCTTAGAAATTACAGGTATATTTTACGAAGCTTTTAGCATCTGATACTAATTTCCTGATGCGAGTATCGTTGATGCGAGTGTCATGATTTACGTCACGCCGTGTCCTATTTGTCAATAACTGCAATATCTGATCAAGAGGATAATCATATTTCAATCCTATTTTTCACATTAGTATTTAATTTATATATACTTGTTCTTAGGCTGTTTGAAGACTGCTCAATTCAGATGGTAACCGCATTGGTTTTGCAACTTGTCCAATGTACTGTCAGCATTCCAGAATCATTCGACAAGAAGGAAGACTCTCTAGTAAGATTCGATCGTCTTTAACTCCAAATCTTTCTACATTTTGTTAATTACGATACTCTACACCAAATTATTTTGGTAATAAAATTGTTAAGCATGACTTTAAACATCGGGAATAAAGTTTATATGGTTTGATGTACCTTATGTTTTTAAAGTGTTGATAAGAACGACGCAATACGGCTAGACAAACACAAAAAACGGCAACATATTTATTTTCTAAAAGTTGTAGTATCGTGTGTTTGCCTTACCGTATTGCGACGTTCCCATAAACAGTCTAACTTGCAATACATTGTCGTAATCATTATATTGAGAATCCAGTAGCTGGACTGCTGCAGTGCCCTTATCTTTTAACGTTTTATGTTTTTAAACCTTGGTAGGTTGACAAAGATGTGCTTATTGTCACTTCATACGAAGATGGTTTGCGAGCTGCACAAAATTTTCTTGCCACGTTCCTTAAGAAGTAAGTTGTCTTCCATTTAACATCAAAACATTTCTTCTTTATGCGAATGGTTAATGTTTGATGTAATATACACGGAAATTATTAATTTCAAATCATTTGCAATGATAACGTGAGATAGATCTTTTTTAATGGGTTTAATGATAGTTAATTGCTGCTAATCGTGAGGGTTGAAATAGTAAAATAGAACTAGACAGAACACAAAAATGAAACATCCAAAACAGTGCAATTAAATCTAGAAATAAGAATTAATTACAATGAACCCAATAAAAGTATTGTTCATATACATCAGGTAGTAGAAATGTTGGAAAACCATTGATGTTCAAGTATGTCAATATCTTCCTTTTCCGTTTGTCTAGATGCTGTTCAGCAAGCAAAGATGAAAACGATTTTCGTCCATTATTTGAAAATTTCCTTCAAGATATGTTAACAACATTGAATAAACCAGAATGGCCTGCTGCAGAAGTACTTCTTACGTTGCTGGGAAAACTGTTGGTATGTTTTTGCACATCATATAAGCAAATATTTTTACAGAAAAGTTTTTGTTTAGTTGATGAGACATTATTGGCTTTAGTGTTGCTGCTAGGGGAGGGGAGGGAGGGGGTTAACTTCAATTTGCATGTTTTTAGATTTTGCTATACAAAACCTGGCGCACTGTCTTCATAGTTATAGTGCATGGAAAAGTTATATGATATTTTGTTCGTTTTAGATTGTGACATTTAATAACAAATCAAATGAGATGAGTTTGCGAGTGGCTGCAATTGATTACCTTGCGTTGATTGCGTCACATCTTAGAAGAGATGCTGTAGAAAGCAGAGGCAGAGATACTGATGATTTAAAGGAAATAATTGAACAGGTTTCATTCCTTCATCTATATATTGTTGTGTTTGCTACTTTGTAATACTGCTATAGGGTTGATTTTGATTCATTCCAGTCCAATAACATATTTAATCCTATAATTGCTACATTGATAAACAGTTCTTTTTTATTTATATATAAAAATATTCCTTTAACTCTCAAGGTATTGCATTTTGTAAATCTTTCAGCACATTTTATCATCTGTTTCTTTGTCGTATGCTCTCTTTTAAGTTTTTTTATCCAATTCATTACTTTTGTCTAACTTTCTTTTATGTATCTGCCTTCAGCTTCATAAACATGATGATATAGAAGATAGAGATGACATTAGCGTTGATGTAAGTATATATATATAGATATATCACGTCCAGTTATATCAATATTAAGCAGGTTTATATCAATCTTGCAAATTATTCCCTTATGCATTCTCTCACCTATTTTGTGTGTTTTTTAACAATTTTAAAGCCATACATCAATGCTGTCGTCTACAGAAGATACTATTACATTTTTTTCTTTAGTACAGTAACTATTTGCTCTATCTAACACTTCTTTCATTCGTTGATTCATTCATTTATGCGTTGTCTTCTGTGCATGTTGTGTTCACATAATACTGGGTAAAAAACCAATGCAGACGTATTGGCAATGCAAGTCTAAACACACTGAATTACTGTTTTGTCTTCGAAAGATTCAAAGTTGCACGAGAAGGTTGAGTTTGGCTTCTGCCTTTTTTTACTTTTGTTACGTTCCATTGTTGTGCCCATGATTTATGATAATTTCTTTTTGTTTTAGATGATCGATATTCATATAAACACGTTGCGTAAAGCCCTTCTATCGTATTTGGTGTACTGTTCAGAAAAAGATGCATCATGCAAAGTAAGCCTATAGACCTCTCTTACTCATAGATTGATTTGCATCGCTTAGGTTTTCCTTGTATCTTAACTATTCATACCTCCCTATATTAATTTACAAGTCTTTCCAGTTATTCATTTATTTATTCACTCCATCATTCGGTTTTTTGGTTGATTGACGAAGCCTGTGATGAGGATTTATGGTTTCATATATCCTGCTATGATATTATTGTAATGACTATATTTTTGGATATTTATTGCTACAAATTGCATTTGTCAATACTTGCCTTACTAGATTGATTAATCCATTAACATTGTTCTTCTTCTTTTAGTTTTCACGAGAGTTTTATCTTGGTCAATGGATCCGAGATGTTCATGTTGAAATGGAGAAATGCATGAAAGCTCCAATGATGTCAATACCAGGAGCTGCTTCAACTGAAATACCAACAGATTGTGGAGAGACATCAATTGAGAATATATATGAATTAGAAGAAAAAAAGAAATATTATCATGCAATGGCAACTGAAAAAACTGTTATGTCATACAGGTTTGTCTCTTTTTGTTTATCGTCAAAAGCATCTCCATGTTGAAGCCAGCATAGTGCGTCAAACAGTTTCACTGCTACAGCTAATGAAGTAATTATTACAGTTGTAAGTAATAATGGATTTTGCAATCAGATGGAAGCTTATGCTAATTCTAGTAACATATTATTCTGCATTACTTTCCCAATTTCATGTGAGTTTTACAACAAATTATTGATTTGTTTATCTACAGGTCATCCCAGCATAGAATATCATACGAAGAAGCCTGCATCATTGCAAAATATCTGACATCATCTCGATCATTCTGTCAGAGTTTTGATATTTACCTTCAACAAGTCAGTCTTTTTTATTTTAATCTTTGATCACATCACTTTTTTGTCACTTCGAGACTTAAAATTCGTTGATTTACATTTTGTAAGTTGTAAATATCACAATTACCCATGAAAAACTTTTTTATTTTTAGATATTTAAAATACTGAATGAGCCAGCCGTTGCTTTAAGGACAAAAGCTGTCAAAGCATTGACGTCAATTGTTACTGTGGATCCAAATATTCTTGAACGGGTAAATATACTTATAAGACAATTTACTAGATATAGATTTCTTATCAGAATATATACCCATTTAATAGGCAGTATGGGGTTAGAAGAGCTTATAAATGCATGATATGCTTATATATGATTGTTACATAGAGCGATCATAGATGTCACATAGATTGTTCAAATCATTTATTATTTAAAATTGTTATTCGGTTCATATTATTCTCACTTTTCATTGTTATTGCCTAATTTTATATTGTTCCCTTGTCTTGTTGATTATATATGCACTGTTTGTAACTGGATGGTTTATAACTGATGGAGACGCAAGATGAAACGTTTTAAAAAGATGAAGTTTTTTCTGTGTATCTATAGTTATTTTAACATTACTCGGTTATGATAGCTTTTTCATGTATGTATGTACATTATATGCTTAGTTTAATTTTAGTAATGCAATGTTTCTTTTGAAGTTTTTTTTACATTTACTCCTTTTGTTGGTTTCTTTTAATAGGAAGACGTTCAAATAAGTGTACATTTCCGGTTTCGTGACCAATCAACATTAGTAAGAGAAGCAGCTGTTGATTTAATTGGTCATTTTGTCCTTCAATGTCCTCATATAACTGATAAATACTACGATATGATCATTGAGAGAATTCTTGTAAGTTGAAATTGAAGTTTTATAGACTCTCATTCAAAACATTTCCAAGTGAATGGGACCTTCTTTTTAAGTATCTGCTTTATTTATATCATTATAAGTGCTCTGATAGATTACTACTGTGATAGATGTACACCTCATCCTTATCCATCCTTTATTGAGAGTATTTTTGGAAAGGATCCAGAAGAGGATCTCCTAGTAGCATTCATTTCTTCTCAGCGTTGATAAATTATCGTTTATATTTCTCTGCCACAATCAATATTTCTCGTGTTATTTAGGATACCGGTATTAGTGTACGGAAAAGAGTCATCAAAATATTACGGGATATATGCATAGAACAACCTGATTTCGCGAAAGTTCCAGAGATTTGCATTAAAATGATTCGAAGGATCAATGATGAAGAAGGAATAAGGGTAAGACTTTTGTCATCCTTTTTTAAATAAGCGTTTGGTTAATTTGCGATTCGCAATTCATTCCTCTTTTCATGACACTTTGGTTTATATTGATTTTGTATCTCTCATTGAAAATTCTAATGATTTTAAAAATAATTATTGAAATTTCCCTGCCAAAATTTTTATATTAGGTTGATTGTTGTTTAGAGCTTAATGATTAAGATCTCATCTAACTTTATTGAAAACTTCTCTTGAAGTCAGAGACCTAACGTTATACCATTTCAATAATTGGCTTGCTTGTTTCTCTCATCATACCTTCTGATTATCTGCTATAACCAATCAGGGCCGCCGAGAGGTTTTCGAGGCCCAGGGGCAAACTGCAAAACGAGGCCCCTTGTGTCTGTGATCGAAGGGAGCAGAAGGAGCACAGAGCGAGAGAATCTGGGAGAACAGAATCTGGATGCACTCTTAGAACCTTGTAGGCTGCTCCTACTGGGAGGTGCTTTTAATGCATTTAAAAAGACTATAAATTAAAATTTTAATATTAGTTTATGAGGCCCCCTTGACCATGAGGCCCTGGGGCAAACTGCCCCCTCTGCCCCTCCCTCTCGGCGGCCCTGTAACCAATTATCCTTTTACTCTTCTAGGATCTAGTAACAAAGGTTTTCCAAAAAATGTGGTTTACGCCAGTTACTGGAAGTGTTGAAAATAACGAAGAGTTAAACAAAAAATCACAAAATATCATGAGAGTGGTAGGTATCCACCATTTAGACTTTTATCACCTGATTATGGTTTTAAGCCCGGTATGTCTAATAAAAATTTAATTGTATAATTAATAAGACTTATAGGAAGTCATTGTAACATAACAAGCATTCATTGTTTAATTTTAGGTTGCAATGTGCAAAGACTGTGGTTATGAATGGCTTGAAAATCTTCTCGACAATGTGAGTATTGTCCATAATACACTATTATCTTAATAAATGTCTTCCAAAACATGTTGCATTATTTATCAATGTGTCCTTCTTCGTGTAAACTTCTGGTGATCTATGCTTTGGCGGGAATTGATTGATCTACATGGTTCGATTCATTTTAACTGATTATTTCGGTGTAAATTGATTATTATGTATAGGCTGGAAAACTTCACTACGATCAACAATGCTATCCGCCATAAGGATGTGACAGATATTATCTCATGACTGTTATGTTGGTGTTTTTTCATAATTTTATCTTTTACGGTCATCATGGACTGCCCACATTGAAGCATGAATACTTTCATAATTTATTTTTCTTGTTATTTATTCATAGCTGCTTGAAGGTGATGATGAAAGCGTAAAGAAAAGCACCGAAAAGGCTTGCCAGCAGCTTGTTGCTGCTTTTATTCAGAGACTTTTGAAAACAGAGCAAGAAAATGGTATAGCCTTTGCAATTGTTAGATCTCACCATTATTATTGAAACAATAATGCATTGGAAATTTAACTTTTTCTGTGTATTTTCATAAATAGTTGCAGAGAAAGAATTTCATTATTGTGTTAACTTGGAACTATCAGTGGCTATACATGATGATTTGCACTACACTATTCACCAGTTTTTATGCATCATTTCTTTTCATAGGTTCTGAACTTGTTGCTTGCCTAACAACTTTGTATTTCATGTGCAAAATCCGACCCCAACTTTTGCTCCAGCATGCTTCAACATTACAACCATATCTCAGCATTAAATGCAACGTGAGTGTCTATATATTTCTATTTGAATTAAAATGATTATTCGTTTCATTTGAAGCTGTGCATTATTCAAGACTTGTTTAAATTTTACATGATTTATAATCTTTCTTTTTTAGACAAAAGGTGATGCTTTGGTAATACAAAACGTTGCAAAAATTCTAGAAAATGTCATTCCCCTCATGGATCATCCCAACCCGAAATTCCTTGCAGACCTTGAAGAAGATCTTATGAAACTGATCATAAAACAAGGGCAAAATGTAAGTTTCACATTGAACATCACTTATTGATTGAAACCTTTGATTAAATCTTAAGTCTACATTAAAGTTTAACATTTTAAGTTAATTTAGGTTCATGTTAATATTGACATCTCGTTTAGGTTTTAGTTGAGTTGCCAAAAGCTTTAGGCTTAACATTTCCTGCAACTATGATGATCAATCTTTGCTAACCAACTATTTTGCCAGTTAATGGTTTCTTGGTTCTAGTCTCTATGTTTTTTTAGATCGTTCAAAGCTGCGTCAGTTGCCTGGATGCTGTTGTTAATCAAGTTACGCGGAATTATAAATTTGTTGTTGATTGTTTCAAGAAATTCCATGGTAAGTAGATTTAAGATTGCTTTAGTAATCCTTTATTTTTGAATGATGGGTTTTTTCCCGTCACTATGTCTTTAGCAAAGTTTCTGGCTTGTTGAAATTCTTACCAACATCCTTACTATAATTTCCTTCCATTTATATTAAGTTGAAATATCGCATTACATTTCTTATTTTTCAGCATTTTTAGAGAAAGCCAAAAAAGAACTCAGCAATAATAAGCAGAATAATAAGTTTATTGGAACTCGGCCAGCACTTCTTCGATCATTGTTTATCGCTGGACTTCTCTGCAAACATTTTGATTTTGATAAACACATGGACGAAAACCAAAAGGTATTCAATCAAGCTTTTAATAATTATAACATACATGTCAACTCATTAAAATAAAACTTTTATGACTTCTTAAAAGCCATAATCTATACGACAGCCATCTACAACTTTTCGCCTATTTTGACATTGCGAATCTTAAAGATATTCTCAAGTTTGATAGTGTTTTCAATTTGATTTTCTAGAATCCAATCAGTTTACAAATCTTAGAAATCACTTTATATTTTGCGAATCATTCTGACGAAGAAATTCGACTCAAAGCAATCTTGGCTGTTGGTAAGAATCATTTCACATCTGATTCTCCAGAATTTCATCTTATTTCATCAATAAAGAATGAGATTTCCTTTTTAGTGGAAACTTGTCTAGGCATGGTAAAAGAATCTTTTTGTATAAATGTCCTTGGAGCTCAAAATAAAACTGAAGAATCTGCGCACCTCATCCTTATTCCTTTTGGTGGCTGGATTGAACTTATAGTCATATACATTTGTCAAAAAATAGAATTAGAAATAAAGGTATAAATAGGCTACTTTATACCGATTTTTAACCTGAGACTTCTTTTTCAGGCTTTGTATGTACGAATAAACCAGAATATCTGCTGAGAAATGATTGTAAAAATCTTTATCAAAGCATTTTATCAGAAAATTATCAGTCATCGAGAGACAAATGTATGTTGCTGAAAAGTCTTCAAAATCATTTGATGGAAGAGGAAACGCGAATGACCCAATTGGAAGGTATGAAACAAGGTGTTTTGTGTACATCCATTGGTATAAATCATGATATACATTTTGTTTTCACATCATTCATTTCATAACAGTCAGTGCATTTGGTTGGCAGGTTCTTTGATTGATTGATTGATTGATTGTTTCGATTGATTGATTGATTGATTGATTGATTGATTGATTGATTGATTGATTGGTTTTATAAATAATAAAACGAACGATGCTTTGACCATAAGTGATATAGTGGTTGTGACTCCTGACAGACCAATCATTTTCTATTTGTTATATATTTGACTTTATCGCCATTCATTGGTCTAATAAATCTTATCAACCTTTACATGGTACATCACACTTCCCATATTTTGTAATTTGCGATAACATACCCTTATCCTATTACTCGCAAAGGTCGGAAGAAAAAAGGAAGAAAGCAGAAAAGTAAGGATGATGATGGCAACATAAAAGAATTTGGTGATTCACAATCTGGGTATGACCTCTTAAATCTTACATAAAATCTGGTTTTGTTTGGAGATAACGTACCTAATACACATAGTAAATTTCACTTTATTTAAATTCGGCATTCCTTGTTACTCTGTATGACGTGGATATCCTTGCAGATCAACGCCTAAGCTCCTTCGACTCATAAAATTTCAAACATACTCGAGTCATTTCACCTTAAAATAATCTAATCTTGTGTATTGGTTTCATTTGATAGGACAACCAGTGCAGTAATGCAAGTTATGCTGAAAAGTATCTTAGAGACATTCTTTCATGCTGATGCTATGGTTAGATTTGCCGCTGTTCAGGTCGTTGCTCTTATCCTTAGACAAGGACTTATTCATCCCGCACAGGTAAATCAAATGCATATGTAAAAATTCTTCAATTCATTTTACATTATTTATCTTCAAAGCTATCCGGCATTTGTAAATTCATCTTATGTGATTTAAAAAGATTACTTTTTCAAATGTTATCCAATGCAATAATCCGATGATTAAGGATATGAAGTATCACTTCATATTCGCATCCTGGAGTTCATTACAGTGAACTTTGAAAGGGCAAAAAACGACTCTTAATCGTCGATATAACTAAGGATCTGCCCTGATCAATTTTTGCCTTAACTGCCTTAAGTAAATCATTTATCTTGTCTTGTATTGTAGAACAGTACAACCTTGTAATTCCCTTTTGATATGTTCATTAAATGATATAGCGGATATAGCGTAATGAGCTGCTTGTTGATGGCATCAATGTTGAACCTGGAATTATCACCAGAAGCAGGCTAGTTCAACAGGACAACACAGCACTGTTGTTATGACATCTGTTACGTTATGATTAGCCTCGTTTCGCCACTTAGCATGTGACTTGTAAGAATGTCGGTGCTTAGGCCAGGATTGATATTTATCACGCTATAAATTGTATCCGTTTGTCTTGATTTAATCTGAAGGAAAAAGCATGGAGCACTGTATTACAGCCCGATAGGCAGTGATTTATTTATATCTAATTTTCAATTTCAAATATCATTATTGTAAACATAAAGGTGATAACTCAATGACTGTTTTGCTTGTTTTTCATAAAGTGTGTGCCATATTTAATTGCTGCTGGAACTGACGATGATAAGATGATAAAAGCAAAAGCCGAACAATCATTAACAGACATTCATAAGCGTCATGCTGGTTTTATTCATGTAAGTAAATCCTTTTGGTTGGATTCTGATACTAATTGACGCCCCATTCTTTTCTCAAAAAATCATAGGTCAGGTTTAGTAAGGTTTTACCGAATTTTTTGTGTTATTCTTCTTTATTTAGATGCTTATTTATTTTAATTTTAGATGAAAGCAGTGCAAGGGTTCAAATTATCATATAAACTGCAAAGATTGATCCAGTTTGTGAGTAGTATTCAATTTTGTTTTATAACTTTATTGTATACCGTGGTTATTTGTAGAGCGAGAGGTTAGACAGAGGTCCACGCTCTTGACGATAATTAATAGTCCGTTGATTGCCAAAACATCCAACTCAAAGTGACAATCAATAAGGTCTTGCCTTTTTTGTATATTATACTGTTCTGTGCTAACAATGCTGGGTATTATTCATATCAAGACATACCTTTGTTCCATACATTTTGTTTCCTTCCCCATCTCATTTGCACCACTTTAGGGAGAGAATGCCGCATGTTTCTTCTAAACCGCTCGTGCTTGGTAACTATTAGCCCTCATTGCATTGGTTTTTGTTTGTTCTAGACTGACGGTGGCTACCTTCAAGGGTACAGAGATGGTGATTCAAGAAATGCATTCGCAAGTCATGTTTATGCCATGTTAAGAAGTAACAAACAGTACAGACGGCCGTTCCTGCAGACTGTCCTTAAACAGTTTGATGATCAGGTATAAAAGCATATCATTGTCATCTACCAGAGATTTATACGATTTGCAAGCCAAATATGTTGACTAAAATTAATGACATTGCTCATGAATGCAATATTGATAAAGCCTTAAATAATAGATGCTAGTCTTAATCTATATTTATTGTAGAAAATTCACATTTGTCAACGTTTGTTATATTTTACATGTATATAGTTACTTTTCATATATGTATATAGTTATGTTCTACTATATTTTTGTTCTATGTATAGTTTTATCCAATTACTTTTTATTTACATATTCTTTCGTTGTTTTGTTTTGTTGCATTACTATATTGTTGTGTTGTTTTTTTTATTGAATTTATTGTTCTTACTTTCGGTTGCAGAAAAATCAAATTGATTTGTTGTACTACCTTGCTGAAAACCTAGCATACCTTCCGTACGTCACACAGGAAGAACCATTGTTTGTGATGCATCATTGTGATATGATGGTATCAGTAACAGGAGCAGGGTATTTGCAAAGCTTCAAAGAGGTATTATTCACACTATTTACAACCATTTATAGATCATATTGCTTAACAATATCAAGACAATAGTTTTCTGAAACTTTTATAGTAATTGTTAGCGAAACACTGATTTCCGTTTCTTTAATCATCAAGCCACAACCAAATACAAATAGGTTAATATCAAGGCTTTTTGTAGCATTCTTTGTTTAGAATCAGCACTAATAATACTTATATTTACATCTCTCCTGAAGATTTTCTTTCCTCAACGGAAAGGAAAAGGTAAAGGGAAGTCGCCATCTCATCCAGCAGAAGAAGATGATGATATGGAAGATATTCAAAAGCTTGGAAGTAAGTCTTAAGTAGCACGCATGCTTTTATCTTTTTTGTAACTTATTTTAATTTCTACGTTTATTTTCGATAGCGAAAACATTTGCCAAATTAATGAATCCACCAGATCATCTTTGGAGGAGTTCAAGAGTTTTTACTCGTTTTTCACTTCACCATCTTCTGATTATTATTTTCACTTTTTTAGAGGCTGTTACAGACTTAAAAAGATTAGAGGAGGTTGTTCGTGAATCGTTCTGTTGTATGTTACTTTTGGAACTGAAACATCATCTTAAACAATTATACGGATTTGCTGATAGGTATGTTAAAGATCATCCCGCATTTCTACATCTCTAAGGAACGATTAAATAAACATAACACTTGTCACTTAGCTACCTTTGCTTAGTAGAATTTCAATCCAGTTCAGTTCTGTTCAGTTCAATGCACAGGTTTGAGTTGAATTGAGCTATCAAAACCATTATTTATTTATTTTCTTTTCATTTTATTAGCAAATGTCAAAAGTATTCACCATCTGAACCATCAAAATTATATGACAAGACAATGACGAGGCGCGGTGATGTGTATTTTAACTCACATTTTAAGGATCTTATGTTCAATAAAAATGCTTTAGAGAGAGAGGAAATGATCAGTTATTACATCGAGGTAAGTTTTTGAGCCAGTACATTTTCTAATGAAATCCTTTAATATTCCAGCTTAAAATAGTTATAATAACTACATTACATATGACTGCATCAGGATTGCCTTTAACGGGAAATTTAAGTATTTGCGAAGATCAAAAGGGTAGACAGCACAGCTCTAGAACATAAGGGTACAAAGTTACGGGCTTCAATTTTCTTCTGCTTTTAACAAAAAGCTGCTCTTATTGTCTTTTTATTGACATTAAGATCTAAATAGATTCAGCAATTTTTTTGATATAACTTTTTTGAGAAACGAGTATTTTATGATTTAGTGGGGAGAGGAGGATGCCAAAGTCTTCGATTTGTCCAATGGTGTTGAGATCTGTGATGTTTTTATTGTTATTACAGTTCAATCAATTGATGCTGAGTTTAGATTCCGAAGAAGATAGTGAAGAATCGGAAGGGAAAGAGAAGAAAATGCCTGAAAATGCGTCGCATATTGATAGCGAGGAAGTGGTTAGCAATGATTACGGGGAAAGCAAGGACCAAGAGGAAAATAAGGAACAAGGGGAAAGCAAGGAACAAGGAGAAAAAGCTCATGTTGAAAAAACGAATCTAGTGCAACAAAAAGTATCCGAAGATGTTACAATGACAGAATTAAGTGGGCATAAAGAAATAAAGGATGGAAAAGAAAACCAGCCAAAGACAATTGAGCCAGAAGTGAATCAAACCATACTTGAAACTGAGGTACTTGGAATTTGAAAATAGTCTTTTTTAATTGCTTGTGAAAGTGGACGTCCAGCGATCGTTAAAACTTTCGAAAGATAAACCAATCTCGCTCATTCTAAAAGTTGTTTTCTTCTTAATCTTGATTCCTGCTCATTGAAGTTAAGCATTGATGACTTGATTCACTTAACGTAGTTCCTCGTTCTTACGTTGCTAATTTATTTCGTTCAGGTGTTGGTAATGAAGCAGAATGATGATGACAATGTAAGCGAAACATCTTCAAGTTCAAGGACCAGACGAACTCGATCAAGAAGTAGAAAGTAGCTAAAAAGTATTGTGTTTCAAAAACAGAAATTCTATCATTTCATTCAAAGTAAATTTAGCTTGGAATGGTTCAGGGGGTTGATTAATTTTAGCTTGAACAAATCGTTCTCTTGTAATATTTATTGTATTAAGCGTTTTATTGAAGATTTAGCAGGATTTTATCTACCATCTTTGACATAATTCGTGGTTTAAACAGGCATGAAAACATCATGGTCGCATAATGTATTATAAAAGATAAGTTTATGGAGGTCGATAGAACACGGTATGACATGTTTAATTAACACCCATTCATTATTTGAATGTGATGAAGGTTTGCCCATCATAGGCTGCTCCAAGACTAGCCGATCAAAGTGTTTGTATACAGAGGCAGGTTAAAAGCCCAACTGGCCTATATACCCTATTCGAAATATGTGATAATTTGTCCTGTCGCATACGGGCAATAACAATGGTGTTGTAGACCTCACAAAAGCGGAAAATTATCAAATATTTTTAAAAGTATCTTTAGTCACACGCCTTGCGGGATTCTGAAGATTGGATGATGCCCAAAAATGACGGAAATTTTAGTTAAATGTGGTTTTGAAATGCTTGAGAAATTGAAAAAGTGTTATTTACTTTAATGACTCGTCGCCCATTCATATGGTGAAGGAATAAATGTTTATGCGATCTTCTAAGAAATTAATTCTTTTATTTATGTTCACAAAAGTTCGCTATTTCACCCTATTTCGCTTAAGATTCCAGATAAGATCCTGTTCTCGACATATAACGTTTATTTTATGTAAAATATATTAACCTTGTAAATTGACTGTTTCGATACGTTAAGATTTGTTAAAGACAATTTATCATTGAAGGTAATTAACGGGGGTGTTAATCAGATATTTGCTTAGGTTCTATACAGTCTACGCAATGGATAGGTGCCAATTGGCATTTGAAAAACTCTGCATTAAAGATAAATAGCAATAGCAAGTATACCTCGTGAATTGCATTTCATACAATCTTAGATTAGCCATGCATAACAATTACTGACTTCAAAGGAACGTCATGGGCTGGAAAATACACCAATTTTCCATCGAAAAAGATATCAAAATAAATGTTCATGAAATTGAAAATTATATCAATAGCGAGCTGGTTTTTGTATATGATATCACCAAGAGATGGTTTCTAAATGGTGCCAAATGTTGTTGTTTATATTCGTTTGGGGGGGGGGGGAGAAGGGGGTGCCAAAGAAGATGTCGTTGTTAGCAAAAAGCGACAGTCTTTGTGTTAAATTTAAGGCGGTCAGATTTGTTTTGGTTTGGATTTTTAGCTACGAACAATTTTAAATATGAAATGTTGCAATTAAGCATGAATTTTATCATCAGTATTAGTTTCTTTTTGCCTGCAATGTTTGAAATATTTAAAGGTGAAAGGGTAGAAGGGGTTTCATTGCCTCAATTTTAAAACCAGATTTGGGAGCTCAAAACGATCACCTTTTTCCAACCCTTTCCAAGAGACCTGTCTTGGAATAAAGTGCTTGAAAAATTGTAGTTGCTAGAATGGGTCTTTCCATTTAAAGCTGCCCCATTTCCCTTAAGGGTTAACCCCATGGGTGTTAAAAGGAGGAACACAAATGACTCGTTTGTATAGTAGTTGCTAGGAAGGAGCTTTTGAAAACGAGGCTCATTTTTAGCGGGAAATTTATTTTTGCAACGCAATTTCAAAGCCAAACTCAAAAGGTAAATGTTTTATTACAATTGCATGATTCTTGTTAATTACTACAAATAGGAACCAACTACCTATTTATTGGTACAGAGCAGAAACTTTATTTCTAAAAGACTGAAAACAAATATTGTGTTTTTCAATAGCATACAGTTTTTCATCTTTTACAGGCCTGAAGTTAGCAGTTTGTGAATTAAGATGTCTGCAAATTCAAGAGGCGTTTTTGCTACTCCTGGTTCGAGATCTTTTTTAAAGACGCCAATATCAAAATCACAGAGACAAGAAACACCGAAAAGTGGAGGAAATTCTTGTTTTAACGTCTCAATAGATGAAGAGTCTGCTTGTTGCTTAAAAGATGAAACGAATATCACGAAAAAGCCAGACTTTGAGAGGAGATGTGAGCAAAAATCGAGAAAGACACCGAAAAGTGATTGCAATATCTACAAAAGATCTCTGCTGAATTCATCAGGTTATGAATCAAAAAGAAGATCTGTTATTTATACAGGCCCAGATGCAGAAGAGATTGATACGGAAGGAGATAAAATGCATAATTCAACATTGGATCAAAATTTGCCTCCAATTAATTCGGATCAATCAATGTCAGGTTTGTAGATCTCTAATGATAAGTCTCTTTTATTTCACTTTATTTCTATTTAAACTTATCAGCATTTTCCCGGCATGAAATCTGAATTATTTGGAAGTAGCTGTTACCGTTATTGTCAGCTTTCTTATCAAATGCATTGTCATTATGAAAAGATTAGTTAACTTCAAGTGCCAATTTTGGGAGAAATAGTAAAGTGAAAGTAGGGGGTATATGAATTCATGTAAATATTATTATTTTATATTTTTTTAATCATTTAATTGGATTTCTTGTTTGTTCAGTGAATCAGACTCCAAAACATATAGGTGATAAAAATGCCAATGTGTTGCCCCGCAGTTCAGCGCGGCCTCGTCCTACTCTCCTTGAGTCATCAGGTGCTCATACTTCATTGAATCAAACATCAGTTACACCAATGAGGGTCACTTCGGAACTCGGAATGAATTCAAGAAGCAGAACAAGTGAATCAAGCGTAGATGAAAATGGCAATTGCCAGGTTGAAAACCTGAATCGGGAACAAAATGAAATGATGATTGTTGATCGAGTTCCAAGAAGAGGAAACGTCTTTTCAGATACAAGTGATCCTGATGATAAGGTACAACAAAAACTATCTACTCTAAGTCGCCGCGGGATTTGACAACCGTTCCTTTTTCTTCAATTTTGCTTTCATTAATTGTAGAAAGCTTTTATTGAAAATCTAGAAATCGTATTCTCAACTAAAGCTTTGCTGTCTTTTTTCTCAGGTTTACATGTGTGCAGTGAAAAGTAATGGCAAGATTGGCCTAGCTTATTATGATACAGAAAATTGTCAAATTAAAATGATGGAGGATGTTGTAGAGACTTCCAATTATCACTTTTTAAGACTAAGTTAGTTTTCACATTTATTCCTTCTCTCGTCATATGAATTAAGCTTTTTCATTTCTTTTTTTAACACTTTTTCTACGTTGTAGTTAATCATTATTATTCTTCTTTCTACCTGCGATAATTTTTTTCTCATCCTTACTTTACCAAACATACAATAACTATGCTATTTCACTATCATCCATAGTTCATGTCTTTTTTCTGAAGGGTTACTAAAAGCCTGGCTGTTTTTGCACAAATGATAATTTATGTGCAATGACGAAGTGCCCATTTTTGACCAATCATAAACATTTCATGTTTCAGTGAAACGTAGAATTCAACCTGACGTCATCATTACAAGCGCCAAACAAGAAGAGGCTTTCTTGCAAGCCATTAGAGATGATGGTAGTTCATCCCATTTTACCTACAGCTAACTAAACATTAATGATAATTTTATATTCTGCTCATTTTGATCATCTTTTTGATAAGCTCTTAATGTAACTGAGTGTTTTAATTTTTGATAGATGATGAAGCAACATCTAGACTCGAGAAACATGTTCATATTGATCTTATTCCTTGCATGATGTTTGGTAAGCCATCATTATCACTTTTCGAAATTTTGCCAATACGGATCCTCCTTTCATATAATATATAGCTATATTTCTTGCTTCAAATTCATTGGCCAAACGTTTTTCTGCTTTTTAGGGTATGACTTATGCAAAAGACGAATTCTTTCACTCAATGGAATGCCAGGACTACCTGCAGAAGCATCAGAATTAGAAAGAAATATTTATTTTGGGTCATTGTTGTCTTTTGATAATGTTAACATGGTAAGGAAATGTTTCATTTTATTGAAATAATTTAATAATCTAGTGACAAAAATTTGTAAACGAAATCAACCGTGGAGCAACTAAACTTAAATAAAAAAATTTAATAAGCTAAGTGATCAACTTTAATTAATGTTTTTTTCTATTTTTTCACATTTTCTCGATTCAGGTAAGGGCTGCTGGCGCATTAATGAAATATTTGGACAAAAACAGAGTTGGTGTTGAATTGGAAGATCCTGGAACGAAAGTGCCCATATTAGCATTGAAATCATTTGCATTGTGAGTCGTTTTTCTACATGATTGATTCTAATTTTTCTAATTTTCGAATTTCAGTATTCATTTTCAACTTCCAATACAACAAACCATTTACCTCATGGTTTTATATTTTCTTGCAGAAATGCTGTTATGATGGTTGACGATGACACGTACGGGTAAATCGATTCATGCTTCTGAAAAGTTATCCGATCTACTTGATGTATTAAATGCTTTGTTGAACCAATTTCAAATGAAACGTCTCAGATATCTGAGAGTTCTCTCTCCCTGTGAGAAATTTTTAGTCTTCAAACTCAAATTACGTGAAGTTAAACTCAATTTTTATTTTGTTTTTTATTTTCAGAGCTTTGCAGATTTTTAGTAAAGAGGCTCATCCATCAGTTTACAAATCAGGTGGGAGTGGATCAAAAGAGGGATTATCCCTCTTTGGTATGTGACAAATGTTTTCAAAATTTTGTTTTTCTACAAAGTTTATTTCCATCCCCACAGGGCCACATTGTTAATAATACGTTCAACATTTGAATGACCAAATACTTTCTGATAGAATTATGGACATGCACGCATGATGATGTCAATGGCTGATGCTTTCAAAGAAATTTAAGGCTGTTTCATTTTACATCTCCTCATGCTTCATGTAACTAAAGTACTTTATGTAACTGGAGTACACACGTATTACGTAAATGGAAAAGGATTTGGAAAAAAGATTACAATTTTTCAGTAGCTGGGCATTTTTCCCATTGCTGATTGTTCTGTATCTTAGGCTTCCTGTCATTTTCACGCTTAACTTTAACTTCAAATTATATTTCAATGTGCAAAATTTTATCACAGGTATAATAAACTATACAAAATCAAGTCCAGGATGCAAATTACTTCGTCAATGGTTTTTGCATCCTCTGACAAACATTGATGAAATCAAAGAACGCCAGGAGGCCATCCAATTCTTCCTCATGACAAAACATCTTGAAGCTGTAATGGCCTTTCAGGACAGTTTGAAGCATATGAAAAATATCAGTGTAAGTAGAACTACAGTAAAGCAATTACAACATTCTCCCTCTTCAAATTTTATAAGGGCGAGACATTATTACAGAAGAATTAATTGGCTTTTGTGATGCTTTGATCCAGATTCCCGTGTGGTCTAGTGGTTAGGATCCGGCGTTTTCACCGCCGTGGCCGGGGTTCGATTCCCCGCACGGGAGAACGAAGTCTTTTTCCCTCTAAGACTATTTTTTAATTTTTATTTTATTGATTTTCTAGAGAATTTTGTCAAAGATGCTTTCTACAGGAGCAAGTGTTACTGACTGGCAAAATTTGTATAAGGTTAGATGAAATAACACACTAAATTCAATAGATGATTTTGGCTCATTAAATATCTGCCATCTTTGCAATGAAAAATTGATTGGCTTTGAAAGTATTGATTGTAACACACCCTTTTCAAATTATTTAGAGAGTTTGTAATTAATAACAATCGAAACAATTTGGCTTTCTAAATGCTTGCGAATTCTCATATCCCATCTGAAAAAAGAAAGAACGATAAGGGACATGGAACCTGGAATATCTTGTCACTTCTGTTTTTCCCCTTTTCAGAGTCGTGAAAATATCACGGTTCCATCCATGGTTGGCAGCCGTGAGAGAGGCAACTGAAATAGAAGACCAAACCCAGATCATGGCCTATTTCTTTATTTAATGAAGAATGGTGATGAATTTGAGCCACTAGGCAGGGGGAAGGTTCAGCATTTTTCTTAGCTCTTCCCCTTTTTGGTATCCAGTAACAATCATTTATAATACCTTTTTCTTTATTATAATTAATTTCAGGCCATTTATAATGCAATTTGCATTGGTGATGTTTGCAAAAGTTTACCCCAAGATATTATGATAATTAAAAAGGTAGTTTATGATTCTAATTTCATATTTGATTTTTTCTTAAAATATGTAAATTGTGTTTATCTTTTGCAATTAATGTATTTGAATTGCTCATTTATGACAAATTACTTTTGGATTTGTTGTTTTAATTGCCACGCAGGAATTGCAAAAATTAAGATCAATATTTTAATCGTTTACAATGGTGCTATGTGTTAATGGTAAACTGGGATCTGGGATTTCATATTGAGCATATAAAAAAAACTTAATAAAAATTGACGTGCAAGTGAGAAAAAACCAGAGGTTGTCACTTACATGTAATAATAATACACACATTTGATGTGCAAAGTTTTCAAGAAGATGAGAGAGATCTGTTGAAGTAAAAGGAATCACTTGTTTGTTGATGGAAATGAAATCTTGAAACTTTGAAATGTTCCCTTTTGGGACACTCTTCTGTCTGAAATACACTTGAATTGGAGTAAAAACTACAGAGAATCACACGACTTACGTCTATTAAAAGCTGTTCTGGGACCATTTATTTTACTTATGTTTTAAGAATATTTACAAAACCTAATTAGATTTTCGCCAAGGTAATGCTTATTTGAAGCTTTAGGAAGGAAAGTTTGATGTTTTTTGTACATCAAAATTTCCAGGCAGTAAAGTAATGGTCAGTATTTTTGGTCCTAGGTAAATTTCATTGGAAAAAAATTAATGCAATAAGCTCCCAGACTAGATTGTCTCTTCTGTTTTAGATCGTTCACACTTTCACCCAAGAACTGTACACGATGGCAAATTTGATAAACAAAATAGTAAGGAACTTGCTTGTTTCTCGTAAAACATTTTACAATTATAAAGAATCCACAACAAGAAGTCAGATGTTATTGAATAATATTTTAAAAAAGATTAAGCTAGTGTGTTGGAATATTCGCAGTCCACTTGGCTCCAATGGTATCATTAATAAACATGTGTTTGATGGTAATAAAATTCCGTAATCTTCAAACTGATATAACATCGGGAATAACGAATATTCATAAATTATTTTAGGTTGATTTTGAAGAATCAATTACCCAAAATCGATTTGTTGTCAATCCTGGAATCGATCCTGAATTAGATGAACGTATGATTCTTTTTGTTTAATTTCAGCTCCAAGTTTCCATTTCTATTTTCTGTGTACTTCGATGGCTTCCTTTAATTTCTGGTTTTGAAAAACATTTTTTCAATTCTACTTGACTTGATTTGACTTGATTTGACATGATTTGACTTGATTTGACTTGATTTGACTTCGCATCCATCTTTCTTTGCGACATCTCTTGTTTGATATGTTTTATTGATCAACTGATTACTATTAATTATTGATTACTATTAATTATTCCTAGTCATTTTTGGTAAAAGATTTCCCAACAGTTGATTGTTTTTTAGGTAAAAGAACATACAATGGTTTACCTGATTTGATGACAAAAGTTGCATCAGAGGAACTCAAACGATTGGATGATTCAATAACAGAATGCGGAGTTTCATATCTTCCCCAAGTAAAAAGATCTTTATAATCGATTGCTAATGATGCTGTTTAGAAAGGAAAGGGAGTGCCATATAAGGCATGGGGATCGGGCAGGATGATACATGGCTTGGGAACAAAGGGGTAGGCGCTTTCTTAAAAAGGTAGCTATAAAGGAGTATTCTCCGAAGCCGAGTTAGGTAGATATTTTGTAAAGACTGTTCTTTTTTGAAGCACTAACAATAAAAGATTTGCCCCCTAAAAATCACTTTTGAAATAGACAACAAATTAATGGAACATGCAAATGTTTTTATCAGTTAGCAAAAGATTGCCCATTGAGTGCCAGAATCTTAAGAATTAGACAAAAATGTAATGCTTTGGAAACCAGCTTTTTATATTGCTAGGTCATAGTTGATTGGTACACGTGGTTATTTTATTGCAGGAGATAATAGTAACTATCAAACAAATTGGTTTAGTTGAACATTTCAAATCGCAGGTATCATAAAAACAAATGATCATTATGCAACATACCTAATACTTTATGTAGCTTAGCAATATCTAATGTAATTTTAATTCATTTTCAGCTTGGCTACTTGCTTGCAATTCCAGTTACAGAAAAAATGAAAGAGGAACAAAACTTTGACGTAGATGGTCTAGAATTTGTGGTCAGATTAACCTTGGTTTATTTTCACCATTGGCTATATTTTAGACGATAATGCCATTTAGTTATAGGAAGTTGATACTATTAGTAAAAACAATGATAACATGAGATTTAAGACGAATACTTTGTCAGCTTTTTGGTTACTTTGATTTGATCGTCTTGTCATCCAACGAGAATTTTAAACATTTTTTTATATGATTTCTCAAAATATTTCCAATTTATAATTCCACTGATTATCATAATGCTATTTAAAAGACAACAGGCAGACATAACATAAATTTTTCACAGTTTTTTTCAGATGAAATGGTTCATTACAAGACAAAAGGAACCAGAGGTCATTATTTTAGTTAATTCATTCATCTGTTAACCATTTATGTCGGTTCAAAGTTGATAGTAGTTGCTTTTATAACTTCCCTAGATCGAGCGTTTTAAAAGTTTCTCTTTTTAAGTAACATGCTATCTCTTTGACTCTTCCCTGTAACATTAAAAACATCTGAAACCAACCCTCATCACTTCCTTCTTGACAATGATATAATCATTGTTTCGTTAACTAATAACAACATGCTAAATTTTAGTCAATATTTTTATCATAGAGCTTGATCAATTGCTTGGAGATACACAAAGTCTTATCTTTGGTACAGTTACAGTATCTTTAGTGCATTTGCTTTCTCCTCTATTCCACAATTATCGTTGGTAAAATGTTGAATTACCGCCACAGGCTCACCCTACGATTGCTGCTATTTCCATTTCAACGAGATATGAAACTCTTTTAAAACTCACCACATACATTTGACGTAAATCATAATCCTTAGAACGACCAATCGGTTTCCCTTTTGAGCAGATGCTATTTATAGGTTTTGAAGCCCTTCCCCAGACACTCCTCAAGCGATGTTGCTTCACCCCATCATTATCGTTTCAATGCATCTGTTGTTATTGTTACTGTAAATATCATGGAATGTCACCAAACTTAATCTTTGTAATCCGATAAACCTCTTGTCTTCAAATCCTTCATTCATCTTGTAATTTGATGTATTTTTCAATCATTTTGTATTTCATTACAATTGCAGATCATGAAACAGCAATAATGCATCGTTTGCAAAGTGTCATTCTTGAAAATACTCAACTTTTATTGGATGCAGTTGATTTGTCTGCTGAATTAGATTGGTGAGCTTGTTTAATCATCATCCATTGTTTTTATGCTTGTTTCTGATGATTAATATTGATGTTAAACAAAAAATAAAATAACTTCAGATGAATCTCTTGAATATGCTGATTGTTTTTAATTGAGGTAGCCAGGCTTGCACTGTTCAGCCATGTAATATAATATGATTATTTGCACAAAATCCGAGCATGTTTCTTTTGCTGCTTGCCCTTATTTTAACACCAATGTTCTTTTTATAGTTTGCTGGCGTTAACCACTGCAGCAAGAGAAGGGAATTACGTGAAGCCAGAGTTAACCAATGACGCTATGTTTCTAATAAAAGGTGGAAGGTAACAACAACTTTCATATATAGCATAGACATTATGGAAAAAGTTATCAGTCCCTGCTTAGCCTTCTTTCTTGTGATAATAGAATAACTTGTCTGTTCTATGCCCATTGATTGCAGTCGATAACATATTGTCTGATTAATGTTTCATTCTGCTAAGTCTCCAAGCAGGATTTCATACGCAAGCAGTTATTAATTACGTAACAGTCATTTACATAATACACTATGATATGTTACTGTCAGAGTATTATGATTGTCTTATTCCTTCCAAGGCATCCTTTACAAGAATTATGCACGGCTCAGTTTGTTTGCAATGACTTAGAAATGACAGCAACAACAAAACGAGTAAATATCATCACCGGGCCAAATGCAAGTGGAAAAAGTATTTACATCAAACAGGTTAATGTTCTGCTTCTCCTTTATCTTTATTGATTAGACATCAACTGTGCCTAATTTATTTTGCAATATCTTTAATGCTTTCAGTTCATTTATATGTCGAAGACTTGACTGATAGAAGAACAAGTTTATGATATGAGGTATCACAATGGACTAGTTTTCTCTAGACAGCCCCCACTTTTAAGTACAGATCATGGATCTATTTCCATAGAAAATATTTTTAATTCTCTGATTTCATCTTCAATCATCCATCTTAAACGAACCGTGTTCAAGGAAATCAGAAGCATCTGAAGCGTGCCTTACTTGCATGTGAGAAAATACACCTTGTTTTCAAAGTCCTTTGATTGAGACACGCAATAAAAGTAATAGTGAGCCATCTGTCATTCTTTCTGCTCCATTTCATTGCGCTTCGACCAGCTTGTACCTTAGCAGCTTTCAAATGCTTCTGAATTCCCAAGCCACTGGTTATAATGGCAAGGAGATATTTCTGTCTCTCTGTGTTCAATTAAGTTTAATTTGTTATAGATTGGCCTGATTGTCTTTCTTGCTCAAATCGGAAGTTTTGTTCCTGCTGAAGATGCCATTATTGGGATCACTGATCGACTTTATACTCGAATAAACACGAAAGAGACTGTATCAACACCATTATCAACTTTCATGATTGACCTAAACCAGGTTAGACCCATCCTTATGTAAATTGTTTATAAACTGCTTATAAGAAACAGCATTATTACCAAGCAAAACCATTGTTGCATTCATTGTTCAACACCAAACTAATTTGAAAACTTTATCAAGCTCCGTTATTGTGTTGAAGTTGAAACAATTTCTAAATTGAAGATGCTCACATCCTTTCATCTTTTTCATTTCATTTTCAAGATATCTGCAGCTGTTCACAGTGCCACAGAAAAATCTTTGGTGCTTGTTGATGAGTTTGGCAAAGGAACATCATCTGTAATCATTTAGCATTTTACTTATCTTTCAATATTGAAATTACCTTCAGTAGCTAACGGTGGTCCTTCAACTTTGGAGAGACTGGCAAAAACAATACGCGACAAATGATGCTATTCTATTCAATATAAAGCTTGAAAGTAGCACTTTAAGACTAGCACGTCCCTTTCAACAAGGCAATAATTTGCATTTTGTTTCTTTAAAACGCAGATGCTTCTAAATCGTTTACAGTATTCGATTGATATTAAATACCAGCTCTTACTACAATCGATAATAAGCGTTTCTTCTTTTTCAGGAAGATGGCCTATCTTTGCTTGCTTCTGTGCTTCAATATTGGCTTGCTCCAGAAACAAAGTGTCCTCGTGTTTTGATTTCCACACATTTTCATGGTCTCATAAAATTCAATTTACTTCAAGAGTCAACTTTACTTCATTTTCAGGTTTATAAATACTTAACTTCACCCCTTTCATAAATGGATTGGCTTGTTGATTGATTGATTGATTGATTGATTGATTGATTGATTGATTGATTGATTGGTTGGTTGGTTGGTTGGTTGGTTGGTTGGTTGGTTGGTTGGTTGGTTTCTTTGATTAGACAGTTGATTGATTGATTTGTTCATTGATTGACTAATTGATTGATTGGTTTGTTTGATTAGTTGATTACTTGATCAGCTAGTTGAGTGATTGATCGATTGATTATTTGATATTCATGATTAACTAGTTGTCTCTCTCAAATGTAAATCACTAACGAGTGATTTGACGATGCAACATTAATTTGGCCTATTTCATACCCTTTTCCTCCACTGCCCTCCATACTTCAATTTTCCTTTAGACTTTTAGTGGTGGGGTCAAACATGACTTAACTTGTTGTTTTCTCTTATATTTCCGGCCTCTTTGGTGAGGTTAAGAAATGGCAGATTTCTCTGTTCTAATTTCTGTCTGTTTTCTTTTGTAGACAATGGAAGTTATGGTTGAAAATGGGGAGCTTGCATTTCTTTACCGAATAAAGGACGGACATGCTGATTGTAGTTATGCATTGAATGTTGCAAAGGTTGCTGGGATCGATGACGAAATTATCAAACGAGCAGAAGAGGTTTGCATCTTATTTATCTTAAAGATTTTTATTATTCATATATTCATTTGGTAACTTTGCGTCAAATATCCTCGGCATCAAACGATTAACCTTTGGAATACATTGTGAGAAGGTTCTAAATATGGTTGACCTTTGGAATACATTGTGAGAAGGTTCTAAATATGGTTAACCTTTGGAATACATTGTGAGAAGGTTCTAAATATGGTTAACCTTTGGAATACATTGTGAGAAGGTTCTAAATATGGTTGACCTTTGGAATACATTGTGAGAAGGTTCTAAATATGGTTAACCTTTGGAATACATTGTGAGAAGGTTCTAAATATGGCAGAGGCATCCTTTATTTCAAAATAATGAGAAAGCCAATATCCGTACATTGAAATTCACTAACAACATTTATACACCAACAACATATTGACTTGAACGAAATAAGGATCCCATTCCTTAAAATAAGCCCAATATAGTCTTCATCAAAGGTGAGAAACGGTGAATTTTGATTTTCACTCGCTATAACACAGGCTTCCCCTGGGGTGCTCTGGAAAAAAGGGTTTGAAACAATTTCATTTGACTTGTTGATGGATAGCATTATTGTTTTAAGTCACGTTTCTAGACATTAAATCAGACTTCATATCACTGGAAACGCTTCAAGTTCACAAGAGGTCAATAAAGTTATTTTTAACCGATTGACTGGCTTGTTTTTGCAACCACAACACTTGGTTAGGCAAGCTTAATTAATCTAAAATAGAAGGATCAATATACCACAATCTATTTCAGGAAGGGCAGTTCCTCTCTCAATTGCAGGATAATCCTTTCATTCAAATAAACCTTCATCTTTTTATTGTGACGGAGAAACTCCAAATCATCTTCATAAAATGTTGAGATTTTTTAACAATCAAATATGTTCAACACTTTCTTGGTGAAAAGTTGGATATGAAAAAAAGAAAAACGCTTTGACGATGTTAAAAACTGTTGTCGTTCTTTCCCATTGCATCAAAAGATTTTCAATATTGATGGTTTGCTTTGGCAAGGACGGGAAAAAGAGAAAGTCTATCCATTTGACAGAAAAAGTAAAAGAGCAAAATTAGTTCATAAAAACGATATCTCTTGTATTGCTATAACGATGTATCCATTCCTTGTTTTTTGCTGATAAACACAAGAGGACCGACATTAAAGCATCACTTCATTGCACAAATTTTGAAACTGTCATTTCATGTATCCCCCTCCCTCGCTCTTAACTCTTAACTTTCACTTCACCTTGGCTATCGTGTGCGTTGCTATTCACACCCAGATGAACAATCTACGTCTTAAAATGAAAATATTTATAGCCCCTAGTGATAACGTTAGAGTATGAATGCATGGTAAGATGATTTGATCAGCCTATACTAGTGAAACAAAAGATGCCATCATAAAAAGGTAATTAAGGATTTTTATCGCGATTTGCAAATGCCAAACTAAAAAATCACAAACAGTTGACAGCGAACTCCTCTCACAAGTTTAATTAGTGTTCTATCAATAACATTAATCTTATCAGATAAGAGTTGGCTACGTCACTGCGGTCCATACAAATCCATATCTTTGTAATTTGAAAGAAAATGAAGGCCAACCTCGCCATCTATGACATCACAACACAAACTGTGGTTGCAATACAATTCGATACGATCTGTTAACCTTGAGCAAACGTTATTTCAATTGTTACGCTTTAACTGGCCACCTATGGATGCCACCTCTGTCCATCCATTACCACCCTTATTTGACAATTTTAAAGGAGAAGTAGAAGATGGGAAATTAAGGCTTAATTGGAGATACTTGCCAAAAATTTGCCATGTGTTCACTGATTCATTCTGATAACGGATAATGCTATAGTTATCAGACTAGTTATTGCCATCATCCCTACTTAATAGGATACGAAGTATAATTATAACTGAGTTTCTTGGGCGGTTCCAACTGGATTTGCAAGGATTAAGGGGCCTAATCGTTAGTGACTGGGCTTTTCGTAGCATTTATTAAGCATGTAGCTGAACGACTGTTGACTTTTGAAAAGAAGAAATCATGGGAAGTTTAATAGCAGGAGAAGAAAGGTTGAAATGAGGTCTTGCTGACGTCATTACTCAGAGTAGTTTCATGAACTAGTACATTAGCTCATTATTCTTTACCTTTCTCTCATCTGAATGAGACCGCAAGGGGTTTTAATGGAGGATAATCGACTGCAATCCATTTATTCTTGATAATCTGTTTGCTTTTATATTTGGCGCCTTCAAGTCTTCCATTTTTATATGAGTTCTTTGTTTTTATTCATCGAACTCAAATCAAATTCAAATTAATCTTGTTTTGTTATCTGACCATCAATTTGAACAGAAATTGTTCATTTAAGTTCACATTTCCCATGAAAAATCTGCTACTTTTGTTGCAGCCTGCCACCGCATGAAGAGCTTTACAAGTAAAAGATTTCAAGATTCTTACCCCATATAAACTCTGCATTATTTCCCTATAACTCGATCCCTGTCTCCGATCGAAGGATTGCGTGACTTGAATTTTTGTGGATTTATTTGAAACTATCGTGGTCCACACCTATTAGATGCACAATCCTCGGCTCGGGGTATTTCACATATTAACCCATTCAACAAGAATACAATTCTTAACTGGTGAAACAAAGTATTAATGGTTTATTTGAGTGGGAAATAGCAATCACCACAAAATTGCTTTATACTTGAAATGATAAATATAGTTAGAGAACAAATGCTTACTAATTGGTAAGAGGGTTCTAGGAAAGTTTCAGTGCTGAAATCTAGAAATGGTTATGGTGATTATAATGATTATAGTGATGATGATTGATGATGATGATGATGATGATGATGATGATGATTATTATTATTGATGATTGATGATGATGATGACGATGATGATGATGATTATGATGATTATGATTGATGATGATGATTATGATTGATGATGATGATGATGATGATTGATGATGATGATGATTATTATTGATGATTGATGATGATGATGATGATGATGGTCATTATAATGATACCTATGATGAGTCTAAATGCTGGTATCATCCCAAAGTTTCTTATGAAATACACAGCCAGACAAGTTGTTGCTATGATGATTTTAATGAGCAAAGCATGTCTTGAAATTCAATTTGGTATTAGATTACAGATGAGATATAAGTATTAATTGTCATACCTGATTCAAAGTGGGAGGGCATTTCATTGTTCACACAGCTCATAATAAATGGTGGCCGTTATTTTTATGATATTAGTTCATTACAAAGAATTCATCTTGTTGGATTGCTGGAGGGAAATTAAGGCTAAAAAGCAAATACACCCGACTACTTTTAATCTTGATAGATTAATTTGATTTAATTACACATTAAAATTGTTAATCCTTTCTGGAGATCTTTTCATCGTTGTGTAACTGAATTTTATACCACACGCAACAAAATTAATTTTGATCTTTAGCCACCTATCAAACAGCCTTGAGTCACTGTTTTAGTAGAGCTTGATAAGATGAAAGAAAACCCAATCAGTTACCAAAATACAGTTCGCTAGCATGGCAAAACACAATTCCAGAATACATCACGGTTTGACGGCTGTGAAAATTGCAGGGGAGGGGGGGGGGCAATGAAAACAAACAGAGATTGTTACATGTATAAGACAAAAGATGGGCCCTGAGAAAACATGGCAATGTGCGTCCACTAAATAGGTTGAGATGAACTTGAATCTCAATATTTGCTTGCGCTTTTTCATAGGTATCCAAGCTAATTGCTTCAAATAAAGAAATTGAAAGGATATTTTGTGGTGATGCCCAGAGAAGACTACAGAGGTATGTTTTTTTGTATATCATATATCATATATCAAAATGATAATATAATAATAATAATAATAATAATAATAATAATAATAATAATAATAATAATAATAATAATAATAATAATAATAATAATAATAATAATAATAATAATAATAATAATAATAATAATCATCATCATCATTATCATCATCATCATCATCATCATCATCATCATCATCATCATCATCATCATCATCATCATCATCATCAATATTATCATCAGCATAATCATCAACATCATCATCAAAATCATCATCAGTCGGAATTATAAGAGTGGTGCAGATAAGAAATGGGTTTACATTAGGTTGAATAGAGAAAATGATAATTTTTGCATTAGCTGTGATAACCATCTATTTAAAATACATCAATTCACATTTGAAGCAGCAAAAATTAATTCACACTGTCTAATGACGAAATTTTTTAACAGGTTCACTGCAATTAGTGAAAGGTTTCTTGAAGTGGATTTAGATTCTTGTGACATTTTTTCGCTGCTTCGATCTTTTGTTGATTTGTTAAACGAACACTAATCTTCCTAGTTGAAATAAAAAAAAAATGCAACAGCTTTTGTGATGGGGGTTACTGAGTCAGACAAAAACATGGAGGTCCAAAAAGAAATTCACATCGACACTCACCTAAATAACTGAGTTCATTTAGAACCAGGGTTATTGAAAACAATTTTAGCTTTCATATTGAAGGAAACTCGGTTTTATTTGGAACTGGATTCCAATCCCCAAAGTCAGAACCTAACTTAAAATGCCTCCTTTATGTTTATCTTTATGAGACTTGAAGAAATCTAATCTTGACCCCCATCGCTCGAAAATAAGTCAAAGGATATTAGGTCTAGCTTGGAGACCCCATTAAGTTGTTTCATAAATGATATTAGTTATCGAAATCGTTAAGCAGTCTATTTGGTTTGTAAATCGTATTGATTAGAAGTTTTACGAGAAGCTCTACATGATACTTCACATTTTCATTTCTGTCAACACTGCATTGTTTACTTTTCCAGCTCGCTTATTATTGTCCATTATAATGGAAGGTGTGTCCCTGTTAATGCTATGTTTGACGTCAATATTTTAACGCCCCCACTTCTTATTGGACTTATGCTGGCTAGACCTGCCTTCCGGAAATAAAATAACTGTCAGGGAAGTTTCCATATTGATGACGTTAATCCTTTTTGATGCTGTTGCTGACGCAGTTCCCATTCCGTGGTCCTAAGCATTCAACAAATTTAAATGTTTTTCTATTCAACTTATCACATCGTTGCAAAGATTAGTAAAATGATTTCAATGAGAAATCACACACAACGGTTTGTAGTGGCCAAGATAACTGCTTTCTCTTTACATAGATACGACCTCATTGAAACCATGGTGTTCTAATCACAATCACATTTTTTAAGTTTCAATCTCAAGAAGATTATATAAAAACAGAGCAGAGCCTGAAAATATACCAAATCCAATCACTGGTGTCTTAGGGGTCTCTCTTGTTCCAAGTTAAAGACTTGAATTAGTCAAATGAGGGGACATGAGGATACCGTACTTGGTGTAAGCGTAGGCCCCAACTGGACCTAAAAATTAACTATATTTTTCAATGTTTGAACTAAAGTTACCGCTGATTGACGAAATGAATAGTAAGGGGTAGTTATTGGCATTCTAGGCCAACTTTTCTGATTAAGAATATGTACATTTTCAAACGAGAAAAGTAGCATTATTGCCAGGTCATGTTTCGAATTTTCAAGAATTGGTGAAGATTTTTTGCCACTTATTTTGAAATGGTTTGGTACTGTATTATGGGATCTCAACTGTTTCCAAGTTCCGGTACCCTATAACTGCCCCTAATCATTGGTGGGGGATCACCACCCCTGCTACCCTTCTCTTCTCTTTTCAATTGCAAGATTTGCCACATCAAGGGTTGCTTCGCATAATTCTTTTAATTTGGCCTAAGTAAACGTAAGGAATGAATAACAAAAAAGGGTAATACAAAAGCTATGATTCATAATCTCCACAGGATTTCTCATTTTCCTTTTGACTAATTGGGGTGTCAGAATGTGGATTTAAGTTATGTCCTAATATATTTACAAACTTCCCTTTATCCTTCCTATTATGATTAATTTATTATAATCATCACATATTTTTCTTCATTATTAGGTTTCTCACACAAACAGATAAATATTTAAAATTCCTATTAATAATAAATTTTGAGGGAACAAAGCGCCACCAGTTGTCTACGAAGAAGGCACTTCTTGAAACAAATTACCTGATGTTTTGCCCCCAATTTTTGTCTCAAACATTTGGAGGAGCTGTCATTAATTAACAACATTAATCTGCACATGGGTTACTTGTTACTTTAAAAGGTTTTTAGTCATTGCAAACGGATTGTTTACAAATTGAGCCACAATCATTCAATATTTTTTTGGTTCTGAGATGGGGTGATTTAAATTTTAGTTCGATTACCTGGTAAGAGGGTGTGAGGGAACAATCAAGATTTTTTGAATGCTCAAAAATTAAAAGCATAACTGCACAAGAGATGTTATAAAACAAATCAGCAAATATGTTAAATATCACGGTACGATAAACAGAGCAAATAGTTAAGAAACGAACCATTCTTGCATCAGCAAAGAGGCTTATTTACAGTGATTATTCTGTAATATCCACATATCTTCCCTAACTAAGTGGCTAGTTTTTCCGTTCTTTTAGTGTACTTATTGCCCCGCCCCTGTATTGAATGCAAAGCCTCAATTTCCTGTATTTCCGTACCTTCAATAGGTTTTAAGTTTCATGGCTTTTCCAGTCGACACACCAAAAGAAAACCAACTAGTAACAGAGAACTTAGGCCCGTCTAATACTTCCATTCACGTGGGGAAATTTCATTCAAACCTTTTTAAATTTCGAAGAAAAAGGTGGAGTTTTAGTTGAGGTCACCAACGGCGGTTTTCACCAATGCGAAACAAAAGAAATTTTTCACCAACCTCTCCTAATTCATTCGTTAACAAAGGGAAGATGCCCCAATTTTTCCTCTTCTATTATGTTGCTAAGACATTTCGTTATTGACGTCACGAAGAGTCTTATGACTTGCGTAGGCTTCCCCTTTGTTCATCTAACCAATCAAATCTTGTGGATTTAATTGTTATAGAAACCGCGAACCAATCAGCTTTCTAAGAGGAAAATATGCTAAAAATAGATCGATTACTCAGCCTTTAGATATACACGGTCGAAACCCAAGTGCAGCAAACTGCGATCATATCCTGAGAGTGAGTTAGTCATCAAATAGCTATTCTACCAATCATTACAAGAAATTATGTCAGATACCACGTTTGATGAGTATAGTTTGTACTCAGAGAGCATGTCGGAGAAAGAGGCCTACGATCGTTCAAAATTAAAACTGGATTTTGGGAGCGCAATTTCATCAACAAAAAGGTTCTCACTTTTGGCTGGTACGCCACTTAGTGGATCACTTCTTCAGTCTCCTGATTTGATGCTGTTGAAGCTTGGATCCCCAGAACTTGAGAATTTGATAATGCAAAATAATGGACTTATTACTACTACGCCGACACCTACAGATTCAAGCATTTCTGATCAAAGCACAGTAGAAGAACGGGAGCAATTCGCCGCTGGCTTCGTTCGCGCCTTACAAAAACTTCAACAAAATGGTGATGCAATTCCAGCAAGTGAATCCTCGTCATTTATTCCACCAAGAAGTCACGCACCTTATCAGTCACAAAGTTATTCATCGCATGATTTTAATGCTAATTCGGTTGCTGTAAAGAAAGAGCGAATTGAACCTGATGCAAGCTGCCAAATTCAGAATAATCCTAGCGCCATTTATCCACCTCAGTCCTGGGTAAAAACCAGCGCAAACATTAGCCGTGGTGAACAGCCCGCCGTCATCAGGAGCCATGAAAGACACCAAGTTGCCAGTAGGCCATCTTGTGCCCAAACATCAATGCAGAACCAACAACGACTTTCTCATACAGTTTCATCACAACCAAGTGTTGTTCGTTATGCCCCGCAACAGCAGCATTCAAACACGGGCCTAGTCAACAGAAATATCGTGTCAACAACCAGTGTTTATCCCTTGCAAAACACAATCAGCCTCGCCAGAACCGCTCAGCAAAATGGAATAAATAATTTCCAAGGTGGTATACCAAGAAATGTTCAAACAAGTGGTGCATATCCCGTGATAAGTTCAGTTGGATCAGCATCGTCTTCACCTAGACCCCCGCCATATAAACTTGAAGATGAAGCTCAAATTGTACCTTCTAATACACCACCGCTGCAATCCACACCAATCGACCTAAAAATGCAAGAGATTATCAAACACGAAAGAAAGAAGTTGAGAAACCGACTTGCAGCTCAAAGATGTAGAAAGAGAAAAATTGAGAGGGAAGAGGAACTAAAGGATAAAGTGAAGGAATTGAAAGTAGCTTACAATGAACTGACAACAACAAGAAGTGAACTTAGAAAACAAGTGATTGAACTGAAGCAGAAAGTAATGAATCATGTTAATTTGGGATGCCATGTTTTTCTACCAAATTCATCAGGAGTTGTGACTGAAAGTTCAACAGGCTCAACTATGACGGAACTGTAGTTGATCACTGCGTTTGAACTAATGCATCATGAGAGCCATTTCTTATGGGTTCTAGTTGGACACTAGACCTTATGCTCTTAGTGGACAGTAGAATCAAATTATTGAACGATCACGTAGGAAATTAAAGTTCCACTTTAATGTTCCAGTAAATGGAGACCTTGTATTGTTGGTTGTAGGTTGTCTAATTATTTTAAACACATTTGCCATCACAATTAAACAATATATTGTCCTCCCAGTTTTAGTAAAACAATATGTGTCTGTATTTGGGGTTTCACTCCTATACTACGACTGTTTACTTAAGTTAGTCAATTGCCATTCACAACAACTTCCAATTTCCTGTTGTACCATAGTGTTGACTAGGTATTAATCTCCCAGACAGGAGGGTCTGTCTACTTCCCTGTTTTAAAATTCCAATATCCGGAATGGCATCCGTTTCAGACATATTGAGTTCGTTTACATTTGTTTACAAATGATGGTGTAGTTTATAGGAAAAATATTAAGAGAAATAAGTCAGATTTGTGCTTTGGATCATAAATTTTGTAACACTGTGTCCAAAATGAGAATTTATCCCAGCTGACACCAAAAAATGAATCAATTTCACTGAATGAATTAGACTCACACTGGTGCCCTTAAATATAATTTATTTTATTTATTTTTTACCTCAAAATCTCCAAGTAACCTGACATGAGAGAGAATGCCTATCTGTGTGAAATTTTTTGGTTTCATGCTATTGTAGTTTGTAAACCTTTTGTACATTAATAAGCTAGTGCTATGTAAGGTAGAAACAGATCTAACTGATTGTTAGCATATGCATATATATTTATTTAATGTCTGTCTAAATGAGACATTCAGATATTTTTAGATACAAAGATTAATTATTTGCTGCAAATAATTCTTTTAGTCAACTTAAATATGCCACTTTATTGATGTCCTCTTTGAGTCTTGATAAATGTTTCGAATCACAAGAGTAGGCCATGGGTCAAACCAATCAAAGAAGAGGGAACAATTTTCTGATGGGAGAAAAAGTTTTTTGCTGTATGGCCCCAAATACCTCTAGTCCACACTGATGTGATAACCTCGATGTTCCAAAGCTTATTCAACCAAGTTTTTTGGGGGATTATGATGATGGTAATCAGGGTAGTTTTTATTTCTAGTTTTTTGTTAAAAGAAATACCAATAACAATATGTGTCTTCTTGGCACCATTATGGTTGTTACTGGAGGCATTTTGAAGAATACAAAAACTGAGGGGGTAATGGTTTTAAAACAATTGAAGAAAGTTGTACTTCAGAGCAAGGGCAAAGTCATGAAGAAAGGGCAATCAATGAAAGTTTTGGAATATTTGAGCTTTTTTCCTTGGGCCAAGAAGGGGAATTATGATTTACTCCCTCTGTTGAGGTAAACAAAAAAACTACTGAAAACAACAAATGATGCTGACAATACTTCTGTGCAGTTAGAATGGAGTGAGGGGTGCCTACAGTAAAGGGCAGAGGGGTGATTGCCATTTTTGCCTTATCAACAATATTAAATTGTTGTATATTGCTTTTGCCCCTTTGTACATTGTGTTACCCCCACTTTGTCATGGAGTGTTGCAGGTGCCTTTAATTGGATTGGTGAAATTAGCAAATAAAATTATATGAATGAACAAGCCAAACAGATTGCGAAAGTGCATATGAACGTTCAAAGTACATATAAACTTTTTAGAATTAAAAAATACACTTCATCATGAATAACACTTATTTCTGTAGCAATTTATAATGTCTTATACCTGGTAGAGAAAATATTATTTTAGCAATGAAACAAGGAAAGATTGAAAACCAAAAACGTATTAGGATGGGATCAACTTTATAATTCGATGTATTTACGGAAAAGTATATTCGACTTTTGAGGTTAAGCCTGAGTTATTAAGTTCGATTTAATTCATCACAACGAAAATAGATAATTCATTGGACAGGCTACCAAGTCATAAGATTCGTTAGCAAGTTTGAACAGAAACAATAATGAATTGACAATAGACGCTTTATCAAATAAAAAGTTGTGGCACAAATAAAACCACAATCCATCGGTTTGGCTTACGCACAAAACGCCTGCGTAAGGGATTGTATACATTTTGATTTTGAAGAAAGCACCTGAAATAACAAATGCCGAATCGTAGCTACCAGCCTGGGGAGGAGGGGCAGGGGTCTTAAGGAGGAGGGGGCCTTTAGATGCAAGATAGTGTCGAGAAGTATTAATTCGTATCCGGGAGCAAACGGTTCCAATAACAACGATAACAATTTTTGCTTAGAATACTATAAATTTCGTCTGGAAAAATTTCAACCCAACTGTAATCTCGTAATCTCAGCATTATGTGCCCCAGTTACAAAAACAGTATTGATATAAGGAGGGGGGGGGTCATCTTGTTAGTGGCAAAACAATTGCAAACTGCAAAATGAAGAGCAAAACAAGAGAATTCAACCAAGAGAACAACACATTACCTGTCAAATATTGGAATGGACCTGTGAAGGAGCCTTATTGACTGATCCACAGTTTTCTTTTCATTATGCATTTATATAGACGAGGTTCTGCAGGAAAAGGACAAGGGGCCTCACCTGAAGAATTTTTGTGGGGTGGCCCAGTCTTCCAACTATGGGACTATCATATTCTTGTAGGGAAAAATAGGCGCTACAGGAAAGGTTTTAGATACAAAATTGGAAATTTTCACAGTTTCAAGGGGTGTCCACAAGAATGGGCAGACAATCCTTTATTTGCCGACAAGTTAGCAAACTTTGCCGACGAAATACACCTTCATGGCTAAAAGCGCCTTGTTTTTGAAACACAATTTTTTCCTTGGGGGCTATCACACCCACGGCCCCCTGGCAGGGTAGAAAGGACAATAAAGATTGGGCATTCTTAGATTTGTTGTTGTGTTGTGATAAACATAAACATGAAAATATTATGCTGAAAGTTAAAGTACATCAGAGTGCTCATTTGGCACTCATCAGAGTATCTAGCGTCAGATGATGACAGTAATTGAACGGAATTGTCTAGGAATCACGTGAGAGGAGTAACAGCGCATTTGATTGGTTTGTTGCTTTGATAAACCAGTTCAGCTCTTTCTTGGTTAAATACACGAGTTAACGATAATGATACATTAAACTGAAGGAGCAACAGCTGGAAATAAATTGATATTTTCTTTTAGTTTGAACCTCATTGGTACCTGTTTATTGTGTAAATTTGGATTCTTTCGTCCTTATCCTTTTTGCTATGATACGATTAAAAAGAAAATGAAGGATCTTGCCTGCTTTACTTTCATTATATTGTCTAATCTCGATGCCAATTTTCTTTTCCATTGTAAACATTGAAATATTCTATTTAATAATTCATGCCTTTGAGTAAGTTGATTAGACTGCGCATAAAGAATCGTCGGTCAGTACACCTCAGTCAGCCAGTTCACACAACAGCGTTTCAGCTTGTGTTTTTGTCAACTATTTCGCCTATTTAGTATTACTGGTTGCGCAAAGCGTGCCTAGACACAACTAAAACAGCGAAAGATATCCTCAAAATGGCGAATATGATCACCCAAGCAGATGGTCCGCCTAGCATGAACAGTATATATGGAATGATACGAGCGCAAAAGCTGGCCAGAAAGATCAAAGCACGGGCGATTTTTCTTGTTGCTGAGAAAAGGCGAGCAGAAAATACTGGTAAGGTGTCAGTATCACATCTGGACGTTCCTCAAGCAGATTTGAGTATAATTGGTCTTACAGGCATGCAGAACACTTTGTCTATTCCTCGCCACTTGCACTCATCAAGTCGCTCACCCTTTACCATCTCATCGTCACGCCTCACAAGTGCCAGCCAGCCACCTGTGCCAAAAGTGAACCCAGATCTGTACCGCATGGAACCAAGAAAACACTTTTATGTGCCACATGTGAAAAGCATCATAAAAGAATTGCTGGAGAAACACTTAGATGGGAAAAGTTACAGCCCCGAGTTTTGCAAATCAACAGCCAAATGTCTCAGTGATTTGATCAAAGAGAAAGTCAAAGCATTAAATTTTCATCGCTACAAAATAATCAGTTTTGTTCATATTGGTCAATTGTGCAAGCAGGGTGTGAAAATTGCAAGTTTGTGTCTTATAGACGAAAATGTAGACAATTTTGCAGATTATCATTATGAAGGGTCAGATATTTTTGCCGTTGGGATTGTATATGGCTTCTACATGGAATAGCTTGTAGTTTATTACTTTACCTATATAAGGAGACTAACTGTTCATTTTGTCGTTATAAAACGTTCAACTTTCCAGATGTGGCCTAAACGATCAAATCTTATCAGTTTTCTCAAAAATAAACAAAATAAATCTTTGCCGTGGACGAAGCAATGTAACAAGACTTTTGTTCATCAGCCTTCATGTTAGGTGATGATTGTGCAACTGTAACATCTCCAGGACCCCGTCAGAAAAGAACTTTTACTGGAAAAAACCCAGCGAAAGCTATGAGTATGTACAAATTGGTAAGAGAAATTCAAGAGCAAGTTGTTGTTTAATGGCAAACATCGGGAAAAGATAATAGTTGCTGGCTCATTCAAACTAATACCCTATTTAAAAGGCCAAACTGATCTATATAAATATGTACACTGCATTAAGATGTGCAGCTTTTAAACAATGGGTGAAATCTCCGAATTCAAAATGACACAAGAGACTGTTTTGTTGTTGGAATTGAAAGATCATTTCGATAAAAAGATCACCAGAAAAAGAGAGAATGGGCTCTCTTGGTGTCAATGTAAATAATGATCATAAACAGAATGGCATAAGTAGATGGCAGGTAAAATAATGTGAAATATTTTTGATACCGAAAGGCTCAATAATATCAGTTTAGAAAGCAAAAGATTTGAATATTACTCATTAGAGTAAAGTTTACCCATTTTTGTTGAAATCCTGAGTCAATAAGGATATTTTAATTAAAAATACATTTTTAACGAACTCTATTAATAATTGATGTATATCACAATTTTTATGGTCGGGAACTTTATAACAGGTCCTCTAATATTAATTCAATTTTTGTAGTTACGTCGACTTTCAACTTCTTTTTACCTGCTAATTGCTAATTGCACTTTCAAAATCAAATTTCCCTGACCATTAGGTTCCTCGCAACCTGTCGCTACACAACACCGGTCTTAATTGGCTTCAATCAATCTACAGAATTGGCGTTTTCCAATATCAAGTCTGTTATTTTCTCTACAGGATCCGTTGATCAAAATGAAAGATACTTGATAAAAAACACAGGAGAAACGACTTTGAACAAGTCTACTTAAGTATAGATCTGACTACGTAACCCTGTTGCTCGTAAAAATCTTTTGCGTTGAAGAAACACTTAATGCCAATAGAAGTATCTGTACATCCAAGAGGACCTGTTTTGAGGGGCGACAACTGAGGGGGGGGGGCAACCATTGCTTGTTATCAAAAAAGAAAAATAAGCGTATTGTTTGTTATGTTAAAGAGTATCGAGTTTATAAAGATAGAGGGGGGAGGGGGTGGTCCAGCCAACTAGCAGTACAGGAAAGGACATGACTGAAAAACATCATTTATGTTCATTTAAAAAGCTGATGCATCATGTCATGAAAGTGAAATTCAGGTTGCAAGGCAGTAACGTTGTCGCCATAGCAACAAATAACATGAAGTGATACCATTGAAATAAATACCGCATAACTTTTGGCAAGCCCCTTGGTTACCTTGTAGCTATACCTAGCACCTGATCAAATTTGTTTCAATCAAGAAAATTTAGATTACGGCTGGGATATTACCAGGGGGTCAGCATTTGCAATTTGGCATTATCGTGAAGAAAAACGAAGCTGATGGTAGAAGGAAAATTCGTTTATAAATATTTTGTAGAAAATCTTTATCGAAATAATAGAAATACTTTTTAGATAGGATTGCGAGCAATTCAAAACTTAAAAATATCGTCCTCGCCAAATCCAATCTTCAAACAATGATTAATCATATCTTTTTCAAACGATCTAGTTCCACAAATTAAAATTCTTGTCGAATTTCGTGGGAAATTCTGGCTTAAATATTCTCGGTCTAGTCTTCCATAAATGACATCATCACCGTATTTTAAACTGCTCTTATCGTCATCGGCTTGTGACTGTCAAAAATTGAAAACAAAAGTAATTGAAGAATTCGAAGGAACAAAAGAATTCGAGGAAGCCTAAGAATTAAGACACAGGATGGGGGAATGTGTCCGTCCATTTGTTAAGCAAACAAGGGGCACCAAACTTAGGGCATGTGCATTTGGTGCCCCTATCAAACAAAAGACGCATAATTAACTTTGATGATGATTTCAAATTCGATATACCTTTGTAAGGAAATAGACAAGCTGGAAATTCCAGAATTGCTTGTATTCATCTAATTGATGTTTCATTAAAATATCAGCTGCTTTTCTGCAACTGTAGAGTAATTTGATAAATGTCTCATCTTTCTCGTTATCAACGACTTCTTTAATCACTTGCAACATAGGAGCAATCCCAGTTCCTGCAGCCAACAGCACCATGTGTTTATGCTATAAATTAGATAAAAAAGAACAAACTAAATCTGAGATTCTGATAAGTACAGACATGTGTTGACGTTGATGTAACCATGGGGGGGGGGAGGGGGGGGGGTAAACAACTAGAGCCATCTACTGGGGGGAGAGATGGCAGATCCAAATGAAATGTTTTAGTGCACAAGCAGTACATGATTGGGAAACATCAAGGATTTGCAAAGTATCTCAATGAAATCACACAAAAGTATTAGAGCTACCTTTGAATTAACCATCAAATATTTATGAAAGCCCTAAATATCACCAACAGTATTATAAAGGTTCAATAAATGACAATAACCTGATTTGGTTTGTATATCAAACTACCAAATGGTCCTCTCCAATCAACCATGTCCCCTATTGACCACTTCGATACACATTTGGACATCAATCCATTTGGGTATATCTGTGTAATGAAAGTAGCAAATGACTTTTTTGTGGCATGTAAAAAATACAGAATTCAAAAACACACTTTAACCACAAATCAGATTATTTAGAGGCAATTATTCCTATTTCATTTGTATATAAAACATGTTTGATATTTTACCTTAATCATGACATCAAAATATCCATCTTCAAAGTTAATGGGCGTGTATGACCTTGTGATCCATTTCCCCTCCAAAAAAGATCTGAAAAATTCAAGTAAAATTGATCACTCTACAGCTATCTTCTCAATAATTCCCCAAATAAGACTTTTTGATGGTATAAATTCTTGCGAGAATGTTGATAAATTATTTCTTCTGTTTCCATTTTTAGGTTACAGTATTCAGAGACCTGTAAAACTTGGAAATCTTGAGTGCTCTTTACTCAATTGATATAACTCCAGCAATCTATTAAAACTCTAGCATATACCTGAGAATCAAATGCTGTCCCACATTTAAATTTAGTAGTGTCTCTTGGGGCAGTTTGAATTTGTAAATTGCAGTGTCAATTGTGTGACAAATTACAGATTCAAGTTCAAATGGTCTAAATTCTGTTTTTGACATGATTTCATCCTCTGTTGCTTCACAATGCTTTCTCCTACCATTGAGTCTAATTTCTTTACACTCTTTCTCCCAATTTCCAAGATCTCTTTGATAAATATCAAAAACACACATTGAGCACCCTGAGCCACAACAGTCACTTGGCAATGGTTCTTCTGGTTTCAATGGCATTCCAATCGTGGCCAAATATTCAAAATTATTTTCATTAGAAAAACTTCTTCCCTCCATAAGTGATAGTTTGTTATCTTTCTGTTAAACCACTTTCTATTTTATAAATTTACCTAAAACATCTCTCATGTTAAAATTATTTTACAATCAACCCAAAGTGAAAATGTACATCTTTCAAGTGCCCCAATTAACAGTATTTTAAATCTAATATTTTAACAAACAAAATTCTCCTTTGCTTTTGTGTGATAGAAAAGGTTGATTGTAAAATAGTTTCTATTCTTCTTTGTGAAAAACAGACACTTTCAGTCCTTCTCGGCTTTCTTGTGGAATATCAAGCAGTAAACACGTCCACCACGAAAGACCTTCCTGCTTTTGTTGTTTTTCAAAAGAATTTTGTTGTCTTGGTATATTTCTTTTTCTATTCGTTTGCTTTATCACGTCTACTTCAACTTTTTCGTTTTCTTCTGCTTTTGTTGCCCATTGATCAGCTGTTTTTGTCGCCATTTTACTTTCAAAACAATCAAATCAAGTGATAACGAGGCAAAGACAAGTTCAACGCGGGACACCCGCAACAATCCGCGTTTTTTTATCTGCGCATTTTTTCAAAATTTTGACACAAGTACAATTTTAGCAATGGCGGAAGGTGCTGAGTCAGCTGCGGTGATGGAGTCAAACAATCCAAGTGATGCTGCAAATGAACTACGTATGGATAAATTCCTTTTCTATTATTTGATTTGATCAAGAATTCAATATAATTTTAAAATTTTGCTTTCAGTTAACAGAAAAAGAGAGGGGTTATCCAGGCTTTAGTGTAGATTTTTTCGGTCCAAAAATTAATTTAGACTGAGAAATTTAAGTATTTTGGTTTGCATTTTGCAACCATATGCTTCTGAATTCCTGGTTTAATTATCTACCTATGAATGTCTTTGCAGCATCACCCATATTTCTTTTCTATAAAATTTGAAGCAGCACTCTTCATAGTCCTGCAGCTCACTCAGATTCTCTTGAATATTCCTCTTTCTATCAACTGTAAATTTTCGTTTTTCTTTGCAGAGCTTGTTGAAAAAGTTTTCTTAAAATTTGTTGTTGCTGATACAGATGAGAAACTTGAAAAATCATTTTATACATTCTTAACGCCAGTGCTCTTAAAACTTGGAAGTAAATCAGAGGCAGTAAGAAACAAGGTATGCATCCTCCTCTTACTTAATTTCATATGATTTACAAAATTAATTTTAATCCTTATTTTTGACAAAATCCATTTCTTATGACTTGAGATGTAAATTGATATTTTGTGTAGCAATGCTATATTTTGTTTATTTTTGCTGTGAAACATATTATAGTCATTAATAAATCTTTCTTTTTTAGGTAATAGAGCTGCTAACACACATCAATAAAAGACTTAAAAGTCGCCCAAAAATCAAACTTCCAGTTGACTCCCTTCTGAAACAATATGAGGTATAATCACTTTGTTGTTTTTCTTTGTCCATATTTTACAGTTATTAATCAATCTAAACTATAGGTATTTTTAATCTATTTTCTTATTGATCTATGTTCTTAAGTTTTGCATGAGATTTTTAATAGTAAATATTGTCATTACCTTCCCTTTTAGTAAAGATATTTTATTTCCATATTTTTAGGATAAAAGCACCAGTCAGTTTGTTACTGTAAGTATGATTTATGGTTTGTGCCAATGTTTATTATTATTATTCATATGTTAAGTAACTGACAAAATTATCTTATATTTATTTGTATGTTTTTTAAATTTTTTATCATTAGAAATTTTTCATTTTGTAGAATTTCACCATGATTTACATAAAGATGGGATTTTTGAGACTTGATTTGTCTGAACAATTGATGCTTCTTCCAAGGATGTTTGACTGCATGAAAGAAAAACCAATGCAACAACAACAAATGTAAGTAAGCAGAGCTTTACTAAACTAAATGATAAAATATAACAGTTTGAGTTATTACTTAGTTTCATGCTTGATGCATTTGTAACAGACGATATATTTTTGATTGAAGATGCCATAAGTTTTTGGTGAAGATCAAGAATGTCTGTTTTGAGAGCTTACAGCAACAATTTTTTTGGTGAGATTATTTCGTAATAGAACTGCTGCCAAAATATATTCTTTTCTATGTTTTTGTGACAAGCTCTTGACATCATTCTTTTGTTTTTTTCAGCTTTCTACATCTGGTAATTCTCTTGCTGAATGATTTGGAACTCCCAGATGACATTGACAGGAAAAAGAAAATATTATCTTTTCATGACAACATTCAACTCTGCAATTTGCTTTTAGATTTCATGTTGGACTTTTTGTTTTTACCATACAGGTATGTGCATTTATGAATCACTTTCTATCTAAGTTTGTTTGTTTGTTTGTTTGTTTTTTTGTGGAAACACATTGCAAATTTAAAGTTTTAAATCTTTTGTTTTATTTTAGCAATGATAATGTTGCAAATGAAAGCCAGCCACAAAGTTGTCCACCAGGGCTTAGTAAAATGGCACTGCAAAAGCTAAAGTTTGATCCACCATTAACATCAGCTCAGGTTGAAAATGTGAGTATCGCTTCTTAAGTTTTTTTGGGAGAAATTTTCCAGCAGCCATATCATCTCATTGAGTAATACATTTCTGAATATTCCCAATTTTTTCTCAAATTCTTTTAAAAATCAAATGTGTAGGCAAAAAACATAAGAGCTTTAACAGCAAAATTGTTTTTTTGAAAACATCTAGCTAAAACTGTATTTAGCTTGGTACTCTTGTTATTTTATGATCATATACGCTAACTTTGAATTTACAATGCTATTTATTAAGGGAAAGCTTGGAATTCTGAAAGTTCTTGGTTCAGATGTGTTTCCTGCAACAGATGTAATTGTTCATTTTGTAGTTTCATCTGGGGATGCAAAGCATAGGTAAATAACAACAATACAATTTTTGTTTTTTGTAGAATAATAAAAATCCAAATGTTTCATTTATCGATAATTCTCTTCAGGGGAGAAAAAATCTTAGTTCTTTCTTTAAAAGTTGTTTCCTTAATATTTTAGTGTTGCTGATAAAGGTGAACATTCCCTCAAAAAATTGTCAAGGTAATTCATTTTTTCTGTAGTTATTAAAATTGTCTTGGAGATCAAACTTTGGTTGGTAAGAGCATTTTTGCATAGCAATACTTATGTCAAACAAATGCAGTTTTACTGTTCTCCCTGTGCTTGATTTTTGTATTTCACCTTTTCTTTTTTTGAGATGAAGCACAAACCAGCTGAATATCAGTTTTAATTTCTTATTTTATAGTTCTTTAGACTGGGAAAAGAATGAAATTGTTGATAAATTGTTCAAAGTTTTCCAAGGTACTGTTCTTGGTCCAGGAAATCCAAAACAGGTACGAATTTGGTATTTGCCTTTTTTGGAAATTATGCATTTTTAGTGTTTAGTGTTTCTTATACCAAAAGCAATAATCAAATTATCATAATCACTTTTTAACACACTCTTGTTATTTACACACTTTTATTTATATTTTTATAAGAAAACCTTCTAAAAACAGAAACATTGAAAGCTTAAAAATTTTCTTGAAATTGAGAGAGAAATTAAATAACCAAACAAGTTTATCCGATTTGCTGGTTTTTTTGGGTAATTTTCAGAGTTCAGAAACATGTTTAACCAACCTTCAACTTGAAAAGTCAAATCAATTCGACCTTTTTCATTAATGCAAAGGAATAGGTGTTCTGTTTTTAAGGAGTATCCCGTTTTTCAGTCTTTTCAACAGTTACTCTTCTTGTTGCCTTTCCTTGCTCCAATCATTTTCATCACATTTTTCAGGCATTGACTCCTGATCATATCCGTTCTCCTGCTAATGTGCGACTGAAACTAAAGATATTTCCATACTTTTTACGATCAAGAACAGCAACCAATCGAAATCCAGCTGCTGCTATCAAAGTAAGCCACAAGACTTGTCGTTTTACTGTATTCTATACTAACTAACTATGTAATACAAATAGTAACTCACGATCTACTACCAACCTTGATGCTTTACTGTTGATAAAATTCCCTTTTTTAAAAATTGCAATGCCATCGAGTTGTGTCGGGGCGGATGTTTAGAATAATAGACAGCAAGCTTTGATTCAGCTCCTTGATTCTTTCGGATAATGTTTAAGAAATGCTTATAAACTAGAAACGTAAGCGAAAGGGCCATCACAAGCAGTCATCACTTTAATATTTGTTATAGATTATCAAATTTTCATTATGTAGAGGATATAAATATATATATAAATTTAAAAAAGATAAGCGTTAAGCAGTCTGGTAATGGTGAAGTTTTGTCATTAACTTGAGTTTTATAATTGGATTTATAAATGAAATCATGTCCATTCTTTTTTTGTTGATTCTAGATCATCTTTGAGAGTCTGTTTGGCGAAGTTACAAATGCAAGAATGAAAAAGTTTGCTGTCGAATTCTGTCACCATATTTGCCATTTTGGTTCTGATAAAACATTGTCATTCGTTTCTCCGCTCCTTTATCAAGCATTTATCAAAATAATTTCCAATAAAAAAGAGGTATTTTTCTTTACATTTCAAATGCGCTTTCAGCAGTGTTTTCTTTTTAAAAATACAGTTTCAATCATTGATTTGTTTCTTGTTTAAAGGAAAGCCAGGTAATTTTGTAATAAACGCATTCAAAATGGAAAACTTTAATGCGAAAGTATGATATGAAGCCGAGACTATTGCATAAGAAGTTAAAACATTGGCCAGGTCAAAAGTTTGAGTCTTATTACTTTGATCGTTGTTCAAGTTACCATTTATAATCAGCGTTGATTTTCATAGTTTTTTTATGAAGACCAAACCAAAAAGAGATATCTCTAATTGTTATATTTATCTGGTTTTGTTTATTCGTCGTATCATATGTTGTTATCTTTGTCTTTCCATTTCAGGAAACGAAACTCCGCTGCCTTTGTTATTCTGGTCTTGGAAAGCTTTCCAAGTATGTTTAATTGGTTTCAACTTTTAGAATTATATTTTACAACTGTTTTATGACTTAAAATATTACTTTCAATTTTGATATTCCAGCTTTGTTTTTAGTATAATTCTTACATATTTCAATAACTATCTCTCTTTTTTCAGGCGTAATAGTGAAATCTTTAAAAGAGATATCGCTCTGGTACAGAAATTATTCAACTCATTAGAGGAGGTATTCTTGTTTTTCTTTTCATTTCATTATTTGAGAAATCGTTTCAAATTATATTGTACGATTTAGATTTAGATTTAAATTTGATTCTTCGCCCTTTAACTGTTGATTCACTTCTTTTTCACTTCAATAAGTGGTGAAAATCAAACCTTAAATCTATATTGCTAAACGAAATATTTATTCTGTAAATTTTGTTCAACGGTTGCTCAGTTGTGTTCGATTTCATTTTGGTTATAATAGTTTTTAGATGTATTTCATTCGCTTTTAATGCCAAAATGATCCGTTTCTTTTAGGAAGAAAAAGAGGTGATATTATCAGTGCAAGAAGCTCTCTCGATGATTGCTCCAACTTACTGTGACATTACTGGAACAGATGCAAGTTTGATGGAAGCACTTATACTTAGTAACTTAGACAAGGTATCAATGTTTTTTATGTGAATTGTGATGTTATCATAGCTGAAATGATTTAAAATGCATCCAAGTCGAAATTATTGAATTCGAGCTCGTTAACTTTCCTGTTGTTATCAAAAATTAAAAGCATTCTTGTTTCTTGAACTGTTTTGTTTTAATGAAGAATTTTCTTTACCTTTTCATGCTTCTAATTTCATGATTTTTTATTCGCCAATGTTTCTCTTATCTCCAAGCAGTATTTATAATCATTTTCGTGAATACCTATGATAATTATCATCAGTTTAATCATCATAAATCTCTTTCTTTGTTTTGCTTGCAGGAGTCATCGTTATCAAGATTAGCTGCACTTCAATTTGCCAATGCTGTTTTTCCAATCACCCATGTTCCATCTCGATATGCTTGCTTACTGTCCTCAGCTGACAAGTAGGTATTTGAAATTCTATTCAGGAACAAATTGATTGTATGAAAAACTTGTTTTAGAACAAATAGAATAATGAAGAGAAGGGAAGAGAAAGGTATTTGTAGGGTCAAGGTTTAAGATTTTAATTCTCAAGACTAAAATCGTTTTGTTGATAAATAAATTGATCAACTTTTTTTCCAGAAAAGATGACGTTAGAGAAGAGGCCAAAAGAGGGTTGAAGCCCCGTTTTGATGATGAGGCAGAGACAGAAAAATCAATGGGGAAATATCCATCATTTGTAGAATTGTGTGATTATTTACATGTTAAGGTAAGATGTACTTAATACCTGCCACACGAATTTACATTTTCATTCAAAGAATATACCCTCCATACCACACTGCGATCTTCTCTTAGCCCTGAAATGTTTTGTATTTAAGTAACCACAGCTCCAGACCTTAATTTGACATATACAGTTTACAATTTTAGCATTTATAGTTTCGCCGAATAGAATAAGTCATACATTGCATCCAGCACTAAAAAGGCGCAAGAGTAAGCTATTGGGATTTTAATTGCAATGTTTTCCAAGTTCAATCGAGGCCTTAAAAATGTTTATTCTATTTTAGGCATCCAGCAAATTGAAAGGAAATAATGAAAGCATTCTAGTTTTTCCAAGTCCAATTTTTGAAAAGGTATTTTAATTGTGATTCTTTTTTTGAAGTTTTGTAAATTGCTAATTTCAACCCTCTCAAAAGCAAACTTTTTAATCAGCAAATGCCTAATTAGCACCATTTTGACATTTTCATTGGTCGGAAATGCAAACTCATTTAATAACAGAAAACCATTGAAGTGATCTCCGTTATAAATATGTTTGCCATATCATTACAATATTAACATCAAACCATTTTTATGATGTATTTAATGTACCCTGTCTTTTTAGATGTTGTCATATCTTCGTCAATGTCTGCATTCTGCATCTGGTGTGACAAAACAACAACTTTTAGCAGAAGACACTTTAATATCTACTTCAGAATTCCTCAATTCATTGATTGCAGACATCGACGGTATAATAACAATAACAATAATAATTTAATATCAGAATTTATTTTCCACTGATCTTTCCTGTACCCCATGGTTGGTGATCTGCCCCACAAACATAAAATAAACTTCTTCTGCAGTTTGATCGTATAGTTTTACATTGTGAAGAATTTGATAAGAGATTTATTTAGTTATCATACACTTCCATTGCTTTAAACAAGATTTCTTAACTGTTTTAAACATTCTTTTTGCTTTATTTTCAACAGACATTGAGACGAATTGTATTGGTAGATATCTCATGTTTCTGAGGCTAGCATTGGTTCCATCTGCAGGTATTTTTAATCTTAATTATTAATTTATCTGATACAGTAGAAATGATATTTTAATGCAGCAGCAAATTTGAGTGCTGCACGTGTTGTTTGAAAGACTCTAGAGCGATTGTTGCCTTGTTATTCATTCATTTCGGATAAGCATTATTTATTTGTTTATTTTGCTTGAGCTAATTTAATTAAGACAAAATCATTACAATTAGTTTCTGTATGATTACATGATTACATATGATTTTATTTCATTAAACTTTAACCACTGTTTTCTTTAAAATATTTCTTTTAAGACACAGTTTTATTTTATTTTAGATGCTTCTCTGCACACCGTCGCATTGGAGAGTCTGCTTGAATTTTGTGCTGCTTTGCCGAACCAGATTCACGAAATCTTCAAAAAGGATTTGGCTTTTATCAAGGTGCGTCTCAAAATCAAGGCATCGTTAGATTAATTTCAATAGAAAATGATTTCAAGATCATTCTTTATGCAGACCTAATTCTATTGATTAAATTAAATTTATGATATGATTTAGATCTTGATCTGATTTTTGTTTTGATGTAACAAATAACTCATTGTATCATTTTGCAACATGCTGCTATAATTGTAAGAATATGATGATAAAATTATTAAAATTGTTTGTTTTTGTTTGAAAGAATTTTATGAAATCCTCAAAAGATGAATCAAGAATTAATGCTGCCAGAATTTTAAGCATTATTTTGGAATCATACTCGGAAGAAGAATTTAATAAAGAAATTAAAGAAATGCTTGCTGATGTAAAGAACAAGGTGAAAAATTACAGTTTGAAAACGATTAATCCTTTTAATATATTGTTGTTAATAGATATTTGGTTAATTTTTCTTTTCATCATACGTTTTCTATGTTTTGTTGTGCAACAAACTCTATAAAGACTACAATTCAATTTTGATATCAGACATATATTACATTTATTTCTTAAATTTTGAAATATTTCACAACTTGCTTGTTTCAGAATTTTGATATCCAACATGGTGTTTTGTTTGGTTTGGCTTACTGCATTGCAAGACGAACGAAGAAATCCAATGACATGGAAATTCAAGAATTTGAAACAGAAAATGAGAATGGTTTTGGAGCTCTTATCAAAGATTCAGTTACTGCCATTGGTTAGTACAAATTTTAATTTATTTGGGTATTCCGTATATGATTAGATTTGATGATCGACATAGAAAAAATGTCTTCTGTTTTAATTGAGAAAAGTGTGGAATCAGCAGTTGATTAACCAACTCTTGTTGTATCTTGTTTTGAAAACCTTAATGTTCTAATTAATAATTTATCAATTCCATTTCAGCTTTGAAACTTTCTGATGAAAATCTTTTGCTGCGTTATGCATCTTGTTATGCCATTGGTGAAATTGGCAGATGCATTCCATTGCAACTTGAAAATGATAAAGGTAGTGGAGCAATTATTACATTTCAACAAATGCTAGAATACTGCAGTTTTGGATGAATCTAATGAGTTATTGCCTTTATTAACATAACAGATTTTGTGGAAAGTTCATAATATTTATAATGTGAACATTAGTTTCTTACAAAGTTGATCATCTTACTAATTGGGTCAACTTTGTCAGAAACCAATGAAGATATATGAGAAATGAGAGAGAGAGAGCAGAGTTTATGAACGTTTTACATTAAAATGCAAAAATTCCTTTAATATTGTGACTCAGATTTTTTAAGTTTTTATATCTTCTGTTCGCAAGCAGTTATAGTATAATAATGTTTAATTATTTTAATATAATCTTTATAGAAACTGGTAAAGATGAAATAGCAGAGATGCCTGAAAAGAAACTTAAAACTGACAACGCAAATGGTGGGTAGCGTTCAAAGACTTTTATCAAAACCATTGAAAATAGTTATTAAACTCATTAGAACATAAAAAGTGATAATTCTCAACAATGTTTGCCCTCAGACAGCAGTGGATGACATCAAGTTGATATTTATTTCTTTTCATTTTTTGTCACAACTTTTGTCACAACGAAAAAATTAATTTCATTGTCTTACGCTATGTTTCAACAAAATCATGCAACTGTTTCATTAAAATATTTTAAGTCATTTTTCATCCTTTTCCATAAATGCAATATCATTCTCATCAATTTCTATTTTATTTCATTAAAGTCTTGTCATTTGCTAATTTCAAAATTGCGCCTTGCTTCATTATAAATGTTCTCTTTTTTATAGATATCATCGTTACACAAGACTTTGTCACAACACAGTTGATCACTTTGCTTGACTCAAAAGACACCAAGGTATTAATGCCCATATTAAACATGCTTGGATTTCATAATATCACCTTCATCTTGTGGTTCAATTTCCTTGCTCGTCCAATTTGCAGCCAACTTCCCTTTAATACTGTTTTTTAATTTAATTTTACAGACAAAGGAGAGAGCAGCGATGTCTCTTGGGTACCTGATTGTTGGTGATCCAAAACATCCTGATAAGGAAAGAATTCTAAAAGCATTGTACAGCACTGCTAAGGTAAATCACGACCAATTATTCATGAATTTCATTTCAATGTTCTTGTTTGCTATTACATAAATTACAGCATGACCTTAGAGATATTTAAAGTCATTTTCATTTTTGTGGGAAATTATACTGCGTTCTCTTACTAAACATTTCTGACCAGGTGCGACAACTCGAGTTCAATTTTACAGTTGGTGAGGCTTTATCATGTATTGGAGCAGGTTTTTACTCATCAGCAGCCAAAGACAAATGGCATATCAATGCAACAAGAAAGAAAATGAATGGCGAAGATTTGCATTCTTTGTCAGAAATTTTAGAAACTGTAATTGAGAAATATGTAGCAAGCACTGCTACTTATGATAAACAGGTGATTTTGTTAATTTTCATTTCATATTTCATGGTGGTTATGTGTCAATTATTTGGTTCGAAACGATCACATCAGAAACTTAATGCTTTGAAATCAACAAGTAACAAATTGCAGAATGACAAATAGTATGATATCTACGTGCTCTAATGCTCATATTTTGTTGATGCTCTGGAGGCCAAAAATCTTTGCAAACCTGAAGGCCTAATAATGGCCTTGTCGCTCGCCGTTTGCATTTCGTTAGATTTAATACGCTGTGAATTTTGTGACAATTTGCACGGTCAATTTAATCAAGCTATATAATGTTAAATCGACGTGACAATGCTTTATAATTGAAGATTTATCTGGCCTTGATCACACGCTTTGATTCCTGTAAGATATTCATGAATTTGTCCAGTTTTCATCAAATTATCATCAAATAATTACCTAATTTTTATCCATTCATTCAAGGCTGCTGCAGTATGGCTTCTTTCTATTGTCAAATTCTCCCCATGCCACCCTGATATCAAGGTATCTAAATCTTTCGTATTTGAAAATGACAAACAAATAAATAATTTCAAACATTGTCCTTATCCAGATAGGAATGAAATCAATCAAATAATTGTCAATCCACTAATTGCTTTATACTTTAAAAAACTTAAATTGCATTTTTTCTTCTGATTTAATTATGGCAATATTTTAGTTTCTACCATATCTTTTCTCGATAGAAAATGCTGAAGCAAATCCAATCAGCATTTATGGAGCTGTTGACAAGCAACGATGGTAATCATTTCATTTTAAAACATTCCATAAACCTGACAATGTTTTATCGTGCTCAGATTTTAATTTGTAAGTTTAACTCTTGCTAGAGATTCTTTTAGAAATATTTTATAACTTTTCAAGAGTGTTTATGATTTGCAGAAATTACCCAAGACGTTGCATCAAGAGGCATCAGTTTGGTATATGAGCAGGTTGAAGATGAAACCAAAGATCAATTAGTATCAATCCTTGTTGAAAGACTAACCACAGGCAAAAGGTAAACAAGTATCAAT